>CP129448.1:91792500-92392500 GCA_030445155.1 Quercus variabilis | reverse complement strand
AAAGCCTCTTTTCGCTTTGTCCTCCGCACTTAATGCATTCACCTAACCCCTCTGGCAGCATTAATGGTGATATAACCCTTTGGCAGGGCAACGTTGATCAGATTGAAACACTTGAGTGCTGATAAGACTTCTGATGGGATGGGCAACCAAAAAAAAGGTGAATAGATGATCAACAGATGGAAGAGCGAGAGAGGATGGTGAAGACTATATAAGAAAAGCGAGTAAAGTAAAAGAAAGTGGGGGGAAGAAAGCTAAAAAAGAAAAAGGGCTTCTCGGCCATAGGCCGAGGAGCATTCCCCAGTTGTAAACAAGTTACAATCATATTTTATAAGAAAAAAGAGATTCTTGCATGGGGGACGACGGTCAGCACCTAATCCTTCTACCCATTCTCTACAAATTTATTGTTTGGGCTTGTTGGACTGAAAACCTGTTTATATTCTGGGTCCAATTAAAAATTGAGTCCTTACATAAGTTAAGACAATTTAGTGAGCATACATTAGCACATGTAAAACTTTTGTGATGACCAAATCACATTATATCTGCACATGTATCAAAAGTAGCAAAGAATATTACGTGTTGTGTGTGAAAAATATCGCAAGATTGCATATGTGTATACATGTTATGACGATCTGAGATATGAGAAAATGACTTTAACTCACACACAATCATAACTGTTTGATGGGGACTATCACCTTCGAGGTACATCGTATAACCCCCACATTTCCTAAAATACACGCTTGCAACCATATTTAAAGCATTTTTGATCTTTTTGCATATTATTATCTTTGCATATTTTCTTTTAAGCATATCATACGTGGGCATATAAAAGGGAGAAAAGAAACACCCAAGATGTTAAGCATTTGACATCGCACTTTTGCTATGCCGAAGCATACGAATGTCTTTGACATTACACTTTTGCTATGTCGAAGCATACATGTATCATATTATGATTGGCGGGCAACAGTGGTGAGATGGTTATTTATGCCTTTCTCTTAGGATTTTCTAGTCCTACCCGTCAAAAAGAGTGATATAAGTGTTAAGCTTTAAGAGATAACTTAATCTTACTCATCACAAACAAGAGCCACATAGCTCACTTGCTTAGTTGTACATAGAGATGCTCATCTAAGTTACAAAAGATACAAAATTTAGAAACTTTGTTTCAATGGCCATCCAAGATACACAAGTACCAAAGTACACAAAACATACACTGTTTTTGTATTTTTTTTATTTTTCAATTTTTTTTATTTATTTTTATATTAAAAACAAAATAAACAAAACTGAAAGTAAACACATAAAACATGTTAAACAAAGCAAAGCATAAAACTAGATGCAAATGCATGAGAAAGAAGAACAAGAGTAAGAGATCAATCCATGGAGATGACACCAATGTTTTGACGAAGGAATTCAAAATGTTTGCTGTCAAGAGGTTTGGTGAACAAATCAGCCTTGTGATCATCAAGGTGGATAAACTCAAGAGTTAGAATACCATTTTCGACAAGCTCTCTAATGAAGTGATGTTGAATCTCTATGTGTTTGGTTCGAGAATGCTGAACCGGGGTTTTAGAGATATTTATGCCACTGGTATTGTTACAGTAAATAGTGAGATGCGCATGACAAATACCATAATCATGAAGGAGTTTTTGCATTCAGAGGAGTTGGGTGTAGCAACTACCGGGAACAATGTATTCAGCTTCCGTAGTGTATAATGGGATGGAGTTCTACTTTTTGCTCATCCAAGGGACAAGATTGTTACCCACATAAAAACAACCCCCTGAAGTACTCTTTCTATCATCAGCATTACCAGCCCAATCAGCATCAGAGTACTCAACTAAGACACCATTAGTGTCCTTGCTATACCACACACCGAACTCAACAGCGGTTTTGACATACTTTATAATTCTTTTTAAAGCAATCATGTGTGATTCCTTAGGATTAGCTTGATATCTAGCACATACTCCAATACTGTAACTAATGTCTGGTCTACTAACAGTAAGGTAAAGAAGACTACCTATCATGCTTCTATAAAGAGAGGTGTCAACACTCTTACCTAACAAGTCTACAGTGAGTTTAGCATTTGGGCTTATAGGGGTTCTAATAGAACTAGCAGATTCCAAATCAAACTTTTTCACAAGATTTTTAGCATATTTAGATTGAGAAAGGAATATACTTGAATCTTGTTGGCGAATCTATAATCCTAGGAAGTGAGTTAGCTTTCCAATCATGCTCATCTTGAACTCAGCTTGCATGAGTTTTGAGAAGCCATGAGCAAGTTCATCCTTAGTCGACCCAAAGATGATATCATCAACATAGACTTAAGCAACTATCAACTCACCATCTTCCTTTTTTATGAAGAGAGTTTGATCAGCCTTTCCTCTTGTGAACCCATGTGACACCAGATATTGTGTAAGTCTATCATACCAGGCTCTAAGAGCTTGCTTTAACTCATAAAGTGCCTTTTTAAGGTACAGCACATGATCTGGGAAGTCTGGATCAATGAATCCTTTTGGTTGAGCCACATAGACATCCTCTTTAAGTAACCCATTCAAGAAGGCAGTCTTTACATCCATCTGATAGAGTTTGAAATTCAGCTGACATGCTAGGGCAAGCAGAATTCTGATTGACTCCATTTGGGCAATTGGGGCAAATGTTTCATCATAGTCTACTCATTCCATTTGTTAGTATCCTTGAGCCATAAGTTGAGCCTTGTTGCGAATCACATTGCCTTCTTCATCAATCTTGTTGCAGAATATCCACTTTGTATCGATGATGTGCTCACCTTCTGGTCTAGGTACTAGAGTCCAAACATCATTTCTTTGAAACTAAAGTAGTTCATCATGCATTGCTTCGACCCAACTTTCATCTTGTAGTGCTTCCTCAACTTTCTTGGGCTCAATCTATGACAAATAACAAGAATAAGACATAAAGTTAGCAACACATTTATCAACTGTACGTTTTCTTAATGTGAGTTCATTCATGTTTCCCATAATAACTTTAGGAGGATGATTTAATTTGATTCTAGAGAAGAGTCCTTTTTCTTCATGAGACTCAGAATCTGGTGAAGTAGGAGCATCTGTAGAGTCTTCCGTAATACTAGGAGTACTTAGGGACATAGGTTTTGGTTCAGCAATATCTTGAACTTCCCTAGGCTCAGGAGGAAAAATTTCTTTAGAGAGTTCCTCAATGCCTTTCTCAGTACTGGAATTTGAAGACTCATCAATGACTAGATTTACTATTTCCATTACCTCTAGAGTTCTCTTGTTGTATACCCGATAAGCCTTGCTTGTGGATGAGTATCCCAGAAATATGCCTTCATCGCTTCGAGAGTCAAACTTTCCCACATTCTCTCTATCCTTAAGGATGAAGCAAGTGCTTCCAAATATCCAGAAATACTTTATATTTGGCTTTCTTCCTTTCCATAACTCATAGGAATCTTTTTGGTACCGGGTCTGAAGTACACCCTATTAACCGTATGACAGACAATGTTCACGGCTTCTCCCCATAAGTTTCGAGCCACATCTTTGTTATGCAACATGGCTCTGGCCATCTCTTGAATAACCTTATTATTTCTTTCTACCACACCATTTTGCTAAGGAGTAATAGGAGCCGAGAACTCTTGAGATATGCCTGATCTTATGCAGAAAGACTCCATGTATGAGTTCTCGAATTATTTACCATGGTCATTTCAAATTCGATCAATCTTTAAGCTCTTTTCACTCTGTAGTCTAGTGCACATAGCCTCAATGTGCTCAGGAGCATCAGACTTGGATCGAAGTAAGATGATCCAAGTGTATCTAGTGAAGTCGTCTACCACAACCATGATGTATCTCTTACCACCAAGAGACTCGGTTCTGGTTGGACCCATAAGATCTAAATGCAAAAGCTCCAATGGTCTGGAGGTAGCTAAAGTCTAAGTGCTCAGATGCTTTGCTTTCGTCTGTTTCCCAAGCTGACATGGTCCACACACCACATTGCTCATTCTGCTAAGCTTTGGTATCCCCAAGACTGATTCATGCTTAGATACAATGGATAGATGCTTGTAACTAGCATGTCTCATTCATTGATGCCATAGGTCTTCATTAGGCAAACGAATGCTATTGCATACTATATCGGCATCAGGAACCAATCCATAGAAGTTGTTCAGAGTGCGAACCCCACTAATGAGCTTCTTTCCAAACTCATCCACAACAAGACACTTTCGTTTTGAGAATAGTACCATGAACTCTTGATCACATATTTGACTTATGCTCAAAAGGTTCACCCTTAGACCTTCTACATAAAGAACATTTGCAATGTCTGGTAGTCCTGGTAGAGATATGATTCCTTTCCCTTTAATTTGTGACTTGCTTCCATCACCTAAAGTCACATTGCCACCCCTTTTAGGCTCAAAGATCTTGAAGAGAGATCGGTCTCCAGTCATGTGTCCATTACTTTGAAAGCAAACTTCATCATGAAACACACTTCATGCTTGGATGACAAATCAGAGGAAAAGGTTCTTTCACTCAACTGCCTTTGATGAGCTAAGCCTTTAACTTTTACTCTTCTCAGACACACTACTTTGCACATTTTTATTCTAAGACAGTCTAGTTTCTTCTTAGCCAATCTGAGATCCTTTCCAATAGTCATTATAAAAGAATTCAAATAATTTTTAGACTTATATTTTCTGAGACACTTAAACAAATAATGATTAGAAAAACAAGACGTATTTGAAAACAAGGATCTTTTCAAGCCGGTTACAGCCATGACAACAGGGGTCAATGGATCAACACGGCAAAGATTAAACCTAATCAAAGTGTGCCCACTTTGATACCACTTGATAGGCCACAATTTGAATGACCCCTTGTGATTAAACCTAATTAATTAATTAGCCAAGTTGTTAATTAATCAATTAATCATGCAATTGTGTGGAAGCACAAACAAATCACCCAAAACTAAATATACAGTAGAAATTAAATAACATGGTGATTTGTTTACGAATGGGGAAAACCCTAACGGCAAAAACCCCATTGAGTGATTTTCAGGTCACCACTCCTAAAACTCCACTATTATCAAATCAAGCAGTTACAAGTAAAGGAATCCCAAGTACCTTACCAACTTACAATTGAACCTTTACCCCAATACCTAATTGGACTTGAGTTGTAGCGACAGTTCCCACCTTTGATGCACGGCTCCCAAGTAGGTGACTAACCAATGCGCGGGTCCCAGTACGTGACTTCAAAACACCAAGAAGATGTGCGGGTCCCAGTATGTGACTGCAAAGTTCGTCAATTCATCTTTTATGATGAATAACGGGAAGATGCTTGGTTACAAAACCCTTTGGTGCAAATACACAGCAACTTCTTGAAAGAAGATGAACTAGGTTAAGAACTTCGTCTTTTGATCATAATTTGCTTGAACAGAAATTGCTCAATGCTTTTGCAACTTGCGTACAACTTGACGGCTCTTAAAACAATCCTTTTATATGTTTAGGGTTAGAAGAAAAGAAGCCCCAAAATCATATTCACGGATCCCAAGAAAATCAGATTGGAAAATCTGAAATATTAAATCTCGACAGATAGCAGGTGTCGAGGTAGCTATCGAGAAGGTGTTGAGCTTTAATGAAATTGCACTTCAGCTTACTTTTTCTTGGATAGACTTGATGACTTTAACACTTGACCTTGAAATCTTGTTTTTTGAAGTATTAAAAACACCTAAAACTACCTAATTACAAGTAGAGTGCATTTTGTCAAAGGATTAGCTAATTTACATGAATAAGTGACATATGTTCTTAACAAATGAAAACACATATGTCCTAACAAACATAAACAAGAAGATAGAAGAAAGTGATAAAATCACTTAGAGTCCTTTCTTTTCCACACGTTGGAAGAACATTTCCTTTGATTAAACCCTAGAACCGGTGGTGAGGGGGAAGAATTGAAACCGTTCAAGTTCGAAAGGAACACGAGGGCTTTGAGAAGATCACCAAGAGGAGCAAGAGAGGATTGAAGCTAATTCTGGCTTCCAGATGCGATCATGCCGTTGCTCTATTGAGTGGCTAACCACTTATAGCAATTTGGTCGAGTATGACTGGCAACTCCACAATGATGACAGAGATGCTACTTCTTTTGTTTGGGCTTCTGAGAGTTAGCCTTCTTAGCCTTAGGGTTTTTAACATGTTTCTTATCTTGTTTAGGGGGTGCTCCTAAGATAGATTTACCCTTGTCTACGTTCTCACTAGCTAAATCAATTTTAACATCAGTGTTCTCAATTTCAGTATTATTAGCAGGAGGAATAAAGACAGTATTACTAGTAGAAGCAGTATTAGAGGAAGAAAGACCATACCCTAAACCTATTCGATCTGAAGCAGATTTCTAAATGCTGAGCATCTCATCAAGATTTGTACTTGAAGTCCTCTCCAATTGAGATCTAACTTGAAATAGTTCCGCTTCAAGCTTCTTAGTCTTCTCAGCCAAGAAATTGTTCTCAAACCTCAGTGCACCAATTGTCTAATTAGCTTCATAAAGTTTTATGGAAAGCTCTTCACGATCAAGTTTCACATTACTGAGCTTCTTGGTGGCCAGCCTATATAGTTTCTCATGCTTTTTAGAGAGCTTGTATAGTTTCTCATAGGCTGTATGAATGTCATCTTGATCATCCACCTTCTCGAACTTGGACTCTATCAATTCTTCTTCTTCTTCCACTTCTTCAACAATCCCCTCAGTAGGATTGACTGTGGCAGTGAAGGTATTTAAGATTTCGTCATCCTCATTATCGAAATCATCTTCAGGCTCAATGTCACTCAACGTAGCAGCAAGTGCCTTGCTCTTCCCAACACTCTTGAGATATGTTGGACACTCTTGCTTCATATAACCGAAGCCATGACATCCAAGCACTTAGGTCTTGCAGGAACAGTGTACTGACCGCCATCCCTTGCATCCTTCTTCCCTTTATCTTGGCTTTTGAACTAAGAAGAACTAGATTGCCTACGGTCCTTATTAAAGCCCTTTCCATTGGCATTTTCCAAAAACTTTTTGAACTACCTAGTGATGTAGGACTTCATTTTAGAATCTTCATCATCAAAAGACTCATCTATGTCACTGCTCTTTGCCTTCAGTGCCATGCTCTTGCCTTTACCCGACTTGCTAATCCTTGATAAGCCTAGCTTGTAGGTTCGCAGATTACCAACCAGCTCTGTCAAAGGGATCTTGTCAATATCTTTTGATTCCTCTATCGCCGTAATCTTGGCATGGAATCTCTCAGGTAAAGATTTGAGCACCTTCCTTACAATCTTGGGTTCAGGAATGGTTTCTCCAAGATTGAAGGCTGAGTTCACTATGTCCTTGAGCTTGGCATAGAACTCATCGAACAACTCATCCTCCTTCATCTTTATTTCATCAAAACTTGTAGTGAGCCTCTAAAGGTTTGAATCCTTGACAGCCTTTGTACCCTCATAGGTTGTCTGGAGGATGGTCCATGCTTCCTTAACAATTTCTGTGGAGGATATCTTCTTCAACTCCTTATTAGTGACTGCACTGAATAGGGCATTCAATGCTCTACTGTTGAAGTTTGCCGCCTTGATCTTGGCTTCATCCTAATCGGCCGGTACTTCCATTGGCTTGGTCTAGCCAATCTCCACAGCTTGCCACACCTTCTCATCTAAAGATTGTAAGAAAGCTCTCATACGTACTTTCTAGTATGCATAGTAAATGCCATCAAACAAATGCGGTATGATTAATGACTATCCTCTATCCATGACAAACAGGGGCCAATGGATTAACATAGCAAAGATTAAACCTAATCAGAGTGTGCCTGCTCTGATACCACTTGATAGGCCAAAAACTAATTGACACCTTGTGATAAATTAATCAATTAATTTAGCCAAGTGAATTAATTAAGTTAATTAACATGCAAATGGGTGGCAGCACAAACAAATCACTAATAAACTAATTATGCAGCGGAAAATAAATAACACGGTGACTTGTTTACGAATGAGAAAAACTTGACAGCAAAAACTCCACCGGGTGACTTTCAGGTCACCATTCCCGAAACTCTACTATTATCACAACAAGTGGTTACAAGTAAAGGAATCCAAAGTACCTTACCAACCTACAATTGAACCCTTACCACAATACCCAATTGGACTTGTTCTACAGTGACAGTTTCCCCTTTTTGATAAGTACATAACTAACCAATTGCATAAATCCCAGTACGTGACTTCAAACACCAACTAGAGAAAGTTTGTTGGTTGCAAAGTTCTTTAGTTCATCCCAACGATGACGATCAAGAAAATGCTTGGTCACAAAACCCTTGGTGCAAATGCACATCAACTTCTTCAACAATGACGAACTAGGTCAAAACTTTGTCTCCGGTCACAATTTGCTTGAACAGAGTTTGCTCAATGCTTGTGAACACTTTAATGGCCCTTAAAACAATCCTTTTATATGTCTAAGGTTAGGAGAAAAGAAGGCCCAAAGATACATCCACAGATCCCAAGAAATCAGATTAGAAATTCTAATTTTATAAACCTCGACAGATAGAATCTGTCGAGCACAAGGGCTTGAACAACTTTCTAAACCTCGACACATGCTAGCTGTCGAGCTTTAATGAATTTGCACTTTCAGCTTGTTTTTTTGGACAGACTTGAAGGCTTCAACACTTGATCTTGAAACTTGGTTTCTTGAAGTATTTCAACACATCCTAGATCTACCCAAATACAAGTATTCGCCAATTACATAAAATAGTGACATATGTTCCTAACAAGTAAATCACATATGTCCTAACAATTATTCTCCTAACGATTGTTAAATGAATAATAAATTTGAAGATTCATATTTATATGAGCTCTTAATCTTGGGAGAATAATGGGCCTGATCGTGAAGTGTAGGTTGCTTTGATATATCAAGAGTGAGATCTAAAGTAACGGTCAAAATCTCAGTATGTTGGGTAGCCACATTTAGTGGTGATGAAACATATTTTCTCAAGAAAGAATTCATAGTCTCTTAACAGAGATATAAATATTCTCTTGAGATAAGTTTAATAGGTTCAATTATTTAGAGAGTTAGGCCTAACCACTTTAATAAGAAGTTACTAAAGTATATATTTATGAAAGGATTTCATAAATATATGATGAATAACTTAAAATGATTAAATCGAGTACTCAAGGATTAAGATGTAGTAATCTACAAAGTGACAGTCTTCATTCATGACTTCGTATTACTATGAATATTTTATAAAGGGGTTGCATGTATAATAAAGTCTTGGGATATAATTTATTAATAAGGTCTAGAGTGCAATTATATTTATATAATGGTATTAAATATAATTAATGGTAACTTTGGACTTGTTAAGAGTTGACAAAAAAGCCCAAGGCCCATTGAAGCTAGTGTCTTATTTATTTCCTTTTGGTCCCACTCCAAACCATATACTAAAGCCCAATTGGAATGGTCCAAAAGGCTAACCCGATTAGATAATCAGTTATTAGGAGAGAAACATACATATTTTTTACTACAATAACAAGTTACATGAAATGGTATGTATGAGAGTGTTGGAAACTCTTTAATTCTCTCTAGAACATACAAATATAACTAATTGAGAGACCACACTTCTTGGGCATCAAGTGGAATTGGAATGAAGATTAAAAGTGTTCCCAAGTGCTTCTAATCTTTGGTTTTGAATTTCACCGCATCAAGGTACACTCTCTTGGTCTTATATTCTGAAACTTACATAGCAGATGTTATAAATTGAGAATGAAGTAGATCCTTTAATTTTCCACTACGTACATTCATATTTCCATCAGAAGGATCCTTGTGAAAGCAGAAGGGAAGATAAGCTTATCATGGGTCACCGTATCCTTATAGACATCTATAATGGAAAGTATGAAGTGAGGGGGAAAGTCAATGGTAAACCCCTCAATGAGGGATAACAAAAATCGAGCACGAGGCTTAGTAATAGAATTATAGTGAGACAAGAGATGTAAAACAAATGTCATCACCATATTCAGGAACCTCAGACCTTTTGCAAAGCCTGATAATGAGGTGTTTTGACGATCACCCCATGATGAAGGCGTCTCACAAAAGAGAGACAAAAGCTCATCTTTAGACACAGTCTTTAGACAAGGACATCTATGGTAATCAGGATTTGATACCTTCAGAATATGTAGCACATCAGAGATAAGCTCTGGAGCGACTACTACACGTATACCTCGAACAGAAGTGAGAAAACGAGGTATCGAATAGTCGAATCCGTGCATATTGGAGTAAAACTCCTGTATGATCACAGAGGGATAGCTCATCGGGATCTAACATAGAGACTCCCATCCCCGCCAGTGAATGACAGTTAGGAGGTCAATATTGGAAAAGTTTGATACGATAATGTGGCGTTCCAAATGAATGCCACGTTTGGAGAAGTTCTCCAAAAAGTCCTGACGGGCTTTATCATCACGGAACCTGACATGAGAGGGAGTAGGATGCCCCAGAACAAAGAGGGTTCCGAGACAGAGCGGATTTGTGCTTGGATGCCATGCCCAGACTGTCCAAGAGAGAGAGAGAAAGAGAGAGATAAGAAGAAAAGCACCAATCAATAATGATACCAAAAAGAAAGAAAAGAATGGTACATATGCATGAAAAATGCATGATTATGTGACATGCTACAAGAAAAATATCATAGGCTCAGCCCAATCCAAACATACTAGCACACAAGGTTCCAACAAAGAAATCACACATCTATAATGCATGAAACATTGTGAAAATGCAAATGTGATGCAATACATGAGCATATAGGATTGTTTAAACATAACCCAACCCAAAAAATTCACAAGTAACTTATCAATTTTGAAAAACCCTAAAAAATTTTCAAAAACCCAAAAACTAGGTCTAAAAGTATAAAATGCATGAAGAAAGAGTGAAAACAAGATCATACTAGGGACAAGAAGATCACTCCAGGTCAAAAATCAACTAGGTTTGAGGTTTAGAGAGAGAGAAAAATGTTTGGGGAGGAGAAGTGATAGTTTCTATTGAGAGAGAACGAGAGAAATGAAATATGATTTTGTCCTGAAGCTATTTAAAAAAATCATAGCTCGATGGATCAAGGAACTGTCAAGATCTGTCGAGAACTAATTCTAGACAAATAAATCTATTGAGGTGCTATCGAGAATCTATCAACAACAAAGAAACCTTGATGGATTGAACAATTATCGAGCATCTATCGAGCAAATAGAAACTTTCTCGATGGATCGAAAATTTGTCAAGAAGCTATTGAGACAAATTCTAGAAGGCTTCAATAGATAGAAAATGCGATAAGATCTGTCGAGAAAGCAGTCCAAAGGTCTCGATAGATAGCTATCTGTCAAGATCTGCCGAAAAGCTGTCGAGCTTGACAAAAATAGTTTTTTAAAGAGGAGAAAAACATAAAAATGTATGCAATCAAGCAAACTACTTAACCAAATATCCAAACAACATTTTAAGCTTTCAAAATCATCTCTCAACAAGAAAAATGTCAAGCATATACACACACACACACACACACACTAAACAAGTCTAACCAATTTTATATTTCAAAAACAAGACAAGACAGTTTAGTGAGTACATATTAACATATGTATTCCTTGTGATAACCAAATCACATTGTACCTGCACATGTATAAAAAGTAGTAAAGAATTTGCATGTTGTGTGTGAAAAATATCACAAGATTGCATAAATTTCTACAAGTTATGATGATTTGAGATATGAGAAAATCAATTTAACTCACACACAATCATAACTGCTTGATGGGAACTATCACTTTCGAGATACATTCTATAACTCTCACATCTCCTAGAAACACGCTTGCAATCATATACAAAGCATTTTGATTCTTTTTGCTTTTATTTTTCTTTGCATATATATATCTTTTTCTTTTGGGCATGATAGGCCAAAAACGTATTGACCTGTTGTGATGAATTAATTGATTAATTAGCCAAGTTTATTAATTAATCAAATTAACGTGCAAACGTGTGGTAGCATAAACAAATCACCAATTAAACTAAGTATGCAGCAGAAAATAAATTAACACAATGATTTATTTACGAATGGGGAAAACCAATACGGCAAAAACCTCATCGGGTGATTTTAAGGTCACCACTCCCGAGAATCTGCTATTATCATAGCAAACGGTTATAAGTAAAGGAATTCCAATACCTTATACCAACCTACAGTTGAACCCTTACCCCAATACCCAATTAGACTTGTTCTATAGTGACAATCTCTCCTTCTAATGTACTGCTCCACTATTATCACAATTTGCATGAACAAACTTTGCTCAACACTTATGCAACTTGTGTCTCTGTTTACAGCCCTTAAAATAATCCTATATATGTCTAGGATTGTGAGAAAAGAAGCCCAAAAATACAATCACAGATTGGATGAAAAACAGACCAAAAATTCTAAGTTTCATAAACCTCGACAAATACCTATCTATCGAGCTGCTGTTGTGCCACAGGATTCAGACAGCTCTGAGAATGGAATGCGAAGAGTCAGTTTTTCAAAACAGAGCTGGCTGGCGGCATGGCTTCGCAACTTGACTAAGTTGCAAGTTCAAGCCGTGAGCTACTTGAATGATCAGACTGGACTTTTTGTCCTATAGTGCTATAGCTGGCATGACAGTTTAGCTTCCTGCATGCTTTACTCGTGTGCATCTTCTAGCGGCTTACCAGTCGTGAGCTACCCGCGAGATCCAGTCGCGAGTCTCTGCTATATTGCACAATCTTGAGCATTTCTTCACACTTTCTCGCACACTACCCTTACACGAATCCCACCTAAATACAGGGTTTCTAAATGCTGAATTACAAGGAAATTGGCACAGAATAAAGCCAACAAAATGGTTGATTAAATTCAACCTTACAACCTGTATTTCTAAAATACTTTAAAAAAAACTTATCAAGGAATTTTAGTGTGAAACTGAAATAAGGAAACCTCTGGACAACTCCTCGATAGCTAGCTCTCGATCTGTCAAGAATTATGTTTTTCTATATATATAATCCTCACGATTTCAGATCATTTCTCCTCAATCTCTCTCGAATGCTATCAGCCTTTTCACCTTCCAAACTCTTCTTTTTCACTCCAAACTTCATTCCCAAGAGATTTTTGACCTTGATCTTGTTCTCCTTCACTGGTAAGGTCCCTAATCCCTCACTTGATCATGCATTTCATTCCTTTTGACCTAACTTTTTGGATTTTTGAAAATTTTTGGGATTTTTCAAAATTGTTGAGGTTTTTGCAAAATTTTTGGGATTGGTTTGTGTTCAAATGATGTCAAATCATCATACATTGCATTTCATGAGCATTCTAACTATATTGTCATGCATTTTAGATGTGTGCTATATATGTTGTCTCGTTGTGTGCTGCTAGGTTTGGATTGGGCTGAGCCCATGATGTATTTAAATTTGCATGTCACATGTTCATGCATTTTCATGCATACATACCTTCAATTCTTTAAATTCTTATATACTGCTGTTGTTGGTACTGTTCTGATTCTCTCTCTCTCTCTCTCTCTATCTCTCTCTCTCTCTCTCTCTCTCTTGCATTAGTTTGCTTTATAGCACCTAAACGCAAATCTACTCCATCCCAGAACCCTCTGTGTTCTGGGGCATCTTCTTCTTCCTCTGACCCCACTCCCTCTCACATTCGGTTCCGTGATGATAAAGCTTGAAAGGACTTTTTGGAGAACTTTTGTAGATGAGGCATTCATTCGAAGCGCCACGTCATTCTGTCAGACTTTTTCGACACCGACCCACCCACTGTCATTCACAATAATGGTTAGGAGTCACTTTGTGACATTCCGGTCACTTGTCCCTCCTTGATCATATAGGAGTTTTACTTTAATATGCACGGAATTGATACTTCTGTTATACTTTTGTACCTTATTTTTTCTCTCGCGTTCATGGTACACGCATTGTAGTTACTCTGGAGATTGTCTCTGAGGTACTACATGTTCCTAGGGTAGTGCATCCTAATTACCCTGGCTATGAGCATCTAAGGACAGTGTCCAAAGGTGAACTGTCGTCTCTTTTTTGTGAGATGACTTCTTCTTGGGGTGACCGTCAAAACACCCCTTGCTCGGGCTTTGCAAAAGGTTTGAGGTTCCTTAACATGGTGATGACATTTGTTCTTCATCCTTTGTCTCACTATAACTCCATTACAGAGCCTCGTGCTCAATTTTTGTTCTCCCCTTTAGAGGTTCTCTTTATCGACTTCCTTTCTCACTTCATTCTTTCTCTTATTGATGTATTTAGAGATACGGCGACCTGTGAGGCGGATCCTCCGCCACTTTTCTGTCTCCTTTCCTGAGTCTCCTCATTTATTTTGTGATGGGTGCCATAGACACTGCTATCATTAGACGGAGCGTGGCACAGTTGATTAGGTTTTAATCTTTGTTATGTGATCCATTGACCCTAGTTTGTCATGGATAGAGGACAATCTCTTATTATACCTTCTTTATTTGATAGCATTAACTATGCATGCTGGAAAGTACCCATAAGAGCTTTCTTGTAGTCTTTAGATGAGAAAGTATGGCAAGTTGTGGAGATAGGTTAGACCAAGCCTAAAACGGCATTGGATAATTGGGATGATGGAATCCTAAATGCCTTCACTGCCACTGTAAATCCTACTGAAGGGATTGTTGAAGATGTGGATGAAGAAGGGGACTTAGTGGAGTTTAAATTTGAGAAGATGGATGAACAAGATGACATCCACACAGCCTATGCAAAATTATGCAAGGTCTCAAAAAAACATGAGAAGTTGTATAGGTTGGCCACTAAGAAGTTCAGTAAAGTGGAGCTTGAACGAGAAGAAATTTCAAAAAAGTTTGATGAAGCCAATCAGACCATTAGAACATTGAGATTTGAGAATAATTTTTTGGCTGAGAAGATCAAGAAGCTTGAGGCAGAATTGTTCCAAGTCAAAGCTCAGTTAGAAGGGACTTCAAGTGCAAAGCTTGATGAGATGCTCAGTTTTCAGAAATCTGCTTCCGATTAAACCGGTTTAGGGTATGTTTAGTGTGTTAAACTTGTTTTGTGTGTGTGTGTGTGTGTGTGTGTGTGTTTTGGATCTAAATCCTTGACATTTTTCTTGATGAGAGATGATTTTGAGAGCTTAAAATGTTGGTTGAATTTGTGGTTAAGTAGCATGTTTGATTGCATTCATGTCTATATTTTTCTTCTCTTTGAAAAATTATTTCCAAGCAATCTTGACAGCTTCTCGATACCTCTCGACAACTAGGCTATTTATCAAGCCTTTTGAGCTTCCTTTCTTGATAGTTGCTCGACAGCTACTCGATCCATCGAGGAAGTTTCTGGATGCTCGATAGATGCTTGATAGCTTCTCGATCCATTGAAGTTTATTTGTTGTGGACACCTCTCGATGACTGCTTGATAGCTACTTAATAGCTATTTCTTGCTTTTTAAAGCTTGACACCTCTCGATCCATCGAGCTTTATGGTTTTCTATATAAAGGGTCAACGCAAATTTCTCTCATTTCTCCCCGATCTCTCTCAATAGAATAGTGTCTCTCCCTCTCCCAAACACCTCAATCTCAACTTCTTCATCTTCCCTACTCTTTCTTCAGTCTTTTTCTTTCATTTTCACAAGTATGATCTCTTTTCCGTCTCTTTATCATTCATTTCATGCATTTTTTACCTAACTTTTGTGGTTTTCGAAAATTTTTGGGGTTTTTCAAAATTAATGAGGTTTTTGCAAAATTTATGGGATGGGTTTTGTTTAAATGATTCTAAACCATCATGCATTGCATCCCATTTGCATTATAACAATGTTTCATACATTTTAGATGTATGTTTACTTTGTTGCAATGATGTGTGCTAGTAGGTTTGGATTGGGCTAAGCCCATGATGTTTTTAAGTTTGCATGTCACATTTTCATGCATATGTACCTTCATTTATCTTTATTTTGATATTGATTTATGTTGGTGCTTTTCTACATGTTTCTTTCTCTCTCTCTTTCTTTCGGTTAGTTGCTCTATGGCAGCTAAACGAAAATCCACTCCATCCTAGAACCCTCTTCGTTCTGGCGCATCTTCTTCTTCTTCCTTGGACCTCACTCCTTCTCACATACGGTTCCGTGATGATAAAGCTCGAAAGGACTTTTCGGAGAGCTTCTCACAATGAGGCATTCATTTGGAACGCCAAGTCGTTCTATCAGATTTTTTCGATACTGACCTTCCCACTGTCATCTACAGTCAGGGTTGGGAGTCACTGTGTAGCATTCCAATTACTTGTCCCTCCATGATCATATAGGAGTTTTACTCTAATATGCATGAATTTGATTATTCAGTACCTCATTTTGTGACTCGTGTTAAAGGTACGCGCATTGTAGTTACTCCGAATCTTATATCCGAGGTACTATACTTTCCCAGGGTAGCGCATCCTGACTACCCCAGCTGCAATCATCTGAGGACTGTGTCTAAAGACGAACTTTCGTCTCTATTTTGTGAGACACCTTCATCTTAGGGTGGCTATCAAAACACCCCTTGCTCAAGCTTTATAAATGGTTCGAGATTCCTTAATATGGCGATGGCATTCATTCTCCATCCATTGTCTCACTATAACTCCATCACAGATCATTGTGCTCGATTTCTGTTATCCCTTCTTGAGGGACTCACTATTGATTTTCCCTCTCACTTCATTCTATCCCTTATAGATGTCTACAGGGATACGACGACCCGTGATAAGCTCACTTTTCCTTCAGATATCACGCGGATCCTTCACCATTTTTTTATCTCTTATCTCGCGTCTCCTTATTTCTCTGTCATATGTGTCTTAGATGTGGCTACTATCAGATGGAGTGGGCCCAGCTTCAATTGAAGTGGCCACAGACAGAGACAGTAGCTCCTCTAGCTTCTTGCACTCCTTCCACATCCGCACCTTCTTCATCGGTGGGTGGTGTGACCCTCGAGGTGGTCATGGCACAGTTGTAGGATGCTTGCCTTGACACACTCGATGATGAGTTGTGTTAGGTGAACTGTGTCGGCCGTATTGCTAGATGACAGGCTTGCCTTGGTGGCTTCATAGAGTCTCCATCTCTTTCTCTAAAGGCATCTGAGGACGAGAACAATGATGGTGACTCTGACGACAATGACGATGACGGGGATGAGGATGCTAACTCGCATAATGATGATGAGATGACTGCTTGAGTTACTTACCCTTTATCACTCGTGACAAAAAGGGGAAGTAGTTTTGATATGAGTGTAGTCATATACATAAGGGGAGAGTTAGTATAGGAGATTTTTGTTAGGGGGAGTGTTTATATTTTTTGAGGGATGTAGTGAGGACTTATGTATTTTTTTTTCTTTTCTTCTTTTAGAGATACATTGTTCTTACTTTGTGATAGTAAACCTTGTACTTATGATGCTATATATATATGTGATGAGGTTGTTATTATAGTTCTTTCACCTATCTTTACATGTATTATTTCTTTTCTCTCTTTATGCACATGGTTCTTATTTATTGTATGCAATCTATTATTTCTGTTTCATACTAAGATGTCATGGTGAGTTTTTTTTAAAGTGTTTTAGAAATACAAGTTGTCAAAGTCTTCTTGCCATAAACTCTCTTCTTGCAAAGTTTTTCAAGAATTTGTATTACGATAGATTTTATTGTATTCAACAAGTGAATATGAGTTGAGTGATTTATGACGGATAGTTGTTGTGATTTTCTAACGGGTTGTCAAAGGGGGAGATTGTTAGGACATATGTGAATCATTGTTAAGAACATATGTCAATATAGAATTGGCTAATCCTTTGACAAAACACACTTTACTTGTAATTAGATAGATCTAGAATATGTTTAATACTTCAAGGAACAAGGTTTCAAATTCAAGTGTTAAAACTATGCAAGTCTGTCCAAAATTCTCTCTAGAAGCTCTCTACATTTTGTGGGTATAAGGGGTATTTATACTAGGGTGAGAATGGAATGCAAAGAGTTAGGTTTTTCAAAACAGAGCTGACTGGCGGCTTGGCCTTGTGACTTGATTGAGTCGCGTGTTCAAGTCGCGAGCTAACAGAACGACCAGGCTGGACTTTTTGTCCTGTAGTGCTCCAGCTGGTGTGACTGTTTATCTTCTCTGCACGCTTCACTCGTGTGCTGCAGTTGGCGGCTTGCCAGTCGCGAGTCACTCACGAGTCCTAGTAGCAAGTTTCTGCATCCTTGCACTATCTTGAGCATTTTTTCACACTCTCTCACTCACTACCCTTGCATGAATCCCACCTAAATATAGGGTTACTAATTTCTAAATTATAAGCAAATTTGACATGGAATAAAGCCAACACAATGATTGATTAAATTCAACCTTACAATCTCCCCCTTTAGCTATTCCGTGAAAAAACCCTACAGCAAACTCTAAACTTAACGCATGAGCTGAGAACAGTTGAACAAAACTTACTCACACCTAACTCTAGAATTTGTAAAACTTTTGAATCATAAGAACAAGTGTCTCCTAAAACACAACACAATTTGATCATTGTATGCAGAAAACTTGTAATGCATATGAATCAAGCACAATGCAATCAAGCAAAATGGAGTTAAGTAATAAATTATGACTTGACCAAAAATGAACAATCACTATAAATAGTGATCACAATGCTCATTTACACATGAAATGAACATCCAGACATGCAAGCTAATTAGCTCAATGTAAAGAATCATTTGCATATCCAACACTCAACCAATGCAACAACACTAAGTAATTGCATTAAGGGTATAAAATCCAACAAATGGTACAAGAGTGACATGCTTAAAGAAAAAGCATGACATTAACAGCAAGTACTTAAGTTACAAAGCAGAGATACAAACCCTAAAAGCTTACAAAAGCAAGGGCATAGAATATAAAGTACTTCCTTTATCATATCATTCCCCCTATTATGAATCATAGGAGCTGTAATGAACTTGAAATATATATACCTGTAACCTGAAACACTTACACAAAACACATTAGACATTCAAAGTAAAACATGTAATAAAGGAACAAGTATAATGTAACAAGTAAATTGCGATTAAGTAAACATGATGTGAAACATATGAGCAACTTGATCATACTCGAAAATAGTCATATAGAAATGACTACAATGATCACATAACAAAGCAATTGATCATCCAAACACGCATTTAATGAACCACAATAGCATAAGGATGTATGTTTGTTCAACACACAAACACAATAGAGTTTTCTTATTAACACAATGTCTTCTCCCCCTTGGTATATACATCTCCCCTATGAAATATCTCTCTCCCTACAAATGTGCATGAGAAATAGAATTTCTTCGCCTAAGGATGTGCACAAGAGTCATATAGAAATGATAAAACACTCTGGTATACTTATCTAGAGTATACTCTCCCCATTTTTGTCAGGAATAGACAAAGGGTCATGGAAAAAAGAGGGCAAGAGATAAAGGTATGAACAATGATAATGATGCATGAGGGGTGCAAGAAGAATGAGAAAAAGAAGCTCAAACCAAGGACAAAACAAAATGTTACAAAGTATAAGGTAAACATGACATGCTAGGATGAAGAAACAAGATATATACCAATGCATAACAAAGGTAGTAAAGGTATGTGCAAGAGGTGGCTATGTGCAATGCATGACCAAAGCATAGAGAATGCACATGTGGGGCAAGGTGTGCTAAATGCACAACCAATGAACCAAACATGTTTCTAACGAGGAAACATGAGAAATCCCAAGGTTTGGTACTTATCGGAGTCCAAACAAGTGAGAAAATGCCTAAGAGGCATTTTATCAAACACCTAGTGTGAACACTATTAACAACAATGTAAGACAATGCATGAACATCATGAAATCCACCCTTAATACATGCTCTTTTTGCCACAAGGGGCTAACATCCAAAACAAAATATCAAAAGAAACCAATCCCATTCAAAAATTTGACAAAAATAAAGTTTTCCCAACCCCTATGATGAAAATCTCAACCAAGAGCGCAAAACTCACAAAAACATAATCTAAGGATCCAAATTAATGAAAAGAGTTTAAAATAATCTTAGAGATGTTAATAGAATGAAAAACCATTCAAATTGATTGGATTTTGATGTAAAAATATTGAAAGAGGGGTTTAAAAGAGGATGGGAGAGGTTAAAAACATGTTTCCCACAAAAAGCTCTTTAAAAAGCTGTTTCTGGGCATTTCACGACTGGGTGAGTCGTCAAAATTTTCGCGAGTTGTGAGTGAGTTGCCAAAGCTTCTGGCTTGAGCTCGCAACTGGGGTTTCGCGACTGGTGAGTCGCAAGATGAGCCGCGAAAAACTCTAACACCTGTTTATCAATACATAACATGTTTAAATAATGAAAAACAATATAAGCACTAAACATGAACACAAGGAGTGATAAAAATTACTTCCAAAAACATAGAAAATGATCAAAAAAAAATTTGGATTGATCCATATATAGTTGAGCACACACACATTACACTTAAACAAGTACAATTAAACAAATGGATAAGACATTCATTGAACATTAGGCATGAGTGTAATGTGTGTGTATCAAATGCGGAATAGTCCTTAGTCTAGAGTGAAGTTTCAGTGATCAATTCAATCAAGTCATACACAACCAGTACTAAGTCAAATGGTCTATCTCAATTATAGAAATGAACATATATGACCTCCCACAAGAAAAAGATTACATATCTTTAAAACTTTTCATTTGGCTTTTTTACAATTCATAACATTTGATAATTTTGAATCAATACATCTCATTTTGAGATCGATGCCTGAAATTTTTAATATTTCAATTTGATGAATAAGCCTTTGAATTTTGGGCATCATACATTTTCATAAAAGTTGCTTTCCCTTTTTTCTAATCAAATACTAGTATGTGCAACGGTTTTTGCAGTTCATTATTTCTTTTCATTTTGAGATTTACATTTGTTGAGTTTTTTAACCAATAAAAATAAAAGAATGGGAAGATATATTAGCACAAGTCTACGCATGTATCAAAACCAACATGACTATTGACTAATCATTCATGACAAGCTTGAAGATCGATTTACAATAATCATACAAAGATGTCAAGATTTTTTCCCACAAAGATATAAATGCATAAAGAACAAGCTAAACGCGTAAATGCATAAAGCTAATTGTACGGAGGTACAAGGCAAAACTTACATGTGATATGTGCTCAAACATATACGATCAAACTTTTTGAATTTTTCACTTTTTATGTGGTTTTGAATTTTTTACTCATATAAAACTGAAATATAAAAGATTAAAAACAAAACAATGCATATAAATAAATGCAAGATACACAAAATGCACGTGGATATGACATTTAATGCATGAAGGGTTTAACAAAGATCGAAAGAATTAGATTAAGGACCAAAAGAGCACAAGCTTAACCATAGGAACCCTTCCTCATCCAAATGGAGCGATTGTTTGGAATGAGTGTCTCATAAGAAGTGAGAGGAGGGCCGGTAGAATGATAACCAGAGATGCACATAGTCAAAGAATTAAGAGCATTAAACACTTTCTTTAACAACATGTTATTTTCACTTAAAATCGGTTTATCCTTTTTAGTACAACTTCCAAGAAGCTCAAGTTTCTCTTTTCTTTTTATTCTTTTAAAAGCATGAAACTTAGAGCATTGGGGTCTTAGATGACCAAAGGCACCATAATGGTGACAAACAATGTGTTTAGGTCCACTAGACTTTTTGGAAAGAGATCTAACAACATTGTTTTGTTCTCTCTTCAACTTATGACATTGAGGTTTTATATGACTAATCACATCATAATGGTGGCAAGTTGAAACAAACTTAGATCCATCCACAGCCTTACATTGAGACCTAAACAGAGGTTTTGACTTAACAGCCTTTCTCTTCACCTTTTGATTTCTTTTATGTGGAGGAATGTACACCGATTTGTCCTTTGAGGTAGAACACATAATAGGCACAAAATCAAGTACCACAACATGATTGCAACAAATATTATTATCCCTTTTAGCAATATGTTCAACAATCAAACACTTGGCATGCTTCTTAAGAGATTCATTTTCACATTTTAACTCATCGACAAGTTTGTTAGACAAAACAAGTTTAGCATCCAAGTCCATATTCAAAAATTCAAATTCTTTTAGCTTTTCAAGAGAATTTCTAGCAAGTTTCTTATATTTTTCAACCAATTTGTTGGATTCATTGAGCTTAGCAATCAAATCATCGTTTTCACAAAATAACTTGCTCAAATCTTTATTAAACTTTTTAGCTTTTTTCTTCAAGAGTTTGATGTTAGGAATATCAACAACATCCAAAGATTCATGTAACATAGCATCACAATTATGAGGATTATCACTTATAAAGGCATTTTCATAAACACATGGCATGTTACATTTATCATCAACCAAATCATATAAAGAGGCATACAAAGCAATATCCATGGCAAATAAACACAAGGGGTCAAAGATCACACTTAGGTAAACTACTGATCATTAAAAACGAAGCCACCTCTCACATTAGCCTTGTTTGAATGGAGGTACGCCGTACATGTGGTTATTCAACATAGGATCCTAAAGTAAAATATACATTCGTTTCAAAATTTTAGTTAGTTTGTCATGTTTTTAAACAATCAAAGAGTGCATTAACTGATATTAGAAACTTTATTAATATAGCTCAAGACATATGAAATACAGTAGTAACTCATGTTTTTAAATTTTTGTTTTGTTAAACCATTGTAATTTGAGGACTTTGATAGTATTGCCCCCATACTACATTCTCAATGTACTTAGGTTGGCTTTGTTTTTTAATAAAAAAACTAATCATTACTTATCAAAAAAACAAACAAATACAATAACCAAAAAAAACTTTTTTCTTAAAAAGAAAAAATCCGTTATAGCAAAAATTAACGAATTTATTGAATCTTCAATTGGTTGTTCTACTTCATTTTTTATTACACTAATACAATTTACTGAATCTTCAATTGAACCTTAATTGTTCTGCTCATAGCATCACGATTATATTACCATGACCAAAATTTTTAGAAATAGAACTTTCATTCGAAAATGAAAATCAAGTGACTTTTTTTTTATTATGAAAAAAAAAAAATTCAATAATTAAACTAAATCTTCTCGTTGGTATTTCAAGTTGAAAGCAACAAATAACTTTTCTATGTTGCCAACCTTGGAACTGAAGTTCTTGAAAAAGTTAGTCATTCTATAAGCAACACAGCACATTGTAGTTTATTAGCTTGTACATTAAGCATTATAGATTTATCATTTTGCATGGCATGCAGATGGACAGAACAAAAATTGGAGTTCTAGTGGGAACAGGCATGGGAGGCTTAACAGCATTCAGAACTGGAGTGGAAGCTCTAATCCAAAAGGGATATAAGAAAAGCACACCATTCTTCATTCCTTATTATATCACCAACATGGGTTCAGCATTGTTAGCATTAGGACATCTTACCCAGTAGAGTTTGGTTAAGGCTGCTTCCAACTGTTGCAGTCAACTACTTAATTGCTAATGCTGCATGTGTTCATCCAGGCTTGTTCATAAATGAATGATCAATGTGTAGCTTTGATCATACAACTTTGCATAGCCCTTTCTTGTTTTGTTTGGTTAAACAAATTGAAATAGACACTAGCCCTTTCTTGTTTTAAGTGTCTTAATTGTGTAATGTGAAGGCGTACGTCTTAAAGTCAACATAAATATGAGTGGTTAGAGAGAAACATCTAGAAGATTGAAAAAAAAAAAAAAAAAGCAAAATTTGACATGACTTTGTTAAGGATGCAGGTCTAATGTAGATGCAAGATTGAAAATTCTATGCATGACTGCTTGAGAGTCCATGGGGATAGGGTAGTGTCTGTGTTTACCATCCAGTTGGTGTGCTTTTGGTATTCCTTGTGCAGCCGTTGCATTCTCTTGGCCCTCTTAGAGAGAGAAAACAGTCAGCTATTTACTTATTTCAGCTAGTTAGGTAGTTGAGTTTACTGATGGAGTAATGGTATATACACACGGAAAAATGACAACATTCTAATTTTCAAACCTTTATTGAATCTGTTTTGAACAATTACTAATTCAAATCAAACTGGATTTCGATTGTTTTTTCAAACGTTCATATGCATGTATTTTAATTTGGATGTCCATACATATAGTTATAAAAGGGCATGTGTGCAATAAAAATTTAAAAGGAAAAAATTAAGTTCTATTCCATTCATTACCTGTAGGGCAGCAACTTCGACATGCCTAATCACATGGATCAAGTGCTCGTTAGGAAGATCATATGTTGAATTTAGCATTATTAGTAGTGCAAAGACACAGATCCCAAACAACCATTGCATATTATTAGTATAACAGAAATCTAACCTGATATAGTTGAAAGTTCAATATGTGTCTAAAACAACCTTGAACGTTTAGACCCCAAATTACAAAATTACGAATTCAAGCTATATATCAAACAATTAATGTGCGGAACAAGATAACAAGCTTATAACAGAACTGGTAAACAATCTAAGCCAAATATAAACACATCCACAGCAGTAAATATAAGGCAAAGATAAAGGGAAGGAAGATGCAAACATACGGACAACACACGATGTGTTATCGAAGAGGAAATGAAAGTCCTCGGCGTAAAACCTCTCCGCCGCCCTCCAAGCAATCAAATAATCCACTAAACAATGTAGTTGGGATACATGAACAGCAGAAGACCCTTCAAGCCTAATCTACCTAAGTACCTAAACCCTCCAAGCTTCTTGCTCCAACGAGATTACGCTAAACCTATTTCTTCTTTAGCTTCCCAGATTCCGCTACTAGACCATAGCATCAACCAATGTATATTGGTTCCTTCCAAACTGCTTCCCTTAGCACCAAATGAGCCTTCTCACAAACGTGGGTGTGATGAGATAAGGATTTGGTCAAAAACCTCTCAAGGGTATGACAGTGGAGAGGAAGAGAGTAGCGGAATTTGTAAAGTCTCTAAGGTAAAGATTGGGGATGAGGCAATCTTGTTTTACTCTAGGGTTTCTCTCACAAAAATTCTCTCTGGAATCTCTCACCATTTAGTGGGTATAAGGGTCTATATATAGTGAGGTGAGATGAGAATACGAAGATACAGTTTTTTGCCAAATAGGGTAAATTGGTAGCTTGGTCTCGCGGCTTGTCCAAGTCGTGAAATCAAGTTACAACGTAACGACTTGGCCAGCCTGGGACTTTTATCCTGTAGTGCGACAGCTGGGGCGACCCTTCAGCTTCCCTGCGTGCATCTCACGTACCTAAAGTTGGCGACTTGCAGCCACGAGCCCCCGTGAGTCCTAGCCGTGAAACTCTGCCTTCTTGCACATATTTGAGCTTTTCTTCAAATCTCCTCACACACTACCCTTACAATAATCCCACATAAATACAGGGTTACTAAATGCTTAAATTACAAGCAAATTGGCACGGAATAAAGCCAACAAGATGGTTGATAATTTTCAACCTTACAATCTCCCCCTTTGGCTATTTCGTGACAAAACCCTAAAACAAACTCTAGACTTAACGCGTGAGTTAGGAATAGTTGGAAAACTCACTCACACCTAACTCTAGAATCTGCGAAGTTTTAGAACCATAAGAATAAGTAACTCTTGAAACACAACAACACAATAAATTCATTGTGTACAGAAACTTGTAATGCATATGGAGCAAACACAATGCGATCATGCACAATGGAATACAGCAGTAAACCAAGGCAAGACCAAATAGGTAATCACTATAGCCAAGTGATCACAATGCTCATTTACACTTGGAATGAACATTCAAACATTCAAGATAATAAACACAAGGTAAATCGCTTGAATGACCAACACTCAATCAATGCACAGTACATGAAGTATGTGCATTTAGGAAAAATCCTACAAGGGCACAAGAGTGACAATACTTAGAAGAAAATACAAGACATTTAGTTGGAAGTACTGATTTAACAAGGTACAAAGGCTGCATAAAGCATGGCACAAACCACAAAGGCCTACAAACTGTGTATAAGAACAAACCCTTAAAGCTTACAAAAGCAACATGGGTACAAACTGAGCCATACAAAATATAAAATACTTCCCTTATAATATCACTCCCCCTATCACGAATCATAGGAGCTGTGATGAACTTGGAACATATATACTTGTAACCTAAAACACTTGCACAAAACACATTAGACCCTCAATGTAAAGCAAGTAATAAACGGACAAATATAATGTAACAAATAAATTACGATCAAGTAAACATGATGTGAAACATGTGAGCAACTTAACCAAAGACCAAAACAAAGTTTTCTTATTAGCTCAATGTCTTCTCCCCCTTGGTATATGCATCTCCCCTATGGAATATCTCTCTCCTTACGAATGTGCACGAGAAATGGAATTTCTCCCCCTAAGAATGTGCACAAAAGTCATATAGAAATGACAAAACTTTCCGGTATACTACTCTAGAGTATACTCTCCCCCTTTTTGACATGAATAGACAAAGGGGTCAAGGAGAAAAGAGGACAAGAGATGAAGGTATGAATAATGATAATTATGCATGAGGAGTGCGAGATGAATGAGAAAATGAAGCTCAATCCTAAGACATGACATGATAGGATAAAGAAATAATGTATGAACCAATGTATGACAAGGGTAGCAAGGTGTGTGCAAGAGGTGGCTAAGTGTAATGCATGACCAATGCATGAAAAATGCACATGTGGGGTAAGCTGTGTTAAATACACAACCAATGAACCAAATATGTTCCTAATGAGGAAACATGAGAAACCCCAAAGTTTGATACTCATTGGAGTTCAAACAAATGAGAAAATGCCTAAGAGGCATTTAATCAAACACCTAGCATGCACACTATGAAGAACAAAGTGAAACAATGTATGAACATCATGAAAACCACCCTTAATACAAGTTCTTTTTGCCACAAAGGGCCAACATCTAAAGCAAATCATCAAAAGAAACCAATCCCATACAAAATTTTGATAAAAATTAAGTTTTCCCAACCCCTATGATGAAAATCCCAACCAAGAGTACAAAACTCACCAAAACATAATCCTAGGATTCAAATCAATGAAAAGAGTTTAAATTAACTTAGAGATGTTAATGAAATAAAAAACCATTCAAATTGGTTGGATTTTGATGTAAAAATATTGAAATAAGGGTTTTAGATAGGATGAGAGAGGTTTAAAACAAGTTTCCCATGAAAAATCTCTTTAAAAACTGATTCTGGGCATTTCGCGACTGGGCGAGTCGCGAGTGAGTTGCCAAAACCTTCTGTGTAAACTCGTGACTGGATCTCATGATTGGGCAAGTCGCCAAAACTCGCAACTGTAACTCGCGACTGGGCAAGTCGACAAAACTCGCAATTGTAATTAGTGACTGGGCAAGTTGCCAAAAAATCTGACACTTGTTTTTCAACACAAAACATGTTTAAACACTGAAAAACAATGTAAACACTAAATAAGAACACAAAGAGCGATAAAAATCACTTCCAAAAACATATAAAATGATCAAAAATCTTTTTGGATTGATCTATATATGGTTGAGTACACATACATCACATTTAAACAAGTACAATTGAACAAATGAATAAGTCATTCATTGAACATTAGGCATGTGTGTTGTGTGTGTGTATCAAGTGTGGAAAAGTCCATAGTCTAGAGTGAAGGTTCAATGATTAATTCAATCAAGTCATACACAACTAGTACTAAGTCAAGTGGTCTATCTCAATTATAGAAATGAACATATATGACCTCCCATAAGAAAATGATTACATATCTTTGAAGCTCTTCATTTGACTTCTTTACAAATCATAACATTTGATCATTTTTTATCTTTACATCTCATTTTGAGATCGATGCCTGAAATTTTTGATATTTCAATTTGATGAACAAGCCTTTGGCTTTTAGGCACCATACATTTTCATAAAAGTCGCTTTCCTTTTTTCCTAGTCAAATACTGGTATGTGCGACGGCTTTTGCAGCTCATTATCTCTTTTCATTTTAAGATTTACATTTTTTGAGCTCTTTAAGCAATAAAAATAAAAGAGTGGGAAGATATATAGGCATAAATCTACGCATGTATCAAAACCAACATGACTATTGACTAATCATTCATGACAAGTTTGAAGATTGATTTATAATAATCACACAAAGATGTTAAGATTTTTCCCACAAAGATATAAATGCATAAAGAACAAGATAAGCTCGTAAATGTACAAAGCCATAAGTACAAAGGTACAAGGCAAAACTCACATGTGATATGTGCTCAAACATATATGATCAAACTTTTTGAATTTTTCACTTTTTATGTGGTTTTGGATTTTTACTCACACAAAATTAAAACAAAAAGGTAAGATCAAAACAAAAACAATGCATATGAATAAATGCAAGATGCACAAAATGCTTGAAGATATAACATGCAATGCATGAAGGGTCCCACAAAGATCGAAAGAATTAGATCAAGGACCAAAAGAGCAAAAGCTCAACCATAGGAACCCTTCCTCATCCAAACGGAATGATTGTTTGAAATGAGTGTCTCATGAGAAGGGAGATAAGGGTTGGAGGAATGAGAACCGAAGATGCACATAGTCAAGGAGTTAAGAGCACTAAACACTTTCTTTAACAACATGTTATTTTCACTCAAATCCGGTTTACTCCTTTTAGCACAACTTCCAAGATGCTCGAGTTTCTCTTTTCTTTTGACTCTTTTAAAAGTATGAAACTTAGAGTATTGAGGTCTTAGATGACCAAAGGCACCACAATGGTGACAAACACTGTGTTTAGGTCCATTAGGCTTTTTGGGAAGGGATCTAGCAACATAGTTTTGTTCTCTCTTCAACTTATAACATTGAGATCTTATATGACCAATCACACCACAATGGTGGCAAGTTGGAACAAACTTAGATCCATCCAAAGTCTTAGGTTGAGACCTAAATGGAGGCTTTGATTTAATAGCCTTTCCCTCCACCTTTTGGTTTCTTTTATGTGGAAGAATGTACACTGATTTGTCCTTAAAGGTAAAACACACATTAGGCACAAAATCAAATATCACAACATGATTGCAACATATATTATCATCCATTTTAGCAATAAGTTCAGTAATCAAACACTTGGCATGCATCTTAAGAGATTTATTTTCACATTTAAGATCATCAACAAGTTTGTTAGACAAAACAAGTTTAGCATCCAAGTCTATATTCAAACATTCAAACTCTTTCAGCTTTTCAAGAGAAATTTTAGCAAGTTTTTTATGTTTCTCAACCAACTTGTTGGATTCATTGAGTTAGCAATCAAATTATCCTTTTCATAAAGTAACTTGCTCAATTTTTTTTGAAATTTCTTAGCCTTTTTCTTGAAGAGTTTATCATTTGGAATATCAATAACATCTAAAGATTCATGTAACATAGCATCACAATCATGAGGATTATCATTCATAGACGCATTTTCACAAACACGTGGCATGTTACATTCATCACCAACCAAATCATATAAAGAGGCATACAAAGCACAATTCATGGCAACAAAACACAAGTGGTCAAGGATCACACTTAGGTATTTAAACCATAACAAGTGTACCCGCTCTGATACTAATTGAAAGTTCAACATGTGTCTAAAACACCCTTGAACGTTTAGACCCTAAATTACAAAATTACCAATTCAAGCTATATATCAAACAATTAATGTGTGGAACAAGATAACAAGCATATAACAGAATTGGTAAATAATTTAAGCCAAATATAAACACATCCACAACAGTAAATATAAGGCAAAGATAAAGGAAAGGAAGATGCAAACATACGGACAACACACGATGTGTTATCGAAGAGGAAACCGAAGTCCTCGGCGTAAAACCTCTCCGCCGCCTTCCAAACGGTCAAACAATTCACTAAACAATGTAGTTGGGATATATGAACAATAGAAGACCCTCTAAGCCTAATCTATCCAAGTACGTAAGCCCTCCAAGTTTCTTACTCCAACGAGGTTACGCCGAACCTATTTCTTCTTTAACTTCTCGGATTCTGCTACTAGACCATAGCATCAACCAATGTATATTGGTTTCTTTCAAACTGCTTCCCTTAGCACCAAATGAGCCTTCTCACAAACGTGGGTGTGGTGAGATAAGGATTTGGTCAAAAACCTCTCAAGGGTATGATAATGGAGAGAAAGAGAGTAGAGGAATTTGTAGAGTCTCTAAGGTAAAGACTGGGGATGAGGCAATCTTGTTTTACTCTAGGGTTTCTCTCACAAAAATTTTCTTTGGAAGCTCTCACCATTTAGTGGGTATAAGAGTCTATATATAGTGAGGTGAGATGAGAATATGAAGAGACAGTTTTTTGCCAAACAGGGTAAATTGGCGGCTTGGTCTTGCGGCTTGTCCAAGTCGCGAAATCAAGTCGCGACGTAACGGCTTGGCCAGCTTGGGACTTTTATCCTGTAGTGCAACAGTTGGCGCGACCTTTCAGCTTCCCTGCGTGCATCTCACGTACTTGAAGTTGGCGACTTGCAGCCGCGAGCCACCCGCGAGTGCTAGCTGCGAAACTCTACCTTCTTGCACATATTTAAGCTTTTCTTCACATTTCCTCACACACTACCCTTACAATAATCTCACCTAAATACAGGGTTACTAAATGCTTAAATTACAAGCAAATTGGTACGAAATAAAGCCAACAAGATGGTTGATAATTTTCAAACTTACAATAGTATTGGATTCATGTGAAGTGCCCCCAAAGATAGTATTCGCATTATTTGAAACAAATCAGTTTCCACCGCTTCTACCATCACATCCACGTGAACATCTAATACCAAAACCATACGAAATAGGAACCTTAAACAGATTTCCATTGTTGGTTTCACTCTGAATGGTAGAGGTACCAGGACCATACGAAATGGGAACATCAAGTAGATTGCCAGCATCAACTTTACTTCTAGTACACATCTCTACTTGAGTTTGGACAGCTCTTTTTTAATATAAAATTAACGTCTTTTTGACATTCTAGCTCGTGCTTCATCCATAACTATCTCAAGTAATATACTTGTATTATCAAACCATTAACACAATATTACCGCTAAGTACTCACCATATTTGTTAATCATTTGAAAATTTATTGACTGGAAAAATACAAAGTTCTGGTAGTTTTTGAATACCTTAAAAATGAAAATGTTAAAAGCTCTAACGAAAAGCATATTAACAATAAGTCATATAATTTACCAGTAATAATAAGAACATTATCAGTAAAAAAGTAGCTGACCTTTTTCAAGAGAATAAGCAATTATTAATGCATTATCAGGGCTAAATACTAACCATATTTTTGTAATCACAACATAAACCGGGGAAAAACTGACCTTTGTTAACAAAATAAGCAGTTACTATGCAAAATCACAACTAAGTACTAGCCATATTTTTTAATGACTTGAAAATTTATTGACGGGATAATAGAAAGTTTTGGTACAATTGTGACTACCGTTAGAATGAAAACATTAAAAGCTATAATAAATAGAATATCAACAACCTATCATATAATTGACCAATAATGATAAAAGCATAAACAATAAAAAAGAGCTGACCTTTGGTAAGAAAATAAGTATTTCAAAAGCCTCAGTTCGTTGGTAACAGAGTTTCCCAATTTTATGACAATCTCCTGTGGAGGAAAAAAGCACACCAAATAAGGACATAAACTGCAAAAACATATAGATGACCTTGTTAAGACAATAAGCCGTTTAAAAAGCCTCACCTCATTGGTAACAGAGTTAAAAAAAATTAAATGGATTTGGCCGCATACAGATTATGCTAAAAGTTCCTATAGTCTATCTTATTCCTCTTTAGTATATGGATCAAATACAATTGCAATACATCTACCCGTTAAGTATGAGTTTTTACTTGCCTTCGTCAAACAGTACAGTTCAAGCCATATGATAGATATCAACCAGTTTCATTCTGAGAGAACATTTCTTAAGCAATTGTCATGCCTTATTATAGACTAAATCCACATATATCAACCTACCCACGTAAAGAGAGCGTACGCCATCCCATTTCAATCATCACACAACCAACACAAACATACACAGAGACCAAGCCAAAATCACCACCTAACTGATAACATACAAAAATCAGAACTTTTATCTCAAAATAAGCCATTCAAAATACGTTATGAAACATACTAACCATATGGTATTTTGAAATAAGCCATTCACAACATAAACAGGTTTTTTGAAATATTTATGAAATATTAATGCATTATCAAAACTCTTATTTTCAATTCAAACAATTCCCTACTTTCCTTGCAACTTGTTATGAAACAAAAAATAAACATGCAACATCAATCATAGGAAAACTTAAAAATTATATAATTAAAGAATAAAAATTATTCACAAAAAGAAAGGAAAGCATAGGCAGATGAAATAACCATAAGTGCCATATCATAGAAGTCATCACCTCATGTTATGCATTTCCGCCTGTGCTAGTGAATTCCCTTCATTTGGTTACCTTCCAAGCTCTATCAACATCTGGCATATGTAAAGTTGAGGAGGGATTGAAGTACCCAATAGTTACAGGACAAAAAGGTGCAACTAACCGTAAATTAGTTTGTATAAATGAGGGCTATTTGGAAGAGAACCCAATTGTTAGAAAAGGAGAAGATACGGGCCATAGGACCCAGTCCCAATAATCAAGGATTGTGGGTCATAAAGTCCAATCTGTGTAGTAGATAGAGAGAATGTAGGCCCTAAAGCTCATTTCGTGAAGTAAATCCTTATGGATTGTGTGACGCAATCTGTGAATCAGAGATGACATAGGTCTTGAAGTCCAGGTCTTGAATTCCATTTTGTGAAGTAAAGTAATAGGGAAAAGTGGTTTTGGGCCTCTTTTTGTGAAGCCAAGTTATCGGCTTGAGACCCAATCCAAATGCTTTAAGTAAGCAAGAACCCAGTCTGTTTAGAAATGTAGAGAGTTTGTAGTTTGTACTATGGGCTTTTCTTGGATGCCTTGACCCAACCTTGAAATAATGTCTTGTAGCTCAGTGGTTATTAATGAGCGAATGGGATGCTGCCACGTGGCCAAAGAGAAAAAATTAATCAACCTTTAACTACCATGATATCTCGTCCTAGATCACCAGCAAGTCAGCAACTCACCTTTAATTTTATAAAAAACCTTATATGATACAGACAAAAAATTCTTGAAGGAAGCAATCCTCATTTGTGAGAATATTAGTGTAAATGAGAAATGATATATTTACAACATTCTCACAATATTTTTAAAATAAATCATTGGTGGCAGGTTATTATTTGCTGTTATGGATAGGTAAAAAAAGTAATTTAGGTTATAAATTTCAATTAGAACGAATAAAAATTCACCATGTATAATTTGTTGTAAAAGTATTGTAAAAATATTGTGAACATAACACCTCTCATATAGATTTATACAATACATTCAAACCCTAGTTCTTATTTAGCGTTATCATCCATGAGAGAAAGCAGCGATGGTCAATGTCAGCGTTAGTAATTAGTCCTCAATGGCCAAAGAAAGAGGGTGCTAGCACTAGAATTGCAAAGAACATGACAAGTGTTATAACAAGAAAATTACACGTGTTGTTTGTTTTTAGACCCCTTAAAACATAATTGAATTAACCTAGTTAATAAGCCAAGTTATTACTTAGTCCAAATTCCAGATCTAGGTTAACACAATCATATAATCATACTAATGTAAAGTGCAAAATATAAAGAACACAAAGATATAATCATCTAGGAAAATCAAACCGGTAAAAAACATGGGGAGGATTTAACCTATCTATCCTCAAGGTAAAACTAAATCCACTATGAAAGAATCGAAGTTTTACAATAGCGACTTAGACCACTAACATCCTATTGCTACCTCATGTAGAAAAATTATTGACACGATTACGTGCAAGCTCCAAGACCACGGACTCCTTCTTTCTTGGATTCTCCAGTAAGTACAAGCACTCCCGCTTGTGTATCTTTAAGCTCTTTAGTGCAACAATTGAATGATCATCAAGTTCTCAATGAAATCTCCTTCTTGATAATCCTAAGCATGTGTGAAGGCAACCGCCTTTCAGATCTCACAAGAGATTCACACACACAGAGCAAATAGAGCAACCTCAAAAACCTGGCTAGGGTTTTCCTTTTATACTTAGGGTAAAACATAAAACCCTACACGTCATATGGGCTTAGGGCTGAGTTAGAAATTCTGAAGAAAATACATTCTGCCTGACTTTCGATCGGTCGAGTCTAATTCTCGATCGATCGAGCCAGACCGATTTGTACAATGAATTCTACAGCAGCTCGATTCCAATTTTACATAAAACACATACTTTGAGCAAGTCTAAAACAAGACTAAAAACCTGCTTTGATCATGGTTTGCCAACAATACAAATTAGAGTTCTAATACATTAGTTCCTAAGTACTTAGAACCTAACACGTGTAAAATCGCGAAAACAGGAAAAATGATGTTGGAGTAGATAGGGCAGTTCCCATGGCAATTACAAACCCATGTATGCGGAAGAGAAAAGTGGCATTGAAGTAGTTTTTAGAAGTTACAAAGCACTATTCAACAAGAAGATAAGTGTCGTTCGAGTTGAAGGACAAAGAGATATGCAAAAAAGACACATGTAAGGAACAATTGTTAGTAACTGTCAAGGCTTAAATAATAAATATAAATTGACCCATTTAAATAAAGAAAAAGAAAAAAAAGAACACAACTCTCCAATGACAAACTTGCCTACACAGGAAGCATGTGGTTCTTTTGTAATGTTGAGTTCCTTAGGATATTCTCTTGTAGTTCATACTTCATAGGGCATTATAATGTATTTATGCTTGGAAACCTATTTTGATCATGGTTTGCCAACAATATAAATTAGAGTTTTAATACATTAGTTCCTAAGTACTTAGAACGTAACACATGTAAAATCGCGAAAACAGGAAAAGTGATGTTGGAGTAGAAAGGGCAGTTCCCGTGGCAATTACCAACCCATGTATGCGGAAGAGAAAAGTGGCATTGAAGTAGTTTTTAGAAGTTACAAAGCACTATTCAACAAGAAGATAAGTGTCGTTCGAGTTGAAGGAGAAAGAGAAATGCAAAAAAGACACATGTAAGGAACAATTGTTAGTAACTGTCAAGGCTTAAATAATAAATATAAATAGACCCATTTAAAAAAAAGAAAAAGAAAAAAAAAAGAACAAAACTCTCCAATGACAAACTTGCCTATACAGAAAGCATGTCGTTCTTTTGTAATATTGAGTTCCTTAGGATATTCTCTTGTAGTTCATACTTCATAGGGCATTATAATGTATTTATGCTTGGAAGTCCTTGCCTGTAATCTTGTTATTCACTTTAATCTTGTTTATACAATTTTAATTCAGAATGCTATTACTTAGGCTATGATTTGTTTATTGTTTTGCATTTTTAATTTACCTTTGAATTGTTAACTTTTTAGATTTATTAGACTTTGAACAACTCTATTTGCAATCAAACATAGCATGACAATGGCTAACTTAGCTGCTTGGAACGCAATGGCATTTGATTTTACTTGGTAGTTTAGTTCTCATATACTTGGTAACTTAGAATTTAATTTACTTACTTTTCATAGATTGTTGTTACTTGTATTTCACTCTTCAAGCATAAAAAGTCATCTTAATCGAGGCAATACTGAATCACATTTTTTAATTTTTTTTATTTTAAATATGAAGTCAAATAATCCATCCTAATCCATAATCAATCAATTTGAAACTTGACAAATTTTATCCGACCACCTGTAACTTGTAATCACTTCAAACAAGTTAAAAATTAAAATACTCACAAATAGATAAAAAGAAAAAGGAAAATGAACAATCTGTGGTTCATGGGTTTATTAAGCCAAAAGTAGTGGGTACAGTAGCAGTACTCCACCTCACATGCAACATCTATCTTATAAAATCAATAATATCTCTTATAACATTTACTCCACACAGTTATGCGGGACCACAAATAAGTTCATCTTATTTATAGGTGATCATTGTAGCGTCTCTGCTTGTGGAGAATCTAATGTTAGAACTTTAAAGGGACTAGAGTTACTAGACAGTAAAAGGGCCGTAGATACTTCCACATGGGAGTTGATTCATAACCTAACATCAACCCTATTGATCAAAGTATATATTAATTAATGTTTTCAAACGATAGAAGGCATAAGTATTTTAGCCAAACTAGCAACATAATGACTCCTACTAAGATTCGAATTCAGGAGCATTGGGTTCTTGCTTTAAGTGCACATAAAAAAGTACCTATGGACGTTGTAGTAAATTTTATTTGTAGCGGTTAATCCATATCTTTAAATATTCTCTTTTCTATGTTTATCCTCTTTGCTTCACTTTAGTTAGACATTAATTGGTAACATATTGCGTTTAGTGGGCAACGCATATGCCATTTTGATGAAGTAGAAGGCGGCATTGGGCTCCAGAATCTAAGCACATATTAGCATGCAAAATATTCCCAGCAACTTGTCTATTCTATGGTTTTTTTAACATGGTATTTTTTTTCACCCTTTTTGCGGGGAATTTTAATTTTAAAATACAAGAAAAATAAATAGCGTCCTCTCATATATACCTAGTTAAAAGTTCTGTTGAGACTAAAAGAATGAATGTGACAAGAGAAATAGAAAAAGAGAAAGAGAAAGCATCTAAAAATTAATTAGCATGACTCAATAAGAGTTTCAACCTATGTTATCCGCTTCTGATGATAGCTCTTATCATCAGACCAAGACACCAATCAGTTTTTGGTGTAGGCGGAGATTGAACACCAAATCTCTTATTCAACCATCAGAACCTTTACAAATTGAACTAACTGAAACCCACATGCTATGTCGAGTCTAAACATCTATATCAAGGTTTTCAGACCTAGACCGTTCATTGAATCGTAAAAGAGAGAGGTTCAAGAGTTTTAAGGTCGAACCGAGGTCGAATCGTGATGACGTCATAATTAATTTAATAATTATTTTAAATATATATAAAAACATTAAATTAATTAAAAAAAAAAAAAGAAAAATTAACTAAAATAGTCTAATTCATTTAGAGAAGCTTATTTCTAAAAAATACATAAAACTTACAAAAATATAGTACACAACTACACATTATTACACACTGTGCATAAACTATACATTGTTTCTCATAATTACACACTCTATGCATAAACTGTATGCATAAATTGTGTGCATAAAACAATGTTAATTCAAACATAAACTAGAATCAGACATTTTGGGTGACCTTCACTTCCTTGATTCGTGCACTTCTTAATGATATGGGACCTGGGGCAGGGACATGTGCCACCAACAACTAAACAAAATAGAGTAGTTCCATTCCACAAGGAACTCCCAAGTTTCACCTAATGAGGAATTTCTTAGTAAGCCCTGGGTGCAGAAAGTCTGTTCTATTATTTCATATCCAAAGAAAACAAACCGTTTTCAAAATGTCCACAACTAGTTTTTAAAATACCAGAACCAATCCAAAATACAACTACACATTGTTTCTCATAATACAACTACGTGTACAACCTTGTTTCTCATAATAGTGTTTTCCAAGTTACAGTACACAAACACAACTACATATTGTTTCTTACAAAAATACATAAAAACTTGTTTCTAAAAAACAATAATAAAACTTCAAACTCCAAGTTACACACAGTGTCTTACAAAAAGACATAGAAAGTATTTCTAAAATACAAAATAGAACTTCAAAGTTCAAACAGAATTATTATGATCATAAATCATCAATGTCATGATAGTTATCATGCTCATTATCATTCCCTGGAAATCTAGGAGGAGCGCCAACAGGTTGTCCAAATGTTCCCAAATCAATTCCTTCAACCTCACTGCTATCATCTACAGATTCTACAAACAAGTTTGAACAAAATAAAAAGAAAAATCATTATAATGTTTACAAAAGTTTGAAAAAAATAAAAGAAAAATCACAATAAGTTATTAAATTGTTTACATATAAACTAACCTTCAATATTAGAAGAAGGCCTTGCACTTGCTGGATATGCACCATCTTCATAAATTGCATTCTCCAACTCTTCATAATTAAGATATGGGTCTTCCTCTTGCACAAATACCCAAAAATCAGTTTTGTCGATACTTGCATAATCAATGGGGTCAAACTTAAACTTTTTGTTGTAAAGCCTGCATCATAAAATGTCATGCTCATTATTGGAATTTAAACATAATTAGTAACTAACAATTACATTATATAAATGACTTCTTAAAAATTAATATAATGACAAGATATAGCATTTAGTTACCTATGTCTCAATCGCAAGTTATGATGAACAAACACAAGATCATTGAGCCTTTGATGCTCCAACCTATTTCTCCTCTTAGAATGTATTTGGTCAAATAAACTCCAACAATGCTCACATCCAGAAGAGGCGAAAGTCTGGCTAAGGATTCTAATTGCCAATTTTTGCAAGTTTGGAGCATCAGCACCCCACAACTTCCACCATTCATCTAATTTTCATAACACAACGTAATCTAATATTAATCAACATAAACAAACAAAATTTCAATTGAATAATCAATTCAGTTATTCTAACTATGGTGACAAAACTAACTTTCAACATGAACAAAAAAAACTAAGATTTGTTTATAGTATTAAAGAAAACTAATTACTTCTCACCTGGATGAGTGGTCGTGCTTGTTGACAATGCAAGATCTCTATCAAAGCTCCCAATATGATCTCGAAAATATTGGGTTTCCTTAATTACCTTTTCTTTGTCACCATCATATTTTGTCCTAATGTAGTCCAAAACAGCCATATGTACTGTTGGTTTTCTAACAAAAATTCTCCTCATCATATTGAAAAGCAGAATTTAACCAATATGCAGTAGCATGAAGATCTTTACGCAAATGTTTGTCCCAACAGCTTTTTATAATTGAGGTGTATGGCTTGTACAAGACTTCTTCATTCGAAAGATCTTCTTGATTCCCAACTGTGCTCTATGCATGCCCTCATACACATATCCTATTACAGGCCTTTGATCAAAATCAACAATCCGTAACAAACGAATGAGTGACGATGAAATCTTGACAAGAACATTAACATCATCCCAAAAAGAATTGTCCAAAATGATAGAAACTACTTCTTTTGCCTTTGACTCTCTTGCTAATCTATTGTCCATAAAGAACTTGCTAGTCACTAAGGCTTACAAGTCAAGCTTATGCACATGAAAGCTTCCAAATGAAAGGAAAGTAGTAGCAAATATTGTTGCTCCTACACATACAATATCTGTCCAACCAGGTCTTTTCCTCAACCAAGCAATCAAAGCCACATGATTATAAATAAAAACTGTAACTTTGGATGCACATTTTTTGAGTCTCTCCACATAAGGCATGTCTCCCATATCTTGTAACACAAGATTCAGGCAATGTGCTGCACGAGGAGACCAACTAATAGTTTTATATTTTTCACATAACAATTTACCAACAGATACATAATTGGAAGCATTATCAGTAACCATGTGTTAGGTTCTAAAGATTTAGGATTTTATGTATTTAGAACTCTAATTTGTATTGTTGGCAAACCATGATCAAAACAGGTTATTTAGTCTTATTTAGACTTGCTCAAAGTTGGGTCTTTCATGTAAAGTTGGAATCGAGTGGCTGCAGATGCATTGGTGTATTTCGACCTGGCTCGATCGATCGAATCTTGGGCAGAATGCTTTTCTGCAGAATATTCCAGCTCAGCCCTAACTCATTAAATGTTTTGGGTTTTCTGTTTTTACCCTAAGTATATAAAGAAAAACCCTAGCCATGTTTTTAGAGTTGCTCCAGTTGTATTGTTGCTCATACTTTTCTGTTTTGTGTAAATCTCTTGTGAGATCTAGAGAAGCTTTCCTTTACACAAAACTTAGGGTTTTCAAGGTAGAGATTACTTCAATATTTTGATGATCAACTCGGTTGCTACCATTGAAGTTTAAAGAATATCAAGCGTGGGTGCTTGTAGCTGATTGGAGAATCCAAGAAAGAAGGAGTCCGTGGATTCGGAGCTTGCACGTGGTCGTGTCAGTAAGTTCTACTGGTGGGTAGCATTAGGAAGTCAAGCGGGGAGCTTGTAAGTCCTTTTATATGAACTTCGATTCTTTTATAGTGGATTCAGGTTTACCTTGAGGATAGCTAGGTCATATCCTCCCTAGGTTTTTACCGTGTAGTTTCCTAAGTGATCATATCATTGTATCTTTTATATTTCCGCTGCTTTATACTTTTGATATGATTATGTGATTGTGATAACCTAAATTTGCATAAATTGACTAAGTTAATCACTTGGCTAATTAAACTAGGTTAATCTAGTTGGTTTAAGGGGTTTAAATCCGTTCAAGTGGTATTAGAGCGAGTAGCTCTCTTGTTAGAGATTTTTTGATCTCTGAGCTGATCCTTGACCCCTGTTGTCATGGAGCTTAGACACTCTCTTGTTGTTCCTCCTCACTTTGATGGGAATAACCATGCTTATTGAAAAGTAAGGATGAAAGTATTCCTGAAATCCATTGATGAGAGAGTTTGGAATTCTGTTGAATACGGATGGCAGAAGCCCACTACTTCTATGAGTGAGTGGCAAACTTCTGAAAAAGAAGTAGCAGGCTTCAATAGTAAAGTTATGAATGCCATCTTTAATGCTGTTTCTATAGAGGAATTTAAGAGGATTTCTAATGTTGAAGTTAATCATACTGCTTGGAAAATCCTCCAAACTGTGCATGAAGGCACAAAGGCAGTTAAGATAAATAAACTTCTAGGTTTGAGAGCATTAGGATGTCTAATGATGAATCTTTTGATGAATTTTATGCCAAACTGAATGATATTGTTAATTCTGCCTTTAATTTGGGTGAAATCTATGATCAACCTAAAATTGTGAGGAAGATACTTAGATCGTTAACTGAATACTTTAGACCTAAAGTGACTGCCATTACTGAGAGTAAGGATGTGGACTCCATCCCTGTTGATGAGCTTGTAGGATCTCTTCAGTCCTATGAGTCTGACTTACCTAAAACAAAAAAAATCCAAATCAATGGCTCTTAAGTCTGTTGATGATGTTGAGGCTGGTGGATTTGATGATGAGCTCTCTGTTACAAAGATAGCTTACCTTGCCAAGAATTTTAGAAACTTTCTGAGAAATACAAATAGAAGGGCAAGAAGTACAAACACTGTTGAACCTAGAAACTTTAGGAAGAATGATCCTACTAAGGTTAATAATTTTGAAAAACCTAGAGAAAAAATAGGTCAATCTTCAAACAATTCTTTGCTTGTTAAATTATTTGATGCTAATGATCTTTTGAACCAAGTGAAATCTGAGAACATGCTTTTACCTGATAAAGTTAAAACTTTAGGACATGATTTATCTGTTGCTAGAATTGCTAGTTCTAAACTTGATCACATGTTGAATGTTCAAAAGTATCCATCTGATAAATCTGGGATAGGATATGTTGAAAGCATCTCTGTGTCTACTCCACATTCTACGAACTTTGTTCCTTCATCTTCTTCTGAACCTTCTGTGAGTGAGGTTCTGAGTGAAACGGTCAAACCACCTGTGAGTGAGGTAGTCAAATCTGTAGAAGTTTCACCTCCTAAGAAGATTAGTGTTGATCTGAGAGAAACTAAACCTACCTTTTCTAAGGACAAAATGCATGGTAAACCTATTTGGGTTTGTCATTATTGTGGAAAGTCTGGACACATTTGTCCTAACTGTTACAAGTTTCAAACTGCTAAGAGAGCAACTAAACCAAAGGTGCCTATGCCTCAAGCACAAGATCCTATGGCACTTATTGGTGAATTGGTAAAGGCTTTGAACCTTTATTCCAATTTTGGAGTTGGAAATCATTCGAATGTGAATAGGAACTCCAATGCTCGTAGTGCATCTAAAAGGCTTTGGATGCAAAAGACTCGACCTAATTGAGTCTTTCTGACATGGTCGTTGTGCTTCATTACTCATTCCTTTGTGACCATTGTTCTTTGGTTTTTTATGTTTCTTTTGTTTTGTTTCTAGGATTTGCATTGCATTACATTCATGCATTTCATTCTAGAATTTATTTTGTTTTCTCTTAAATAAATAAAAAATAAAAAAAAAAGGGAGAAAAGGAGAAAGCAAAAATGTGTTTGACATTGTTTTCTTGGTTTTTGAAAACAGGGATGGTCAATTTATTTACATATATCATGTCCTATGTACCTTGTTTAGGTTTGATGAGCTTATTTATTGTACTTGACTAGTTGAAGCTTTGTACTGCATGTTGTGTGGGAAAGATGTTTATGGTATTTATCACTTTGTCTTGATCTTGAAGTCACATGTTATTTGACTGTTGGACTTGATCCTTTTGAGAAAGGCATAAATAACCATCTCACCACTGTTTACTAGCCAATTATGAATACCTTAGTGCATAATTATAAGATTCTGTGCTCAAGAAAGTATAGCACATGCACAAAAAGAACATAAGGTGATGCCTCGGTTTAATTGCTTAATGCTTAAAATTGGTGTGTACTATTAGGCTTGATGCCATCTCACATAAAAAAAAAATGAGGCAAAAATACAAGAAACTTACATGATTGCAAGCTTTTGTTCTAGGAGATGTGAGAGTTATAGGATGTAACTCTTTTGATGATAGTTTCTTTTAAATTTTATGTGATGGATTGTGTAGACTTTGTGATTGATTGCTATTTACATATCACCTTACATGTTTCTCAAAGTTTTTGCTAGTTGCAAACACTACATAAGTTACTCTTTGCTAAACTTTGTACATGTTATTTTGTGTGTTTTTGGTCTGACCAACCAAGTTTGAAAATACTTTGAGAATTATGCAAAACATTTTTTTTTTGCTTGAGAATTTAAAAAGAGAATGGCCGAAATTTTCTTTGGAGAAACTGGGATTAAAATTGGATTTTTGAAAAATCATTCCATCTCATATTCATGCATTTTGTTTTCATTATTTAATGCTTTGAGGAGTTGTTTTTCAAAATGAGGTTTGTGTTTTTCAAAACTGTGATTTTTCCCAAAATTTTTGTGAGCCTCTGCCCAATTCAATCGATCCATTCTGATTTTCAATCGATCAAAAAAGTGCTTTAATTTGTTGAAAAATGACTATCTCATTCGATCGATCGAATGTATTTTTTGATTAATCGAAAGTCACGAATCAGGTTTTTAAAAACACTATTCTTGACTTTTTCAAACACTTTTTCAAAAGTTTTTCAAAGTCTTTTCTCTCTCTCCGACTTGGCAAGCTCAATAGTTCAAATTTTTGTCATTTTCCTCCGGATTTTTTGCAAGGATTCTCTTTCCTTAAGCTGGTATGTCTATCTTACCCCTCCTTTTTGAGTTTATTTACATATTTAATGCATTTTTCATGCATTTATGCTCAATATTTCGGACCCTTTACTTTTTGGGATTTTTGATGATTTAAGCCTAATTTTGTGTAATTGATCAATGGGTTTTTGTGGGGGACACACTATAAACATGCTCTTAATTGTTTAATTTGATCAATTTTGGGTTTTGTGAGAAATTGAAAATTCTAGGGTTTGTAATTGATCCGAATTGGGATTTTTTGTTCAATTGGGTTTAATTGATGAAATTGGCTTGTTGTTTTGATGAAATTGGTTATTCTAATATGTTTTCAACAATGTGTGATGATCAATTCATCAATTTGTTTCAAAATTATCAAGTGGTTTTTCAAATTTTTTTTGGGTTTTTGTTAGAAACTCTATATTCGAGCCAATTTTGTGAAATTGAACCTAATTCGAACTGTGTTTACTGCATTAGTTCATGCATCACAACATTGTTATTGTTTATGCATCATATAGATTTTTTTTACATGTTTTTATTATGCTAACTTGCAGTCTGTCCTTAGTTTTGCTTTATTCTGGTCTTTTGGTTTTCTCTTTGTGTCTCTGTCCTTTCCTTAGCATCATGCCTAGAAAGACTAGAGCCCGTAGGACTATTTTCTCCTCTTCTCCATCCCCTCATTCTTTTGACCGTGAGAAATTTCTGAGTGAGAAAAACCAAGAGATTTTTGAGAAGCTAAACCTTAAGAGAAAGATTTGGGCTGAGCGTTTTGTTCTCTTAGATGAACTTGATCTTGCCATTAGGGCAAACTTTGAGCGTCGGGGCTGGTTACCCTTGGTGGATATTTCTGATCCTCCTCCACATTTTGCCTTGAATAGGGAGTTCTTTTCGAACATCTTTATCCGCATCTATGATTCCAACACTTTGGTAAAAAGTTGGATACGAGGCGTAGAGTACACCATTACTCCCCGGGTAGTGGCTGATGCTCTAGGGGTACCTTTGGTCCAGAATTTTGTCTATCCTTATGATGAGTCTCTCGAGTTGAGTGATGTCTTGTCCTACATCACTGGGACTACTGTCCAGTGGGGTTCTGATCCTAGGATCACTTCTGAACTCTCCGGGTTGCATTATCTGTTCTTTAGGATAGCCTGTCATTCTATCTGGCTCATCTCTCATGTTCACACCATTTCTCTTGAGAGGTGTGTATTTTTGTACGCCCTGGTTACTGATGCTCATATTAGTTTTCCTCATCTCTTTCTTCATTCTTTGAACGATATTTATAAGAGTTCATGTACTACTCATGCTCTTGTGCATCCTATTTTTATTCATAGGATTTTGCTTTATCTCGATCTTAGTGGCTTCCCTTCCTCTGAGCCCGTTCATGTGATAGCTCCCACAGGTGCGTCTTTTCTTAGACAGAGGGCCGCTCATCTTCGAGCTGGTTCTAAACACCCTAGGTCTGAGCCTTCTGGTAGTGCACCTCCTCCTTCTTCTTCTACAGGTTTTGCTGGTGAGGATGTTCCTGATCTAGTTAGTGATGATGCTACTACTGCTAATGTTCCTCCACCTCCTTCGACTAACTTTGATGTTCATCGTTCTCTAGAGACTATCATGACCGTTCAGGCAGCTCATGGTCAGATTTTGGTGGACTTGCTAGATGAGATTCATGCTCTGCGAGCTGACTTTGCGTGTCTTCATTCACCCTCACCACCTCTTTTGATGGCGACTTGTGATTGTACTTTGGCATTCCGTCACAAAAAAGGGGGGGGGGGTGGAGTTTTTTGACTTGTAAAGGAGTTTTTGTAGTTAGGGGGAATTTTTTTTGTTTTTGAGGAGCTTGTGGAGTTTTTAGATTGTATCTAGGTGCTCCACTTTGTATATCATTTTTGGGAATATTCATGTTAGGGGGAGTAACATTGATTGATATACATGTTATATTCATTGATTCTTGTTGCTTTGTGATTCACTGCTTATTGATTTATATTTGTGAGTTGTTCATTCATATATGTCTTTATTTTGTGTTGTGTGAATCTTACAAGAATGTTATACCTGTTGTTTTACTCTTTTCTGTCACACATGCGTTTATGTGTTTGTTAAGTATTTCAGGAATATACAGGTTGATTCAACAAAGCTACTGTCTACACTTGCAACCGATGGATAGTAGTTAGGGTTGAATTTGATTTTATGAGCATTATCTTTGTAAAGGGCTTTTTACTTGTAAAATTTTGAGCTTTTAATTAGGGTTTTGTCACGGATTGCCAAAGGAGGAGTTTGTTAGGTTCTAAAGGTTTAGGAATTTATGTATTTAGAACTCTAATTTGTAATATTGGCAAACCATGATCAAAACAATATGTTTAGTCTTGCTAAATTGTGCTCAAAGTTTTTTAATTATTGTAAAGTTGGAATCAAGAGACTGTAGATGCATTGGGGCATTTCGGTCTGGCTCGATCAATCGAAGAATAGATTCGATCGATCGAAAATCGATCAGATTGCGTTTTTCTGCAGTTTTCCAACTCAACCTTAACTCATTAAACGTTTAGGGTTTTATGTTTTTGCCCTGGTATATAAGGCAAAACCCTAGCCTTGTTTTTAGAGTTGCTCCAGTTGTATTGTTGCTCATACATTGCTATTTTGTGTAAATCTCTTGTGAGATTTAGAGGAGCTTTCCTTTACACAAAGCTTAGGGTTTTCAAGATTGAGATTACTTCAACAGTTTGATGATCAACTTGGTTGCTACCATTGAAGTTTAAAGAATATCAAGTGTGGGTGTTTGTAGCTGATTGAAGAATTCAAGAAAGAAGGAGTCCGTGAATTCGGAGCTTGCACAGGGTCGTGCCAGCAAGTTCTATTAGTAGGTAGCATTAGGAAGTCGAGCGGGGAGCTTGTAAGTCCGTTTGTATGAACTTCAATTCTTTCATAGTGAATTTAGTTTTGCCTTGAGGTGGGTAAAATCCTCTCCAGGTTTTTTACCGGTTTAGTTTTCCTAGGTGATCATATCTTGTGTTATTTATTATTCTACTGCTATATATTCTTGATGTGATTGTTTGATTGTTTTAGCCTAGAATTTCTTAATTTGACTAAGTAACAAGTTGGCTAATTAACTAGGCTACTCAATTTGGTTGTGTTAAGGGGTTTAAATTTTTCCATCATTTCGATTGTATCTAAGCATGACTTTGTCTTAAGGATACCGAAGTTTAGTAGAATAAGCAATGTGGTGTGTGGACCATGTCAGCTTGGGAAACAGATGAAAGCTAAGCATCCAGGCACTCAGACATCAGTTATATCTAAGCCATTGGAGCTTCTACATTTGGATCTTATGGGTCCAACTAGAACCGAGTCTCTTGGTGGTAAGAGATACATCATGATTTTAGTAGACGACTTCACTAGGTACACTTGGGTCATTCTCCTACGATCTAAGTCTGATGCTCCTGAGCACATTGAAGCCATGTGCACAAGACTGTAGAATGAAAAGAGCCTAAAGATTGATCGAATTTGAAGTAACCATGGTAAAGAATTCGAAAACTCATATATGGAGTCATTTTGCACAAGATCAGGTATTTCTCAAGAATTCTCTGCTCTTATTACTCCTCAGTAGAATGGTGTGGTAGAAAGAAAGAACAGGGTTATTCAGGAGATGGCCAGAGCCATGTTTCATAACAAAGATGTGGCTAAAAACTTATGGGGAGAAGTCGTTAACACTGTATGTCATACAGTTAATAGGGTGTATTTCAAACCCGGTACCAAAAAGACTTTTTATGAGTTATGGAAAGAAAGGAATCCGAATATGAAGTATTTCAGAATCTTTGGAAGTACTTGTTTCATCATCAAGGATAGAGAAAATGTGGGAAAGTTTGACTCCCGGAGTGATGAAGGTATATTTCTGGGTTACTCATCCACAAGCAAGGCTTATTAGATATACAGTAAAAGAAATATGAAAGTAATGGAGACAGTAAATGTTGTTATTGATGAGTCTTCAAATTCCATTTCTAAAAAAGGCATTGAGGAACTCCTTAAAGAAATTCTTCGTCCTGAGCCTAAGGAAGTTCAAGATATTGCTGAATAAGAACCTGCATCTCCAATTACTCCCAGTACTCTTAGTGTTGTGGAAAACTCTGCAGATATACCCACTTCATCAGATTCTGAATCTCATGAAGAGAAAGGACCTTCCTCCAAGATTAAATTAAATCATCCTCTAGAAGTTATTGTGGGAAACATGAATGAACTTACATTAAGGAAACGTACAGTTGACAAATGTGTTGCTAATTTTGTGTCTTATTTTTGATATTTGTCATAGGTTGAACCAATGAAAGTTGAGGAAGCTCTTCAGGATGAAAGTTAGGTTGAAGCAATGCATGATGAACTACTTTAATTTCAAAGGAATGATGTTTAGACCTTTGTACCTAAACCGGAGGGTGAGCATATCATTGGCACAAAGTGGATATTCCGCAACAAGACTGATGAGGAGAGCAATGTGATTCGCAACAAGGCTCAACTTGTAGCTCAAGGATACTCACAAATGGAAGGAGTAGACTATGATAAAACATTTGCCCCAGTTGCCCGTATAGGGTCCATCAGAATTCTTCTTGCTCTAGAATGCCATTTGAAATTCAAATTGTATCAGATGGATGTAAAGACCGCTTTCTTGAATGGGCTACTCAAAGAAGATGTCTATGTGGCTCAACCAAAAGGATTCATTGATCCACACTTTCCAAATCACGTGTTGTATCTCAAGAAGGCACTTTATGGCTTAAAGCAAGCCCCTAGAGCTTGGTATGATCGGCTCACACAATATCTGGTGTCACATGGGTTCACAAGAGGAAAAGCTGATAAGACTCTCTTCATCAAGAAAGAAGATGGCGAGTTGATTGTTGCTCAAGTTTATGTTGATGATATCATCTTTAGGTCGACTAAGGATGAACTTGGTTATGGCTTCTCAAACTCATGCAAGCTGAGTTCGAGATAAGCATGACTGGAGAGCTGACTCACTTCCTTGGATTGTAGATTCGTCAAAAAGATTCAAGTATATTCCTATCTCAATCTAAATATACTAAAAATCTTGTAAAAAAGTTTGGCTTGGAATCTGCTAGTTCTGTTAGAACCCCTATGAGCCCAAATGTTAAACTCACTGTTTACTTGTTAGGCAAGAGTGTTGATTCATCCCTATATAGAGGCATGATAGGTAGTCTTCTTTACCTTACTACTAGTAGACCTGACATTAGTTACAGTGTTGGAGTGTGTGCTAGATACCAAGCTAACCCCAAAGAATCTCACATGATTGCTTTAAAAAGAATTATAAAGTATGTCAAAACCACTGCTGAGTTTGGTGTATGGTATAATAAGGACACAAATGATGTCTCAGCTAGGTACTCTGATGCTGATTCGGCTGGGAATATTGATGATAGAAAGAGTACTTCGGAGGGTTGTTTTTATGTGGGTAATAATCTTGTCTCCTAGATGAGCAAAAAGCAAAACTCCATCTCTTTATCCATTGCAGAAGTTGAGTACATTGTTGCCGGTAGCTGTTGCACCCAACTCCTTTGGATGCAAAAACTCCTTCATGATTATGGTATTTGTCAAGAGCATCTCACTATCTACTATGACAATACTAGTGCCATCAATATCTCTAAGAATCTAGTTCAACATTCTCGAACCAAACACATAGAGATTCGACATTACTTCATTAGGGAGCTTGTCAAAGATGGTATTCTTACTCTTGAGTTTATTCACATTGATGATTAGAAGGTTGACTTGTTCACTAAACCTTTTGATAGCAAACGTTTTGAATTCCTTTGTTAAAACATTGGTGTTATTTCCATGGATTGATCTCCTTCTCTCCTTTTTCTTCCTCATGCATTTGCATCTAGTTTTATGCTTTGCTTTGTTTAACATGTTTTTGTTTTTTTTTTTTTTTTTTTTAGTTTTTTTTTTGATATAAAAATAAAAAAAAATTGAAAAATCAGAAAAATACAAAAACAGTGTGTGTTTTGTGTACATTGCTACTTGTGTACCTTGGATGGCTATTGAAACAAAGTTTTCTAAACTTTGTATCGTTTGTAGCTTAGATAAGCATCTCTATGCACAACTAAGTAAGTGAGCTTTGTGGCTCTTGTTTGTGATGAGTAAGATTAAGTTATCTCTTATACTTAACATTCATATCACTCTTTTTGACGGGAAGGACTTGAAAATCCTAAGAGAAAGGCATAAATAACCATTTCACCACTGTTGTCCGCCAATCATAATATGACACCCGTATGCTTCATCATAGGAAAAGTACAGTGTCAATGACATTTGTGTGCTTCGGCATAGCAAATATGGAATGCCAAATATCATTGGGTATTTATTTTATATCTCTTATATGCCCATGCATGATATACTTAAAAAGAAAAAATATGCAAAGAAAATAAAAAGCAAAAAGATAAAAAAAAAATGCTTCAAATATGATTGCAAGCGTGTATTCTAGGAGATGTGGGAGTTATAGGATGTACCTCAAAGGTGATAGTCCCCATCAAATAGTTATGATTGTGTGTGAGTTAAAGTGATTTTCTCATATCTTAAATCATCATAACATGTATACACTTATGCAATCTTGCGATATTTTTCACACACAACACACAATATTCTTTGCTACTTTTGATACATGTGTAGGTACAATGTGATTTGGCCATCACAAGGTTTACATGTGCTTATATATGCTCACTAAACTGTCTTGACTTATTTTTGAAATATAAAATTTGTTAGATTTGTTTAGTGTGTGTGTGTGTGTTTTTGGGGATCCATGTGCTTAAAATTACTATTGAGAGATGTTTTTTAGAGCTAAATATGTTGATTGGATTATTGGTTGAGTTGCATGTTGGATTGCATTCATGTCTATGTTTTCACTTCTCAAAAAACTGTTTTTAAAAGCATGCTCGACACCTTCTCGATACCTAGCTATCTGTCGAGCTTCTCAAGCTTTTTCTTATCGCAATCTCGGTACCTCCTCGACACTTGGTGGATCAATTGAGAAAGTTCCTACCTCCTCGATTACTTCTCAACACTTGGTGGATTGATCAAGCTTCTGTTCTTGATTAGGTGTTTTTTGTTCCTCGATACCTACAGCTATCGACGTTCAAATTCTCAACACTTTCCTCGACAGATGGCTTGACACCTCTCGACACCTTAGCTATCGAGATTTACTGAGGACTCTATATAAGCTTCCTCGTGTGATCTGAGCTCATTTCTCTCTATCTCTCTCTCGATAGCTCTCTGTTTTCTCTCCCAAACACTCTAATCTCACTCCAATCTTGATCCTCAAGGGTTTCTTCAAGCTTTTTCGAGTTTTTCTTCACTTAGAAGCTTCTAATCTCTCATTCTTCACGCATTTCATGTTTTGAAACCTAGGTTTTGGGGTTTTTGAAAAATTTTGGGGTTTTTCAATATTGATGAGTTATTGTTGAAATTTTGGGATAGGTTTTCACTTATATGAGTTTAAAATCTCATGCATTGCATCACATTAGCATTATAACAGTATTTTTATGCATTTAGATGTGTGCAATATGTTTGTGTGTTGATAGGTTTGGATTGGGCTGAGCCCATGATGAATTTTCTTTTGCATGTCACATGTTCATGCATTCCCCATGCATACGTACTCTGTTTTCATTATATCTTGATATATTTGAACTGTTTGGGACTTTTCTGATTGTCTCATTCTCTCCCTCGCTCTCTCTATTGTTTATGTTAGTCGTATCTATGGCATCTAAGCGTAAATCCACTTCGGCCGGGAACCTCGGAGCCTCTTCCTCTTTTGATTCCAATCCTTTTCATCTTCGATTCCGTGATGAGGATGTCCAAAAGGCTTTCTCGAAGAACTTTTCTAGACGAGGTGTTCATTCGGAACGCCATGTCATTTTGGCAGACTTCGCCAACACTGACCTTCCTACTGTCATTCACAGTCTGGAATGGGAGTCACTGTGTGACGTCCCGGTCACCTGTCATCGCGTGCTTATCCAGGAGTTTTACTCCAACATGCACGAGATTAATTGTTCAGTACCTATTTTCTTCACTCGCGTTCGAGGTACGCGCATTCCTGTCACACCACAACTTGTTACGGATGTGCTTCGGGTTCCTAGGATAGAGTATCCTGACTATCCTGGTTATGCGCGTCTAAGGACTGTGTCCAAAGATTAGCTCATTATTGCTTTCTGTAAGCACCTTACTGATTGGGGTGAGCATCAACTCACATCATGTAGGCTTTTTGCTAAAGGTCCTAGATTCTTAAACATGGTGATGACTTTGGTTTTGCATCCTCTCTCTCATTATAATTTCATCACAGAGCCTCATGCTCCTTTTTGTTATCTCTTCTTGAGCATCTTACCATTGACTTTCCTTTATATTTTATTCTTTCCATTATAGATGTTCATCAGGATTCAGCGTCCCGTAATAAGCTTATCTTTCCTTTCGCTATCACGAGGATCTTACTCCATTTTTCCATCCCTTTTCTTGTGTTCGACCACTTCACACACATTTGTGCCATAGATGCCACTACCATAAAACATAGTGAGGCGCAGTTTAGGTCACAATAGGAGTCAACAGCTCCTCTCACTGGTTTGACTCCATCTCGTTCGGCACCTTCTCAGTCTTCTCCATCTACATCCATTCCCTCCTCTTCTATGGGTGATGTATCACTTGGAGATATCATGGCACAACTATAGCGCATGGATGCTCGCCTGGATACACTCTCTACTGAGTTGTATCAGGTGAACATTCATGTCGGTCGTATCGCATGACAGCAGGCAGCTATGGGTGGCTATGCTTTTGAGGCTTCTCCTCCACCACTTTCTCCAATGGCTTCTAATTTTGATGCTGAGGATGATGATGATGATGGTGATGACAATGATGGTGATGACAATGATGCTTCGGATGATGATGGAGATGCTAGCTTTACTGATGAGATGTCTACATGACACTCTTACCCTTTGTCACTCGTGAAAAAAAGGGGAGTAGTTTTGGGATATGAGAGTAGTCATCTTAGAGGGAGAGTTAGTATAGGACATTTTGTTAGGGGGAGTGTTGATACTTAAGGGATGTAGTGAGGATGTGATGTATCTTTTCTTTTCTTTCTATTATAGATAAATTGCTCTTATACATTGGGTCTTGTGACCATTTTTATATATATTGTACTTATCTTCTTTATATGTTGATGTATGTTTCTTTCACCTACCTTACATGTGTTGTTTCTTTTCTCTCTTTATACACATGCTTCTTATACTTGTATGCAATCTATTATTTCTGTTTCACGCAAAGATGCCTTGATGAGTTTTTTGTTTAAAGTGTTTCAGAAATACAGGTTGTCAAAGTTTACTTGCCATAAACTCTCTTCTTGCAAAGTTTTTTAAGAGTTTGTGTTAGTATAGATTTTATTGTATTCAACAAGTGAATATGAGTTGAGTGTTTTATAAGTTCTCTCATATGTTCATTTGTTTGTTGTGGTGTTGTCATAGATTGCCAGAGGGGGAGATTGTTAGGACATATGTGGTTCACTTGTTAGGAACATATGTCATTCTTTAATGTAATTGGCTAATCTTTTGACAAAATGCACTCTACTTGTAATTGGGTAATTCTAGGTGTTTTTAATACTTTAAGAAACAAGGTTTCAAGATCAAGTGTTGAGATCATCAAGTCTATCCAAGAAACAAGTTGAAGATGTGCAAGGTCATTAAAGCTCGACAGCTAGCATGTGTCGAGGTTTAGAAGCTGTCTTAAGCCCGTGTGCTCAACACCTCCTATCTGTCGAGGTTTATGAATTTCAGATTTTTTGATCTGATTTCCTTGGGATCTATGAATATGACTTTGGGCTTTTCTTTTTCCTAACCCTAGGCATATAAAAGGATTGTTTTAAGGGCTTAAAGAGTTCACAAGTTGCACAAGCACTGAGCAAACTCTATTCAAGAAAATTGTGATCGAAGACAAAGTTTTACCCTAGTTCATCACTCATTGAAGAAGTTGCTGTGTATTTGCACCAAAAGGTTTTGTGACCAAGCATCTTCTTGATCGTCATCGTTGGGATGAACTGAAGAACTTTGCAGCCAACAAACTTTCTCTAGTTGGTGATTGAAGTCGCGTATCGGGATCCGCGCAATTGGTTAGTCACGTACTTGGGAGTCGTGCATCAAAAGGAGGAACTGTCACTACAGAACAAGTCCAATTGGGTATTGGGGTAAGGGTTCAATTGTAGGTTGGTAAGGTACTTGAGATTCCTTTACTTGTAACTGCTTGTTGTGATAATAGTGGAGTTTCAGCAGTGGTGACCTTGAAATTACCCGGTAGAGTTTTTGCCATCAGGTTTTTCCCATTCGTAAAGAAATCACCGTGTCAAATTTATTTTCCACTGCACTTAGTTTAATTGGTGATTTGTTTGTACTACCACACGCTTTGCATGTTAAATTGATTAATTAATAACTTGGCTAATTAATCAATTAATTTAATCACAAGGGGTTAATATGTTTTTGTCCTATCAATCCTCACTCTTAGAAATTTCCCCCACTGCACTTCTTTCTTTAGCAGATGAACATCTAGGACCTTCTCAAGCTTCAACCCTATCTTATATCCAAATTCTCTTGTCATGCTTTTCAGGAGAAGGTTAAACATTTGCACCCAGAACGGAACCCATTGGAGATTTATCTCTTTTGGGACCATCTCACCTTCAAACTCTTGCAATAGTATCAGTTGCTTCTCATAGCTCCAAGCACACATCTCCATGACCTTTTTCTTGTCTCTCCCATCTCCGAATTCCCTCATAGCTCTAAGGACACATCTCCATGACCTTTTTCTTGTCTCTCCCATCTCTGAATTCCACAAGGAACAGATCCTCTTCAATTTTAGAAGTATGTATTCCTTTGTTTGGTTTTCAGAGCATCTTTAAATTCTTCCTTAGGGTGTCTAGAAAGATAGTGCGCTGTGTGAGTATCTTCATAACCACACAATTCCCGATCTCTTTTGCAGCCCTCGTGCTATTACTCCCCAACACAATATCTTCATCCTCATCTTCTGTAAAGGTTAGTTTTTCCACAATTCTTCCAGTTCATTCGCCATCACACCTTCTAATCCTACTCTTTATTCTTTTGGGGGGGGGGGGGGGGGTGGGGTTTTACTACAACTGGCCTCACCATAGATGGGAGGTCATTTTAGTCCTGCAAGCTGCGTGCAAGACTCGCCACTGCCTCTACATGCAAAGGGCATGAGAGCACAACCTAAGTTTATTTTAGTTTAAAAGAAGATGTTCCTTTATGTGTAAAACCTTAAAATTACTTGGCTTAACCACAAGGTCGACAACTACCACATGCTACATTATCTCGTTAAGTCTAAGTAGTAAATCATAAATATTTTACTATAAAAGGCAAGCATGTTATGTTAATATGACTAAAAAGAGACTCTATAATCAGTTTCAAACACAGAGACAATACTAGAGTGAAGGTCAGAGACAATGGTTGTTCGAGAAATCCAAGTAGCGGACAGGACCCTAGTAATCCACAAACTTGAAGATGTATGCGACATAGTCACTGGTCGAGTTCTCACTAGGTCATGGCTTTGGAATTTGTCCCTGGTTTTGTCCGAGTGGATAGCCATTCAGGGTCGACTCACCTTTAACTTCCATGACAAAACCGTCCTCGAGCTCGGCGCTGAAGCTGGACTTCCAGGCTTGACTGTGGCTCTACTGGGTGCGAGTAGAGTTTTGCTCACTGACATTGAGGGTGTGTTTGGATTGAACTTATTGTTGCTGAAACTGAAAACTGAAAACACTGTAGCAAAATAAATTTTAAATGTGTAAATAGTACCGTAGGACCCATTTTTAATATTTTTTATTACGTAAACAGTAAAAAATAGTGCGTGAACAGTAATTTCTGTCTCCTGCATAGTAATTTTACTGTTCACGCGGGGGAAAAAAAAAAAGGGGAAAATGCTGAGTCCATAAACGTGAACGCTGAGGCCAAACGGGCTATGAGACTCCTTCCTGGGCTCAAAAACAACAGTGAAGTACATGGACTCAGAGAATGAGTCAAAGTGAGGCAACTCATTTGGGGATCGGACAAGTCTTCCAGCGAGATTGATGGGTTTGACTTCGACCTGGTTTTGATGTCCGACGTGTTCTTTGACATGGAGGAAATGGCAGCGCTGGCAAAAACGCTGAAGAAGGTGTGTAGGAAAGAGAGTTGTTTGGGCAGCGAGTGAGGTTTGGCCATGGACAGGTGAGTGTCTTAATGTGTTGGTGAGTGAAGGGTTTAGAGTGGTTGAGTTGCCGAGTCAACTCGGTGGTTTTTTTGGTTCTGGTAATTCTTTCATTGAAGAAGACAGTTTGGATATGTTCGCCGTTTTCCTTCTACTACCATCGAACGAAGACAGCCACATGGCTGCCATTTGTAATTGAGTGGGCATTGAGGAGTGAAGACCACTAATCTCAATAGTAGGGTCCTTCTTAATTTTTGTAGCCTTCTCGCTAATCTTTTTCTTTTTTAATTCTAATTTCTACTCCTATGATATAAAACAATTTCTTTCTTTCTATTTCTCAAGAAATAAAATATAAAATATTTCTTTAAAAAAAATTATTTTAGGTGTTGATGGGAAAATTTTATGGTTGATATAAAATAAAAGGAAGTGATATAGACAAAACAAAGAAAACTAAGGGTCTACCATATAGAAATTGATATTTAAGTAATCATCCAATCTCTAAATACTACCATATTCTATGTGATACAAAGAGTCTATTTGCTTAGGCGTTTGGATTGCTTAAAAACGTTAGACGATATCTACAGGATTGTGTTTTCAATTCCTGGAATTTTTGTGATTCCGAAAATGCAATTTCTCACTACTTTTTCAGCATTGTACGATTTGAAAGATTGGGTTGCTACTAATTGTTTCAGCTAAAAACCAAAAGAATAATATTATCTAATCTAGTGTAATAACCAATCAAATAAATACAAATACAAATGCTAGCAAAACATGAAATTAGACCTACTTACTTGCCCTTGGCCTTGTTTGGCCATGTCAATGTGATATACAATCATGGGTCTGGCTTACCTCCAGTAAAAATTTAATATGATCTCTCTTTTTGTTTTAAATAGAAATTGCCACATCGCCAAATAAAAAACCAATGGTGGAGATTAAAACCCAATGCCACCTCATTAAATTTCAAGCAAAAACTAATAAGGCCCACCCACGAGACTAACGCTACTTCTAATGTTTCCTGCTATGGTGAACGTTGAAAGTTCAATATGTGTCTAAAACACTCTTGAATGTTTAGACCCCAAATAATAAAATATCAATTCAAGCTTATAATCAAACAATTAATGTGCGAAACATGAACATAAGTCAATCACAGAATTGATAACTAATCTATGCCAAATATAAACACATCCACAACAGTAAATATAAGGCAAAGATAAAGGGAAGGAAGATGCAAACACACGGACAACACACGATGTTTTATCGAAGAGGAAACTAAAGTCCTCCGCGTAAAACCTCTCCGCCGCCCTCCAAACATTCAAATAATCCACTAAAGAATGTAGTTGGGATACATGAACAGCAAAAGACCCTCCAAGCCTAATCTACCCAAGTACCTAAACCCTCCAAGGTTCTTACTCCAATGAGGTTACGCTGAACCTATTTCTTCTCTAGCTTCCCCGATTCTGCTGCTAGACCATAGCATCAACCAATGTATATTGGTTCCTTCCAAACTGCTTCCCTTAGCACCAAATGAACCTTCTCACAAACGTATGTGTGGTGAGATAAGGATTTGATCAATGACCTCTCAAAGGTATAACAATGGAGAGGAAGAGAGTAGAGGAATTTGTAGAGTCTCTAAGGTAAAGATTGGGGATGAGGCAATATTGTTTTTCTCTAGGGTTTCTCTCACAAAATTCTCTCTAGAAGCTCTTTCAAATAAGTGAGTATAAGGGTCTATATATAGTGGTGTATGTTTGGAATACGAAGAGACAGTTTTTGCCAAACAGGGCTGATTGGCGGCTTGACCTCGCGGCTTGTCCAAGTCGTGATGTAACGGCCTGGCTAGCCTGGGACTTTTGTCTTATAGTGTGGCAGCTGGCACGACCTTTCAACTCCCTATGTGTACATCTTACGTGCCTGCAATTGGCGGCTTGCCAGTCGCGAGTCCTAGCCACGAAACCCTGCTTTCTTGCACATACTTAAGCTTTTCTTCACCTCTTCTCATACACTACCCTTACAATAATCCCACATAAATATAGGGTTACTAAGTGCTAAATTACAAGCAAATTGGTATGGAATAAAGCCAACAAGATGGTTGATAAATTTCAACCTTACAATCTCCCCCTTTGGCTATTCCCTGACAAAACCCTAAAACAAACTCTAGACTTAACGCATGAGTTGGGAATAGTTAGAAAACTCACTCATACATAACTCTAGAATATGTGGAGCTTTAGAACCATAAGAACAAGTAACTCCTAAAACAAAACTACACAATAAGTTCATTGTATGCAGAAAACTTGTAAAGCAAATGGAACAAGCACAATGCGATCAAGTACAATGGAATAAAGCAGTAGACCATGGCAAGACCAAAACATGCAATCACTATAACCAAGTGATCACAATGCTCATTCATACTTGGAATGAACATCCGGACATTTAAGATGACAAACACAAGGCAAATCACTTGAATGACCAATACTCAACCAATGCATAATACATGAAGTATGCGCATCTAGGAAAAATCCTGCATAGGCACAAGAGTGACAATACATAAAAAGGAATGCATAGCATTAGGTTAGAAGTACTAATTTAACATAGCACAAAGGCTGCATAAAGCATGACACAAACCGCAAAGGCCTACAAGTGTGCATAATGAAACCCTTAAAGCTTACATAAGCAACATAGGTACAAAAGCTTAAACAAAAACAAAACATATGCTGACTTAACTGAATAACATCATCAATATATAAATGAACCAAGTATTAAACACATCCAAGAGTTATGAGTTTAAACCAAAACAAGACTAGGACCAATAATAACAATAGTTAATCAACCCAAAGTAACAAAACTATAACCAAAAACAGTAAGGATTATGAGATTATGAAACTCCCCCTCAAATGCTGGTCCCAAAAATTCTCCCATTTTTTGACCAGAATGGCCAAAGGGTCACTACTCTTGGTTAGTGTGAATGCTGCCAAACTTGGCTGAAAGTACATCCAATTGATCTTGCATTGTTGTCATCCCTTCAATATGCTGGTTTTGAACCTCTCTGAGTTCATCAAGCCTTTCTAGGATGATCTGAAATGCATCAGGAGGTGTAGCAGATGAAGTAGAGGCCCTGATCCTTTTGACTCTTCTTCTTGGTGTGGAAGATGGTCCAGTAGCCTCTGCTTCAGTCTCCCTTGGATCACCTTCTTCTTGAACACCTTCATTTTCTTCACCTGGAAGACGACTTTGTCCTTGTGAAAGTAAATTTGTTAATTGCTAATAGAGGAGGCAAACGACTGATATCCTTAGGAATTGCAACACCCTTTTCTCTGAAAATCCTCATGAGAAGACTAGGAAAAATCAGCTTGGGTCTTGAGGTGGATCTAGTCTCATCCACTATAGTATCAAAGATATGAGAACTAATGTCAATAAAGGTTTTCTCCTTAAGTTCCATGAGAAAGATGGCTCTGGCATTTGTCAGTGTAGTCATCTTCCTTATAGGGTACAGATTATACATCATTATGATGGTCAGGCACCTCATATCTTTAGGAAAATCAGAAGTGTTGAAACATCTCTTTTCTATAACCCCACCAATTCTTTTCTGGACAGTTTCTAGAGAAAGCATTCTATCCTTGTAGTTAGTGAAGTCGTAATCTTCCAATCCCTCAAGCCCTAGAACCTTATCAATATCATGAGCATCTAAGGTAAATTCCTTTCTTCTCACCCAACAACTCAACTCCTCCTCCCTTATCACAGCATTTGCATAGAATTCTTTGATTAGAGGGTTACACACAGGTGGAAGGTCACTCAGCAGTTTTTCCCAACGTCTACCCTCAAAACACTCTGGAATGAAAATGTCTTTCAACTCCTTGAAATCAACAAATCTTTCCTTAATGATGGTTCCTTTTGAAAAAGAATCCCCATATCTCTCAAAGTATTGAATAGACCTAAATAGGTTAGGGACCATTTTCATTCTTTTGTCAGATTTCTTAGCAGTTGTCTTCTTCTTTATAGGTAATGTAGCCATCTGTAAACAAGTAGAAAAGGCCACAACAAGACAAACCACAATGTGGAAATTCACACACATTAGCAACAAGTTAGTTACAAAGAGAGTAACAAAGTGACCAGACAGAACACAAAATCAGCACAGTTGATAACCAAAGGATGGAAATATCAAATCAAACAGGTTTAAACAGCATAAGAGCAGACAAGAGCAAAAAAAAAATGACATTGTAAAACACATTCAGATAGATATGAGCCTATGTCAATGAACCATGACATAATGAGTAGGAAGTGTGCAAGAAGGAAACTAAAATCAGTAGCACAAACAAGATCAAGTGTTTTAAAATAAGAATAATGCCAACCACAAACACCACACACTCAAATAGCCTGAAAATTCTAACACCACATTCAGAGATAAATATAGAAACCCAACACCATATGCCCAAAAGAAAATCTAACAAATATCAATGTTCAAACCAAATATTGGCAACCTGATGAACACACATATCTCTAAAAGACCTCTGCAAAAAAAATACCCTCACATAATCAATCTCATCATTTTAGGCAAACCCATGTTTGAACAATTTATATCGCAGAATCACTAATGCAGCATTTAAAACAATAATCTAAAAAGCAAAATAGTAAGAATGAAGTAAGGGAAAGAAAACCCATAACATTTTCTTGGTGTTTGATGAAGACATGATGCAAAGATGAGAGCTTTTTCAAAGAAACACGGAGTGTTTGAAAGAGTGATTTGGGAAAGACAATGAACAGTCACAAATTTTCGAGGGAAAAACAGAAAAAAAAAATTTTAAAAACCGTCTTTAAAACGTAAAACACGCGTTTTTTGCGACTGGAAGGTCTACCCACGAGGGAGTCACAAGATGAGCCGCGAAAATCTCTGTGTACCCCTTACGACTGGACCTTCCACCTCCGAACAAGTCGCCATACTGAGCCGCGAATACCACAAAAACTCAAATTTTTGAAAATTTTTTGAGTCTTTTTCGTAACTGCAGCCTTGACTCGCCAGTGACCCGCGAAAACTCTCGGAGTGAGCTTTGCGACTGGACCTACCCGCGACTGAGTTGCCAAAACAGGGCAACACTGTTTTCAAAAATTTTGACATTTTTGTAAAAAAAAAATACTTTCCAAAAACAAACTAAAACACTCAAAAATCTTTCTGTGTTTGATCAACAAAGATTAAGCTTGTGAAAACACATTTAATCAACTACAATCACACAAATGAATATGGCATTCAATGAATATAGACTTGTATGTTGTGTGTGGATATCAAAAATGAGATAGTTCTTAGTCTAATGTGAAGCTTCAATGATCAATTCAATCAAGGCATACACAACTAGCACTAGATAATGCGACCTATCTCAATTATAGAGACATGTATACATGACCTCCCACAAGCACTTGATAACAATTCTTTGAAGCTTTTCATTTAACTCTATATTCAACATATCATTTGCACTTTTTTAGCAAGGAAAATCTCTTTTTGAGATAGATGCTTGAAATTTTTGATATTTCAATTAATGAGTTAGCCTTTGGCTTTTTGGGCATCAAACATTTTATTTTGGTCGCTTTCCCTTTTTCCTAGTCGAATACTAGTGTGTGCAACAGGCTTTTGCAGCTCTATATCTCTTTTCATTTGTAGATTTACATTTAGAGATCTCTTTTAAGCATAAAAATAAAAAGTGGGAAGATATATAGGCATGAGTCTATGCATGTCTCAAGATCAACAAAACCATTCACTAGTCATTCATGACAGGGTTGAAGATCTATTTACAAGAGTCACATAGATTTCAGAATTTCTTCCACAATGATATGAGTGCATGAGAGACAAGCTAAGCTCATTAAATGCACAAAGCCATTAGTACAAAGGTACAAGGCAAAACAAGCTTTGAGACAAAACTCAACAAAGCCGATCAAACTTTTTGGATTTTCTACTTTTATGTGTTTTTGGATTTTTGACACAAACAGTAAAAGATTGATAAAAAACATAACAAAAAAATGTAAAAAAAATTTGAGCCAAAGACTATCACACACACAAAATAACAACTTAAATACTAGCAAGAAGCACACAACCAAGCAAATTCGCCAACATGGGAAGTATTAATGCATGGACATGTTGTAATGCTTAAGCATAAGTACCCTTTGTCACCCACACATCACGTGCGTTTGGGGTGATATCTTTGACGGATCGGATAAGAGAGTTGGGACTGTCAAACCTTCGTGTGAAGCTTTCCAGGCAATTGGTGAAGGCACTGATCATCTTTATCACGTCCATCATTCCTGGATCACAGCTTTAACTTCTTAGTTGCTCACCTCCCCAAGACTTATTGTCGTTTCTTCTTCCTCGTGACCGAGGAGCACTTGCATTGTTCACTACTCTCAGCTTGTGACAATTGGATCTTGTATGTCCTTGTACTCCACAATAGTGACAGAGATAATTCATTCTAGGACCTTGCTAAGATCTTGGAAATGATCTTCCTCTAGCTCCGTATCTAGAGTTTGATTGACTATGGGACTTATTGAACACCCGTTGATCAGCCACATTGTTCATCTTCTCAGCTTTAACCTTCTCAGGAATAGACTTATTCACAATCATCTCTTTAGCCTCTACAAGCGTCACTTCTTTGACAACCATGGCTGATGTGCTACTCCCTCCGGTGTAACCTAACCCAAACTTATCTGAGGAAGGTTTTTGAGATGAAATAACATCTTCTAACTTCTGAGAGGAGATTCTCTCTATCTTGGCATGAGCTTGCACCACCCCTTGCTTAAGAAATCTTACTTGGTATAAGCTTCCGACAGCTCACCATTTAATGTCTCAATTTCACACTTCGCCTCCTTGTATTGTGCCAGAAGACTTTTGTAATCTTCCCTAGCCCTCTTCATCTTCTTAATGGCTGTATTAGCCACCTTAGCATATTCATTGGTCTTCTCCAGGAGTGAGTTGTAAGTCTCTTGCAATCCCACTGCTTTTTCAACTTCCTCACCTTCAGACTCCTCAACTATTCCAATAAACTACAAATCAGAATGTGCGAAGGGTCAAAAGGACACGTAGCCAGGGGTGAGTCACAAAATCCATCAGTTCCATTTTCTTTCTTGTTCATCAATCGAAAATCAAGACAAACCGGGCACTACGGTGAGACGTGAAAACACCCGATCCTATTCCGACCTCGATATGTTGAATTGTCTTGCGCCATATGTACTGAAATTGTTCGGGAGACATGGTCCAAGCCCAGCAAAGAAATTCAAATTTCAAACAATAGACTCCAAATCAGAATGTTCCCCAAGCTCCTTCACAAGTGAACCCAAATCATCTGAGGGTTCTACATGTGCAATGGTTATGAATGCGGAGTAATTTCCTTCTCCGTCACAGCTATCTTCAGAGTCACAATTTGATGAATCAGTATCACTCAAGGTGGTGGTATAGACCTTTCCTTTTGCCTTCAAATAATTAGGACATTCCTTTTTGAAGTGTCCAAGTCCATTACACTCGAAGCACACAATGTCTGCAGGAAATTAAGAATCCTTCCCTTCACTTTTCTTAAAGTCTTTCCTATTACCTCTTGAGGATGGAAACTTCCCTCTGTTGAATGGTTTCCCACTATTCTTCATCTTTAGAAATTTTCGAAAGTTTTTCACAAGATATGATACTTCCTTCTCCACTCCATCTTCTTCGGAAGGATCATCCGTTCTTTCGGTGATGGTTTTAAGAGCAAGTGATTTACTCGTCTTGTGGGAAGGCAGTCCAAGCTCATACGTTTGAAGTGACCCAATGAGCTCTTAGATCTTAATTTCATCCAGATCCTTGCTTTCCTCTATAGCTGTGACTTTTGCTCGAAAGCTTTCCGGTAAGGATCTCAAAATTTTTCTCACCACCTTAGCATCTTCAATCTTCTCACCAAGATTGAGCTTCACAATCACAATTTCATTGAGTTTCCCATAAAACGAATCAAAGGGCTCATCATCTCCCATCTTAAGCTCTTTGAATTTGGTAGTAAACATTTGGAGCTTTGTGTCCTTCACCTTCTTAGTCCCTTCATAAGTTGTCTCCAAAATCTTCCAAGCTTCGTTGGCCACTGTCATGTGAGATATCCTGTGGAATTCATTTGGAGACACACTACAGAATATAGAATTTAAAGCTTTACTGTTAGCATTGGCTACCGCAAGAGCTTCCTTATCCCAGGTGGATTTTTCAGCTTCCGGTCTAGTCCAACCTATTTCAACCGCATCCCACATAGTGTCGTCAATAGAGCATAGAAATGCCCTTATTCTAACTTTCCAGAAGGCATAATTGTTACCATAAAAAAATGGTGGAACATTTAAGGATTGAGACTTATCCATCTCAAAAAGGGTTAAGGGTCACACTCAGGTATTTAAACCACAACAAGTGTACCCGCTCTGATACCAATTGAAAGTTCAATATGTGTCTAAAACACTCTTGAACATTTAGACCCCAAATAATAAAATATCAATTCAAGCTTATAATCAAACAATTAATGTGTGGAACATGAACATAAGCTAATCACAGAATTGATAACTAATCTATGCCAAATATAAACACATGCACAATAGTAAATATAAGGCAAAGATAAAGGAAAGGAAGATGCAAACACACGGACAACACACGATGTGTTATCGAAGAGGACACCGAAGTCCTCTGCATAAAACCTCTCTACCGCCCTCCAAGCGGTCAAATAATCCATTAAAGAATGTAGTTGGGATACATTAACAGTAGAAGACCCTCCAAGCCTAATCTACCCAAGTATCTAAGCCTTCCAAGCTTCTTGCTCCAACGAGGTTACGCTGAACCTATTTCTTCTTTAGCTTCCCGGATTCTGTTACTAGACCATAGCATCAACCAATGTATATTAGTTCCTTCCAAACTGCTTCCCTTAGCACCAAATGAACCTTCTCACAGACATAGGTGTGGTGAGATAAGGATTTGGTCAATGACCTCTCAAGGGTATGACAATGGAGAGGAATAGAGTAGAGGAATTTGTAAAGTCTCTAAGATAAAGATTGGGGATGAAACAATCTTGTTTTTCTCTAGAGTTTCTCTCACAAAATTCTCTCTAGAAGCTCTCTCAAATTAGTAGGTATAAGGGTCTATATATAGTGGTATGTGTTTGGAATACGAAGAGACAATTTTTGCTAAACAGGGCTGATTGTTGGCTTGACCTCGCAGCTTATCCAAGTCGCGAGTTCAAGTCGCGACGTAATGGCCTAGCCAGCCTGGGACTTTTGTCCTATAGTGTGACAGCTGACGCGACCCTTCAGATCCCCATGTGTGCATCTTACATGCCTGCAGTTGGCGGCTTGCCAGTCATGAGTCAGTCGTGAGTCCTAGCCGGGAAACCCTACTTTCTTACACATATTTGAGCTTTTCTTCACCTTTTCTCACATACTACCCTTACAATAATCCCACCTAAATACAAGGTTACTAAGTGCTAAATTATAAGAAAATTGGCACGGAATAAAGCCCACAAGATGGTTGATAAATTTCAACCTTACAAACGTTAACATTTAAATTTTAACCAACGCATCGTCCTCTTCACAGCATAGCAACATCATTCTCTTCACAACACATCAGTGAAATGAAGAATGCATGTATTTTCTGTTTTTTTTTTTAAAGGGCCGTCATAAGATGATGCAAAAATGATACATGCAAAAATAATACATGTAGAAAGTGCCCTAGTCCTAGCCCTTTGCATGCAAAAATAATACATGCAGAAAGTGCCGTAGTTCATTATTCTCTTTTATGGCATCTTCTTGTGTTTTGGCCCAATGGTTAAGACCCGATCTAGACCTTATGATCTTTGTCATCATCCATACACCGAGGCCCATATCAAAGGGTTTGGATCATTCCTATTTTGCATGTCTATGCTTGCTTGCTTCTATACTTTATGCTCGTGTTAGCCTCTTTAGTTTTAGGCTTTGCACGTTTGACACCTTTAGCGGGTTTGTGGTTGTGTGATTACATCCGACGACCATGAGGCCTTGTTTGGATGTAACCACTTGGGATGCATCACCATGATGCCGGTTACTTCGTGCATACCATTCCCCTTTACGCTTCATGCGATGCTATGCTTACCATGCTTGTTTGCGCCACCTGTTGGCTTTCTATGCATCTTTACACACTTGCTTACATGTCCATGCATGAGTCTTGCTTGCTAGAGTGTCATCCATGCTTCAACAAAATGAAGCTATGGACACCCGATCCAAACCTACATTTGTCCTTTACGGACACCACCTTTTGTTTGCTTTCTTGCTTGTTCGTATTTTTGCTTGTTTGCTTGCTTTCTTGCTTCTTTGCTTGCCATACCTATCATGCTTATCTGCTTTATGCCTCTTTCATATACTCTTTGCATCTTTTTCCTTCCTGCTGCGACTTAAATAAGGCTCCCAAGTGTATTTAAATTGAGAGAAAATAACAATATATTAAGGCGCTAAGGTTTAGGGATCCACACACAACACATCTATTGGTAGTCTTAACAATATTGATTTTATAACTCAATTAAAATTTATACAAAGAATGATTTTAGTTGGATGATTTAACAATAAAAACTCAAGAATTAATTGTCTAAGGTAGTTTTATGAAATTGATTGATTTTAGGCAAAACAAAACTAGTGAATTAATTCGCAGGAAATACTAAGCATTTAACATGCCCGGAGTCTATGATAAATCAAAGGATTATACAAAGCTAAAAACTTTTCTAGATGAGTAAAACAATCAAAAACATAAAAACATAAGCATTAAAACCAATAAATAATTGTTAAGAACATATCAATAAACGGTTAGGTTTCACCCCTTGCCTTAGCAAGGCTTCTAGCAAGCCATAAAACAAATAAAACTCTAAAAACTATAAAGAAACTTTAAGAAAACTTAAAGTGTTGTCATGAGCATTATAACATTATTGTCATGCATTTAGATGTGTGTAATTGATTGTGTGCTGGTAGGATTGGATTGGGTTGAACCTGTGATGCTTTTTATATTGCATGTCACATGTTCATGCTTTCCCATGCATACGTCCTTTCCTTTCAATATATTCTTGATATATTTTGAAATTTTTTGGGACTTTTCTGATTGTCTTCTCTCTCTTTCCCTCTCTCTGTTTACGTTAGTCTACTTCTATGGCACCCAAAAGTAAATTTGCTCCGTCCTGGAACCCTCTTCATTTTAGGGCATCCTCTTCTACTGACACTACTCCTTTCTTTGTTCGGTTTCATGATGAGAAGGCCAAATTGGACTTCTTTCTGGATGCCAAGTCATCTTGTCGGACTTCTTCGACACCGACCTACCCACTGTCATCTACAGTAAGGGATGGGGGCCACTGTGTGATGCCGCAGTCACTTGTCCATCCACGCTGATCTAGGAGTTTTACTCCAACATGCATTGATTCGATTATTCAATACCTCATTTCATTACTAGCGTTCGAGGTACGTGCATAGTTGTCACACCGCAGATTGTTGCGGATGTGCTTCATGTCCCCAGGGTTGAGTTTCCTGACTACCTTAGTTGTGATCGTCTTAAGACAGTGTTTAAAGATGAGCTCATTTCTACTTTTTGTGAGCATCCATCTGATTGGGGGTAAGCACCAGTTCACTTACTGTTCAGGTTTTGCAAAAGGCCCTCGATTTTTGAATATGGTCATGACTTTTGTTTTACACCCTCTATCTCACTATAACTCTATCACAGAGCCTCGTGCTCGATTTTCGCTTTCCCTTATTGAGGGTCTTACCATAGATTTTCCTTCTCAATTCATTCTTTCTATCATAGATGTCTATAAGGATACGATCACCTGTGATAAGCTCATCTTCCCTTCAGCTGTCATGAGGCTTTTATGCCATTTCGAGGTTCATTTTTCCTCTTCCGATCCGTTTTCTATCATGGATGCTATAGATGCTGGTACCGTTAAATGCAATGAGGCACAATTTCATTCGAGATGGTCTAGATCAGCAACCACTCCGACTCCTTCTGCTCCATCCACATCCACTCCCTCCTCCTCTTCTACGAGCGGAGTGACACTCGAGGACATCATGACGTAGGTTTAGTGCATAGATGCTCACCTCGACACTCTCAGTGATGAGTTGTGTTAGGTGAACACCCGTGTTAGCCGTATTGCTCGACGCTAGGCTGAGATGGGTAGTTACACCATGCCTTCCAATCCTATAGCCTATGTGGATAAGAGTGATGGCTCCGACGGTGCTGATGATACTGATGATGATAATGCTACTGCTTCCGATGATGAGGAGATGTCTACTTGACACTTGTACCCTTTGTCACTCGTGACAAAAAGAGGGAGTAGTTTTGGTTATGAGAGTAGTCATTTGTAAGGTTGAATTTAATCAACCATTGTGTTGGCTTTATTCCTTGCCAAATTTACTTGTAATTTAGCAATTAATAACCCTATTTTTAGGTGGGATTCATGTAAGGATAGTAAGTGAGAGAGTGTGAAGAAATGCTCAAGATTGTATAAGGATGTAGAGACTTGTGGTTGGGACTCGCGGGTGACTCGCGACTAGCAAGTTGCCAACTACAACAAACGAGTGAAACGTGCAGAAAAGATGAACAGTCATGCCAGCTGGAGCACTACAGGATAAAATGTCTTGCTTGGCAGTTCTGTTAGCTCGCGACTTGAACTCAGTAACTCAGTCAAGTCGCGAGGCCAAGCCGCAAACCAGCTTTGTTTTGAAAAACCTGACATTTCGCATTCCATTCTCACCCTAATATAAATACCCCTTATACCCATGAAATGTAAAGAGCTCCCAGAGAGAATTTCGAGAGAGAAACTCTAGAGAAAAACAAGATCGATTCTTTATATAGAGACTTTTCAAATTCCTCTACTCTCACCCTTTCCATTGTTACATCCTTGAGTGGTTCATACCCAAATCCTTTTCTCACCATATCCATATTTGTGAGAAGGTCATTTGGTGCTTTGGGAAGCAGTTAGGAAGGGACCAATGGTTATTGGTTGATGCTATGGGCTGTAGCAAAATTCGGTAAGCTAAAGAAGAAATAGGTTCCGCGTAACCTCATTGGACCAAGAAGCTTGGAGGGCTTAGGTACACTGGGTAGATTAGGCTTGGAGGGTCTTCTGTTTTTCATGTATCCCAACTACATTCTTTAGTGGATTATTGACCACTTAGAGGGCGGCGAAGAGGTTTTACACCGAGGGCTTTGGTTTTCTCCTCGATAACACATTGTTGTGTTGTCCTTGTGTTTGCATCTCTCTTCCCTTAATCTTTGCCATTTAATTTCTGTTGTGGATGTGATTTTATTTGGTTTAGATTGTTTATCAATTATGAGTTTAGCTTATGTTCATATTCCACACATTAATTGTTTGATATTAAGCTTGAATTGGTAACGTGTAAATTAGGGGCTTAAACATTCATAGTGTTTTATACGCTATTTGAAAATTTAATTGGTATCAGAGTGGGTGCACTCTTTGTGGTTTAAACATCTTAGTGTGATCCTTGACCCCGTTTTGAGATGGACCGGTCTCAATCTTTAAATGTTCCACCATATTTTGATGGTAACAACTATGCTTTTTGGAAAGTTGGGATGAGGGCATTCTTGTGTTCCATTGATGATATTATTTGGGATGCCGTAAAAGTAGGTTGGACTAGGCTGGAGGCCACTAAATCAACTTGGGATAAAGCAGCCCTTGTGGCAGCTAGTGCCAACAGTAAAGCTTTAAATGCAATTTTCTGTGGTGTTTCTCCAGATGATTATCACAGGATTTCTCACATCACTGTTGCTAAGGATGCATGGGAGATATTGGAGACCACTTATAAAGGAACGAAGAAAGTAAAAGACACCAAGCTGCAGATGCTGGCCACTCAATTTGAGGAGCTCAAAATGAGTGAGGACGAGTCCTTTGATTCTTTCTATAGCAAGCTAAATGAGGTAGTCGTTGACAAATTCATTTTGGGGGAGAATACAGAGGATTCTAAGATAGTGAGGAAGATCCTTCGGTCATTACTGGAAAGTTTTCGTGCCAAGGTGACAGTGATAGAAGAGAGTAAGGACCTTGATGATATCAAAGTCCAAGAATTGATTGGCTCACTTCAGACTTATGAATTGTCGTTGCCCACACAAAGGAAGTGCAAATCTCTTGCTCTTAGGACAATTAATGAAAGTGTGGAAGTCCATGACTCATTGGATGAGGAGGTTGTCGATAAAAATGTTGCATACCTTGTGAAAATTTTTTGGAAATTCATGAAATTCAAGAACAATGGAAAATTTGGTGATAAAGGGAAATTCCAAAATTCCGGAAGGGATAAAAAGGAATTCAAAAAGAAAGATGGAAAGGAATCCCAATCTACACAATGAATCACCTGTTTCGAGTGCAATGGGCATGGACATTTCAAGAAAGAATGTCCTAGTTATTTGAAATCGAAGGGCAAGGCGTATGCCACAACTCTTAGTGACTCGGATTCATCCAATTCTGAATCTGACGAAAGCTGTGACGGAGAAGGGAATTACTCCACTTTTATGACCATTAATCATGTTGAGTTTTCGAAGGAATTGAATTTGCTTGTACAAGAGCTTGGAGAATATAATGATGAAGAATCAATGGGAGTTGTTGAAGAATCAGAAGTTGAAGAAGATGAAAACACAGCCGGTCTTCAAGAGAACTTCAATTCACTCATTGAGAAGTCAATAGAGTATACAAGGGTGGCCAAGGTAGCTATGAAGAAGATGAATAAGGCAGAGGAGGACTATAAAAGTCTCCTAGTGCGTTGTAAGGAGGCCAAGTGTGAGATAGAAATGCTAAGTGGTAAGCTGACTGAAGCTTATTCAAAAATCAAATTCCTTGAGCTTGAGTTGGTTCAAGCAAATGCCAAGGTAGAAATGGTGTCCACTAAGAAGCTTGATGATGTTCTTTCTCATCAAAAACATTTCTCAGGCAAATCCAGTTTAAGATATACCGGAGAAAGTAGTTCAGATGTCAAAATCACTAAGGAAGTGAAGTTTGTGAAAGCCAAAGAACCAGTAGTGGCTACCTCTACTCCTGAGAGAATGAAGGATGAAAAGAAGAAGAATGTGGATGACCAATGGGTGTTGAATAAGCCCCGTAACCGATCAGTGGCTAAACCTGAAGCTAGAGGTAGATCACAACGACGTCCTAGAACGAACCACTTTTGCCATCATTGCGGACTTCAAAGACACACCTGTCGCAAAAACCTGTCGCACATATTAGTATTTGACTAGGAAAAAGGGAAAGCAACCAAAAATAAAATGTATGATGTCCAAAAAGCCAAAGGCTAGATTATCAATTGAAATATAAAAATTTTCAAGCATCGATCTCACAATGAGATATTTTTGTTTCAAAAAGATCAAATTATATGATGTATATGGAGCCAAATGAAAAGCTTCAAAGTTATTGTACTTAAGTTTATGTGGGAGGTCATATATGCATATTTCTATAATTGAGATGGGTCACATTATCTAGTGCTAGTTGTGTATGCCTTGATTGAATTGATCATTGAATCTTCACATTAGACTAAGGACTATCTCATTTTTGATATCCACACACATCACACATGTCTATGCTCAATGAATGTCATATTCATTTGTGTGATTGTACTTGATTAAATGTGTTTTCACATGCTCTATCATTGTTAATTAAACACAAAAAGATTTTTGAGTGTTTTAGTTTGTTTTTGGAAAGTTCTTTGTTTTTACAAAAATTATCAAAATTTCAAAAACAGTGTTACCCTGTTTGGGCGACTCAATCGCGGGTTGGTCAAGCCGCATGCCCCAGTTACGAACTTTACTCAGAAGGTATTCGTGACTCACTGGCAGGTTAATGTCCTAGTCTCAAAAAATACTTAGAATATTTTTTAAAATTTGGGTTTTTATGCTTTTCGCGGCTTAGTGTGGCGACTTGTTCGCAGATGGAAGGTCCAGTCGTGAGGGGTACACAGAGATTTTCGTGGTTCACCCCGTGCCTATCTCGCAAGCAGACCTTCCAGTTGCGAAAAACACTTAGGAAATTTTTTCAAATTTTTGTTTTTAAGTGTTTTGGCAGCTGGCCCTAGAGACTTGCACGCGACTTAACCCAGTCGCGAAAAATGTGTGTTTTGCGTTTTTAAAGACAATTTTTAAAATCATTTCAGTTTTCCCTCTAACTTTTTAGTATTTTCATTGTCTTCCTCATTTCATCCCTCTCCCAAACACAATGTGCACTCAACCCAAACCTCCATTGTTGATCATCTCTCCAACCTCATTCTCCAAGAAAAAGGTATGGGTTTCTATTTTCTCACTCTATTTTACATGTTTTAAGTGTATTTCTTCATTTTGTGAGATTTTGTTGAGTTTGTGTGTTTTGCAATGTTCGAACATGGGTTTGCTTAAAATGTTAGGTTTGGGTGTTTGGGGTTAGTTGTTTTTGTTGCTAGATTGCTGAATATGTTTGCTATCATGATTAAGTTTCATTGAGCTAGTCTATATTCTGACCTTTGTTGTTTGAAATATTTCATACCCATGAGATATATGTGTTTGGGTTCTCTGTGATTTACATTGAGTGTGAGTATGGTTGTTTCAAAATGACTGAGGTTTTTAATTGATTTGGCTAATAATGCTTTGATTTTGTGTTGCCATATCATGTGTGTGCTTCTGTCTTGAGGGTATGACTTGAACATTTCATATTTATTAAGATGTCTCATAGATATATGCTTATTTTTGACTGGGTGTGGTTTACACTGTCCAAATATAGCTATTTAGTGCCTGTTATAGTCTGCATCAATACAGACTGTACTTGATTGAGTTGTTGGGTTTTGATTTGAGCTATTTTTCACTGGTTCTCAACTGTGTTTGGTCTATATGCTGTCTTGACTACCTATGTAACTAACTTGTTACTAATACATGTGTATTTCCACCTATTGTGTTATGCTCTTGTTGTGGCCTCTTCTGCTTGTTTACAGATGGCTCCCACACCTACAAAGAAGAAGACTCCTGCTAAGAAGGCAGACAAAAGGCTGAAAATGGACCATAACCTGTTTAGGTCTGTTCAACACTTTGAGAGATACAGAGATTCTTCCTTGAAGGGAACCATTATTCAAGAAAGGTTTGTAGACTTAGGGGACTTGAAGGACACCTTCATACCAGATTATTTTGAGGGTAGAGGATAGGATAAGTTACTAAGTGACCTACCTGCAGTTTGTGAGCCTTTAATAAGAGAATTCTATGCAAATGTTGTTATAAGGGAAGATGAGTTGAATTGCTGGATCAAAGGACATGAGTTCACCCTAGATGCACATGATATTGATGAGGTACTAGGGCATGAAGGTTTAGAGGATCATGATTTCACCAATTACAAGGATAGGATGCTATCTATAGAAACTATCCAGAATCACATTGGTGGACAGAAAGAGGGAAGATGTCTCAACACTACAGCATTTCCAGTTAACATGAGGTGCCTCACCACCATCATGATGTTCAACTTGTATCCAATAAGGAAGCTGACTACAATCAACAATGCCAGAGCTATCTTCCTCATGGAGCTCAACAAGAAAATCTTCATTGACATCAGCTCACACATATTTGATGTAATTGTGGATAAGACTAAAACCACCTCTAGGCCTAAGTTGATCTTTCCTAGCCTTCTCATGAGGCTTTTCAGAGCAAAAGGTGTTGCAATCCCTGAAGATATCAACCCTATGTCTACACCTTCAGCCATCAACAAGATGATCATCATTAGGATACAAATCTGTCTTCTAGGTGATGATCAGGAGGGTGACCAAGGAGAAGGTGATCCAATGGAAACTGAAGCAGAGGTTGTAGGATAGACATCCATATCTAGAAGCAGAGGCTGTAGGATAGACATCCACATCTAGAAGCAAAGGCAAAAGGAGTAGGGCTTTAACCTCATCAACTTTGTATTGTCTATTTTCATCCTCTTGTCACCCTTCTTTGCAATGGTCTTCTTCTTTGAAGGAGTCATCTGCAAAACCATAGAGGCAAAGACCACAAAAACAGAGCACATATATGATAACACCACAAATTAGTACCAAGTTAGTAGCACTTAAAAATGGCAAAGAGTTAAACCAAAGATTCAGTCTACAGCACATTTCAAAATCAACTGGACAAGAGAAAACACATAACAACAGAACACAATAGGGTGTAAACATAATTTTTTATTTTTTTTTTAAACCGACCACTCTATGGGTGTGAGTTCAAAACATTGTTGGATGGCCTAGGGCAAAATGCAAACAACATATGATACCACAATGGGCAATCATTGTATATCAAAGATAATCCACAATCAATCCATCTTACAAAAACCCTAAAAACTCAAGCAAATGTCTACAAGACATTTTACAATGGGTATGATATGCATAATAGAAGTCAGAACAATAAACATACTTCAAGAATGAAAATCAGACATGAGTACAAGCATCATATTATCAAAACCAACAAAACCCGTTCAAGCAGACTCAACAAAAATAACCCAACCCATGTTTGAACACACAGATCCCAAAACTCAACAACAACTCAAAAATCCAAGAAATCAAGGCCATAAATATGAAATACTTAGAGAAAATAAGAAAACCCATGCCTTTTCTTGAAGATTGAAGTTGAGAAGATGCTGAAAATGGTGTTTTTTCGAGTGAAACATGGTGAGTACATGAGAGAGTAGAACGAACAAGACAATGAACAGTAAAAAATGTTCAAGAGAAAACTGAAAAAAAAAAAAAAAAAAAAAAAAAAAAAACTGTCTTAGAAGCGCAAAACACACGATTTTCGCGACTTAACCGAGTCGCGAACAAGTTGCCAGGACAAGTCGCCAAACACCTTAGAGACAAAAATTTTGAAAAATTCATCTAAGTGTTTTTCGCGATTGAAAGGTCCACCCGCAAGTGAGTTGCGACGGGAGTTGCCAAACTTTCTGAGTACCCCTCGCGATTAAAGCTTCCACTCGTGAACAAGTCACCAAACCAAGTTGCATGAAAACTAAAAACCCAAATTTTTGAAAACTTTTCTAAGTCTTTTTTGCAACTAGGACTCTGACCCGCCAGGGAGTCGCGAAAACCTTCTGAGTAAGCTCGCAACTGGGGCATGCGACTGGATTGACCCGCGATTAAGTCGCTAGAACAGGGCAACACAGTTTTTGAAATTTTTGATATTTTTGCAAAAACAAAAGACTTTCCAAAAACAATTAAAACACTCAAAAATATTTTTGTGTTTGATCAACATATAATTGAGCATGTGAAACACATTTCATCAAGTACAATCACACAAATGAAAAAGGCATTCGTTGAACATAGACAAGTGTGATGTGTCTGGGTACCAAAGATGAGATAGTCCTTAGTCTAATGTGAAGTTTCACTGATCAATTCAACCAAGACATACACAATTAGTACTTGGAAGAGTGACCTATCTCAATTATAGAAATATGCATATATGACCTCCCACAAAACTTGATTACATAATTTTGAAGTTTTTCATTTGGCTCCATTTACATCATATCATTTGATCTTTTTGAATCATTACATCTCATTTTGAGATCGATGCTTGAAATTTTTGATATTTCTATTTGATGAACAAGCCTTTGCCTTTTTGGGGCATCATACATTTTTCACAAAAGTCTTTTTCCCTTTTTCCTAGTCAAATACTAGTATGTGCGAAGGTTTTTGTAACTCATTATCTCTTTTCATTTTGAGATTTACATTTGTTGAGCTCTTTAAACAAGGAAAATAAAAGAGTAGGAAGATATATAGGCATAAGTCTATGCAAGTTTCAAGATCAACAAAACCATTGACTAATCATTCATAACAGGTTTGAAGATCTATTTACAACAGTCACATAGATGTCAAGATTTTTCCCACAATGATATGAATGCAAGAAGAACAAGCTACGCTCGAAAATGCACTAAGCCATTAGTACAAAAGTACAAGGCAAAACATGCTTGTGACAATACACAATAATGTCAATCAAAATTTTTGAATTTTCTACTTTTTATGTGTTTTTGGATTTTTGACACAAAAGTAAGTAAAGATTGACCAAAATAAATGTAAAAACACTCAAAGCAAATAGCAAACAAACACAATTTTCAACACATGCTAAAACGATAACAAAAAGCACACAACCAATCAAAGTCACAAAGCATAGGAAGTTTTAATGCATGGACATATTATAATGCTTATGCATGATATAAGGTTGAGATTAATCAACCATCTTGTTGGCTTTATTCTGTACCAAATTTGCTTGTATTTCAGCATTTAGAAATCCTATATTTAGGTGAGAATCATGTAAGGGTAGTGTATGAGAGAGTGTGAAGAAAAGCTTAAGTTTGTGCACTCAGAGTGTGAGCCACCGTTTGATCATGTTGATTACAGATTTCTCTTTTTATTTTCCTAAACTCTGTGTTTTTACAGATTGAATAAACTCAATTACTTATAATAAAAAAAATCTTTATTTACACATATCCTTATTTCGCAATACACGTATGGTACAAAAAGGGGAAAACAACATCAAACAAAAGGAAAACAAAAATGCGAACTGAATCATCAAACAAAAGAGGCAGTAACAAAATGTAAAAAGGGGAAAAAAATCAAACAAAAGAATAGAACACAAAATAAACTGGATTTAAAGATACCTAAACTGAATCACCAAGCTTCTGTCAATATTTATATATTGTGAGGTGAGGAAATCAGGAAGGAAGGAAGGCGAAGAGGCTGCTGCCGTTAGAAGGGGTGAAACCGTAGAATAGAAACGTGGGGAAGGGGAAGGAATCTGAAACTGTGCAATGAAAGGAAATCTGAAACCGTGCAATAAAAGGAAAACAGAGAGATTGAAACCGTGATTGTTGGGGAAGGAGAAGGATCCTGAAACGTGCAACAAAAGGAAAACTGAAATTTTGAGTAAACCGTGTTTCTCAAAGGGTTCTCCAAAGGGTTTAGGTTGAAAAGGGTTGTCTTGGGCTTTATGGTGGAATTAAATTTATAAGTGGGCTTTATGTGGGAGATAGGGCTGGGAAATATTTTATATTTGTGAGTAGTTTAAAATTGATAAAAACTATTTTAAAATTGTAGGAAAAATACAAAAAATAGAAGGGAGATGATATGGCTGCTGATGTGGCTCAACGTGAGCGTAGCAACATTAAATGCTACGCTTCAGCTTTTAGTATTGTATAGATGAGAATCACCCACCGAGTGTTTAGTAGCTTATGTCTTTGTTTGACTAATGTTTTCCATATCGAACTACTATTTTTTTGTTACTGATCTTTATAAGTGGAAAAAGATTGTTTTTTGTCATAATATATTGTTTCTACCTATTTGGTGTATTTTGGCTAATTAAAGTGGTTATTATTTTATTTAATGATTACAGCGTTATAGTTAAATGTTATATTCTTGACAGTTTTATAGAATATATTGTATTACTATTAAAACTATTTGTAAATATTTTGTAAGGGCTATATTTTGTCAATGATACTAATGTTTTGTTTTGAAAGACATCCTCATATTATGTAGTCGCTTATTGCGCTTCTAGCTCACCCCCTCTTTCTCCACCCTTTCAGATTAGAGCAGTGGAATATCTTTTGGTGGTGGATCATTGGAGGCATAGATTGAAGACTTCTTTTGGAGTTATGTTAGTTGATAAACTGTTTTACTTTTTTTCTTCTTAGGATAGTAAATTTGGAAATTATGGAACTCTTTGAGATTGTATTTGGAGACTTTATTGTTAAACTTTTTATTTTTATGGATTCTAAGGGAAAACATTTTGATTATTTGAAGTTTATTATGGATATTTAAGTACGCTCTGTTCCATTATATTAGTGCTGAGTATTATTAAGACAGGTTATGCATCTAAATCCTTGGTATGGGTTTGGGGCATTAGAGTTATGGTATCAGAGCCAGCCTGGTAATCCCATGTGGGCTCAGGGACACTACCTCACAAAGTGGGCCCTAACGAGGAAGTTAGGGATTTAAGTTGGAGAGATTGTTATGCCCCAATTTGATTGATTGTGTGATGTGTATGGGTGTGTGATAAGTCCCGCATCGGGTCTTTATTGGGTTAAACTAGGCTTTATTAACAACTGCAAGGAGCCTCAATTGTGACTAGTCATTTTGAGGTATAGCGCAGATATGGCTAGCGCTTTTCATTGGGTCGTTACATATGGTATCAGAGCCATGCCCTAGCCGGAAGTGTGGGTCCCACACACGAGGACACGTGTGCTCGTAAGGGGGGTGGATTGTAGTGACCCAAAAAGGGGGGTCTTGCATTCCATGAAATCCTACATCGCCTAGGGAAGCACATGATAATGTGTTTATAAGGAATGACCTCCCTTTAATGTGTAGAGGCATTTTCCCCCACTGTTGTGTGCTTTAGGGTAAAACAAAACCGTGAGGGGTATAAGGCCCCAAAGCGGACAATATGTACACAGGTGAGGTGGGGTCATTACAAATGGTATTAGAGCCGGCCCGGTAACCCCGTGTGGGCTTGGAGACACTACCCCACAAAGTGGGCCCTAACGAGGACGTTAGGGATTTAAGTGGGGGAGATTATGATGCCCCAATTTGATTGATTGTGTGATGTGTGTAGGTTTGTGATGAGTCACACATCGGGTATTTACTGGGTTGAATTAGGCTTTATTAACAACTGCAATGAGCCTCAATTGTGACTAGCCTCAATTAAGGTATTTTTTTTTTAGTGAGTATCTCGGCCAACAGTGTGAATTTCTTTAGACATGGCCGCATGGGTCTGTTTTGCATAATTTTCTTAAAGGAATAGTACCGGATTGATGGAGTTCGAAGAAAAAAAAAAAAAAAAAAAGGTAGAAACGCTTGACGAAAAGAAGGAACACCAACTTCTTTAAGATTTATTATTATTTGTTGATTTGGTAGAGTAAGCTAGAGGCGGCAGTGACATATATATATATATATATATATATATCCATAGAATAATTCCCTTGTCATAGCAACGCCAGCTTCCTTCTAATATTATCGTTACTATTATTATTAATATTATATTATTATTATTATTATTAGTTCATTGGTTTGGTAACTGAGGCGTATGGGGAAGTCAGCAAGTGATCATGGAACATGGTCTAGGTGATGCTTTTGACATTATATGACAATATGTATCCTAAGATTTATTAGAGGCAGTAAAGGAGATATACAAGGACTTTTACTTTGAGATAATAAAAAGAAATTATTGGATATTTCTAGTAGTTGCTCTGTTGGCCGGATACTGTTATAAGTCATTCTTAAATTATTTAATTATTGAGTATATGGTACTTGCAAAATTGTTTTAGGTGATGATATTTAAGGACTTTTAGAAGAAGTGTTAGGGTGAAGTTTCTTTTGGTATGACTTTTGGAGGTAAGTAACTTTATCCTAATTGGTTTTATTTTGTGTATTTTAACTATTAAAAATTGTTTACAGTTATTACAATTTTATTTCTATTGTATTACTGATTTCAAGTAAATAATTATTACAAATATATCTGATTATTGAATATATGATGTATTTTTTTTGATTGTTTTTAGCTATACCGATTCAAAGTAAAGAATAAAGAACTTTCACAAATATACATGAGCATTGAATATAAGATTTATTTTATTTAATTTTTTTTAGCTATATTTTTAAAAGTAAAGAATTATAGAAATATCACAAATAGATTTGAATATTGAATATATAAATATATATATATATATATATATATTTGAATAAGATATGTTTTTGTTAGAAACTATGATGTCATATATATGATTATGAATAATATGACTATGAATTTATTCTGATACCCAGCTAATGGGGGTTATTCATTGGTATTCTGATACCCAAACCAATGGGAGTTATTCATTGGTACTCTGATATCCAGCCAATGGGGGTTGTTCATTGGTACTCTGATACCCAGCCAATGGGGGTTATTCATTGGTATTCTGATACCCAAACCAATGGAGGTTATTTATTGGTACTCTGATACCCAGCCAATGGGGGTTATTCATTGGCATTCTGATGCCCAGTCACGGGGATATAGCGTGACCATAGTCATAAGATTGTTAAGAATATAAATTACGTTTGAGTATTTGAACTATTTTGAGTCCTTAAAACTGCATATGTGAATTTAGAAATGTTTGAGTATTTGAACTATTTTGGGTCATTAAAAATTGCTTATGTATCTTTTTGGAACATATTGTAAGTTATAGCTTTGATATATGGAAAACTGACTACTTTCTAAACCACCTATGATATATTTGTCAAATTCAAGTATGTGATCTATTTGCAACTTATTATTTGAAGACTATGAAATTTCTTTAGTTATTTTTGAAAACCCATAGTATATTATTACTTTTGAAGACTCATATTACATCTTATTACTTTACAGATCTATTGCTTGATAAAACTTATTAGGACTTTGGTTACTTATTGAGTTGTCAACTCACCCCCCTCTTTCTCCTTTCAGATTTTGATCAGGAAGAGTAGCATATGTTTGGGCTTCCGCTAGGATGTGTGCATGAGTAAGATTTAGGAAATCAATGGAATAAGATATGAACTTTTACGTTTAAGATTTCCATTTGTGTAGACTTTTAGATTTAAAGGATTTAGTTTATTTTTATTTTGATGTTGAAAGATTATCATTGGAGATCGTTTGAGAATTGCTTTATTGAGGATATTTTGAAAGTTTATTGATGAAATTTGCCTTAAGTATAATTATTTAATTGTTAAGAGGGTCTTACACACTTGCAGGGTGTAAACTTTATAAGTGTGTGGCTATTGTCACGTGCCTAGCTCTTACTTGGGTTCGGGGCGTGACAATTTTAATGGTATCAGAGCATAGGTTATGATCTTGCGGACTCTATACTAGGATTTGATTTGGAATAAGGTTTGCACAGTAGGGATTATAGTTATAATCATTGTCTATGAAGGTTATTAGGTCATAGATAGTGTTCTTTTGATGACTTGATGAGAAGTGTAAGTGAGGTTCCATCATATGATGATTTGTTAGGTCATATTGAAGGATTTGATATTTATGTCTATGTGGTTATGCATACGTGACATATAAATACAAAAGGGAGGATTTTAATTGATATACTTCTATGATCTTATACTAGGATTAAGTGGGTGTATTTTGTTCTTGAAAATTTTGTAATTGATTGGATTGGTTATTAAAACTTCTTCTTATTAAAAGGAAAAGAGAGTGAGAAAAGAACAAGCAAAGGAAATCTTCCTGCTGTTTTGTGACTGATCTTTTGAAAACTCATTTGGTAGTTTTGCCTAATATAGTGGACCTACCTAAGGTTAGTTTGATCTGTAGGAGAGTCTCAGAAGTTTAATAATTGAATGATAGTTTACTATATGCCCTATTCAGAATTTGGAGTGCTTGATCATTATTAGGGAATTGACTATTGCAGAACTTTATTTGAGGTTTAAGGTTTGATGTTAGAGCTATGATTCCTTGATTTTAGTTTATATGGAGTTAGGAAATTAATGGAAAGTTCATAGTGTGAAGGAAAAATCAAATTGTGGTTATTGTAGTTCACATTATATTATATGTTATTATATAAATTCTAAGGGTGTTTAAAGAATTCAACAATATATTGGTGGACTTCCTTGGATTCTAATGTTAAGGACCGACCTTCTTTTGGATCATAGTCCTTGTTAGCGTTGACCTACATGGATTACCATAGCCTAATTTATGTGTGAGGTAGTCCCTAAATGTTTTTGAGACATGTTCTGTTACTTAGAAGCTTGAGGTCCTAATTTTTCTTTTTATGGACTTGGAGGATTGTTTAATATCCTGGGGAATAAGTTTTGATGCCAAAAAATGAAATTCTTTGAATTTTAACTAATAAGAGTTAATGGATTGGCTCAATTAAAAATAAGGTGGATACAACACAAGAACGTGGTAGTATTGAATTGGACAAGTGAACCACAATTTTATTTGGATATTGAAGGTTTTGGGATGGCAAGAGAGTTTTTTTTTTTTTGAAAGACTATTACAATTTGAATTATAGTCAGTGGTGGTACATTTGTTTTATATTGACAAGTGGTTAATAATTAAAAACTTGCATCGTACTCTAAGTTCTAGGCTGTGGGGACAACATTATTTGCTAGTAAAAAAAAAAGGAGGGGGGGGGGGGGTTTGGGATACTTCATGGACTATTCCCTTCTAGTCGATGTATACTTAGGGATTTGTTTTCATAATAGGCAATGTAATTAAGGAACCTAGCTCTTCAATGAGTTTCCAGCCCAAGTATCATTTGGAGATTAAAGGTGAATAAATGTTGATTATTTGAGAAGATAATTTATGGCTAAGATAGAGGTTGTGTGAAAGACCTCATATCAATGCTCAATTGATTATTTATGGAGATTTTGGAATTTTCTTACAAAACTTGAGGAAGAAAAGATATAGTGATATATGCATATGTTGTATATTAGTTTTAAACTTAGGAAGGATTGGAACTTTGGATGCACTACATAATTTTGAGGTATAGAATTAAATGGATGCTAGCATTCAATGGTCTACGGTGAATCTCAAAATTGTGGATCTCCCTTGTTGTAATTTTGGAGACTACTTAGGCCTTAAAATTTTGTTGAAATTAATAATTAATGGAAAATCAGTTACTGGGATTGATCTAAAGGAATGGGCCTTGGAACTTTTATTTATATTGAAAGGAACGTAGAGAGCTATTTAGACTAGAGATATGTAGATCTTAAAAGAATCTTATAATTTTCGTAATACGGTTGTTCTTAAACTATGGTTAATTGAGTAAGAGATTTTATAGTGGTATGGTATTATGCGGCGGAAACATCATGGCTCCATTTGCTTTGGAAATTTTTATCTTACAAATCTTCGGAAGGAAAAGTCTACGCATATGTTGTGAAATAGTTTTGAATTATGGTGATGAGTGATAAATTTGTATAGATCAATATAATTGTGGCTTTAGAGTAGCGTAGTGGAAGCGTCATAATTCGTTCAGCTTGTGATGAATTCAGAGGACTGAATTCTTATAAGTGAGAGAGATTGTAATACCCCAAAAAAATAATAATAATAAAAAGATTAAAAGGAAGGCTATTTAAGTAAATTTGTTTATGGGGTCAATTTTTATAATTAATATTTATAAAAAGGGGTTTTTAGAAAATAAGGTTGAAACCCTAGCTATAAAAGCTTATTATGTCAATGTATATGGAGAGATATTTGGAGAAAAGAGACTACCCAAAAGACTGAAGTAAAGAAGGATTGACCATGTCCTGAGGTAAGAGCTTAAGAATCTCTTTCTTGTCAAATCTAAGTATTATTTAGAATTAAGGTTTTTTTTTTTTTAGTGAGTATCTCAGCCAACAGTGTGAATTTCTTTAGACATGGTCGCATGAGTCTGTTTTGCATAATTTTCTTAAAGTAATAGTACCGGATTGATGGAGTTCGAAAAAAAAAAAAAAATAGAAACGCTTGACGAAAAGAAGGAACACCAACTTCTTTAAGAGTTATTATTATTTGTTGATTTGGTAGAGTAAGCTAGAGGCGGCAGTGACATATATATATATATATATATATATCCATAGAATAATTCCCTTGTCATAGCAACGCCAGCTTCCTTCTAATATTATCGTTACTATTATTATTAATATTATATTATTATTATTATTATTAGTTCATTGGTTTGGTAACTGAGGCGTATGGGGAAGTCAGCAAGTGATCATGGAACATGGTCTAGGTGATGCATTTGACATTATATGACAATATGTATCCTAGGATTTATTAGAGGCAGTAGAGGAGATATACAAGGACTTTTACTTTGAGATAATAAAAAGAAATTATTGGATATTTCTAGTAGTTGCTCTGTTGGCCGGATACTGTTATAAGTCATTCTTAAATTATTTAATTATTGAGTATATGGTACTTGCAAAATTGTTTTAGGTGATGATATTTAAGGACTTTTAGAAGAAGTGTTAGGGTGAAGTTTCTTTTGGTATGACTTTTGGAGGTAAGTAACCTTATCCTAATTGGTTTTATTTTGTGTATTTTAACTATTAAAAATTGTTTACAGTTATTACAATTTTATTTCTATTGTATTACTGATTTCAAGTAAAGAATTATTACAAATATATCTGATTATTGAATATATGATGTATTTTATTTAATTGTTTTTAGTTATACCGATTCAAAGTAAAGAATAAAGAACTTTCACAAATATACATGAGCATTGAATATAAGATTTATTTTATTTAATTTTTTTTAGCTATATTTTTAAAAGTAAAGAATTATAGAAATATCACAAATAGATTTGAATATTGAATATATAAATATATATATATATATATATATATTTGAATAAGATATGTTTTTGTTAGAAACTATGATGTCATATATATGATTATGAATAATCTGACTATGAATTTATTCTGATACCCAGCTAATGGGGGTTATTCATTGGTATTCTGATACCCAAACCAATGGGAGTTATTCATTGGTACTCTGATACCCAGCCAATGGGGGTTGTTCATTGGTACTTTGATACCCAGCCAATGGGGGTTATTCATTGGTATTCTGATACCCAAACCAATGGGGGTTATTCATAGGTACTCTGATACCCAGCCAATGGGGATTATTCATTGGCATTCTGATGCCCAGTCATGGGGATATAGCGTGACCATAGTCATAAGATTGTTAAAAATATAAATTACGTTTGAGTATTTGAACTATTTTGAGTCCTTAAAACTGCATATGTGAATTTAGAAATGTTTGAGTATTTGAACTATTTTGGGTCATTAAAAATTGCATATGTATCTTTTTGGAACATATTGTGAGTTATAGCTTTGATATATGGAAAACTGACTACTTTCTAAACCACCTATGATATATTTGTCAAATTCAAGTATTTGATCTATTTGCAACTTATTATTTGAAAACTATGAAATTTCTTTAGTTATTTTTGAAAACCCATAGTATATTATTACTTTTGAAGACTCATATTACATTTTATTACTTTACAGATCTATTGCTTGATAAAACTTATTAGGACTTTGGTTACTTATTGAGTTGTCAACTCACCCCCCTCTTTCTCCTTTCAGATTTTGATCAGGAAGAGTAGCATATGTTTGGGCTTCCGCTAGGATGTGCGCATGAGTAAGATTTAGGAAATCAATGGAATAAGATATGAACTTTTATGTTTAAGATTTCCATTTGTGTAGACTTTTAGATTTGAAGGATTTAGTTTATTTTTATTTTGATGTTGAAAGATTATCATTGGAGATCTTTTGAGAATTGCTTTATTGAGGATATTTTGAACATTTATTGATGAAATTTTCCTTGAGGATAATTATTTAATTGTTAAGAGGGCCTTACACACTTGCAGGGTGTAAACTTTATAAGTGTGTGGCTATTGTCACGTGCCTAGCTCTTACTTGGGTTCGGGCCGTGACACTTCTAGTTGATATGTTTTAAGAGTTAAGACATATTGAACTGGACCGTTGTGAGATTTATTATTCTCTTAAAGACTGTCAATTAAATAATAATTCTCACGACTTATATTCACATGAACTCTTAGTCCTGAGTGAATAATAGACTTGATCATGAAGTGTAAGTTGCTTTGATACATCAGGAGTAAGATCTAAAGTAACAGTCAAAACCTCAGTATGTTAAGCAGCCTCATTTAGTGTTGATGGAACATATATTCTCAAAATGAAATTCATAATCTTTTAACGGAGATATAAAATATTCCCTTGAGATACGTTTAATGGTTTTGTTATTCAGAATGTTAGGCCTAACTACTTTAGTAAATAGTTGCTAAAGTATATATATTTATGAAATTGGATTTCATAAATATATGATGAATAACTTAAAATATTAAATCAGGTACTCAAGGATTAAGTTGTAGAAATTCACAAAGTGGCAGTCTTCATTCATGACTTTGTGTTACTATGAATATTTTATGAAGGGGTTGCATGCATAATAAAGTTTTGAGCTATAATTTATTTAATAAGGCCTAGAGTTCAATTATATTTATATAGTCGTATTAAATATAATTAATGGTAACTTTGGACTTATTAATAGTTGATAGAAAAGCCCAAGGCCCATTGGAGCTAGTGTCCTATTTGTTCCCTTTTGGTCCCACTCCAAGCCACATACTAAAGCCCAATTAGGAAGGCCCAAAAGGCTAGCCCAATTAGATAATTTGTTATTAAGAGAGAAACATACAGAATTTGTTAAGATACATGAATTGGTATGTATGTGAGAAAATGAACACTCTTATTCTCTCTAGAACAAACTCATATAACAGATTGAGAGACCACACATCTTGGGTGATAGTGGAATTGGAGTGAAGATTAAAAGTATTCCCAAGTGCTTCTGATTTTTGGTTTTGAATTTCACCATACCAAGGTACACTTTCTTGTTCTCTAATTCTGAAACTTATATGGCATATGTTAACAATTGAGAATGAAGTAGATCTGTTTAATATATTTTCCGTTGCGCACATGCATATTTCCATCAAATGGTATCAGAGCAGTCTTCAATTTCCAATCTGTATAACATGTTTTGTGAGTTTAGGAATTAGAGATAATAGTTTCATAATGTTAGAAGATTATATATGTATTTAATTTTTTGCATGGTCATTGAAACTATGATTTGATGAAAACTGATATTGATGTTATGTTGTTGTTTAAATTTGAATTTAAGTATGTTAAATTGAACTTTAAGGCTATAACATCAATGAATTTTAGTTTTGCTATCAAATACCATCTATTATGTTCATATGGTGAATGTTTGTTCATAGAAAAACCGTAGAAAACTATTCAAATTTTTCCTTCAAAAATTGAAAACACGGGTTTTTCGCGGGTTAGCTTCCCCCGAAGTTACTCGTGAAAAACGCTTCTGAAGCACAAAAATTTTCACAGGTAAGCTTTAATTGCAAAACAGTCGTGAGACAGTAGCGAAAGTTTCTGTCTGAATTTTGTGTTTTCACTATTTCATTTTCACAGGAAGAGCTTAGTCGCGAGATACTCGCGAAAATGCCACTAAAAGGAACTTTGAATTTTTTCTCAGTGTTTTCAAATGTATGAAGTGCAAGGCTATGTGTGATTTGTTTACACATGTTTACAATGTAAAAACATCTAATTTAAAACATCTAGTGGAAGAGAGATACAAGGGTTAGATCCCACGACCTCCATTGTCGGTTCATAGTAGTGTGAAATATTTACTTTTTCTTTGCTTCGAGCTTAGCATTCCATGTGGATTGTATTTATTTCATGGTACTATAGGATTGAATTTCTTGGTTTATAGTAGTTTGATCAAACACCTTGGCTTAGCCTCAAGCTTTGCATTCCATGCGGAGGGTGTTTTGTATCTTGGTACTATAAAATGAACCTATTAAGGGGATGAAATGTGGTTACACATGATTCTAGACAATGGTGCACACTAGACTAAATATTATAGTATCCTATATGCTGAGTTCTTACTATTATTATTTAGAGGCCAAATATAAAACAGCGTATTATTAGTGTTTGATAAGAGTTATCATGATAGCATTAATAATGAGAATAGTTCTAAATCAATCATAGCATTTTATGTTGACTCTATGCTGAGGGACATTGAATATGGGATTGGGTTGTCGTCGCTTATATTATATTACGGTTTTATTAAGGTTCCATACTATATGTTTATATGCTATATTGATAATGTCCAGTTTACTTATTATATTCATGTTTATTAATTTTAGAATTGAATATGGCATCTTTTAGCCCACTTGTTACTATTCTTAATCAAAACAAATTGACTAGATCCAATTATGTTGACTGGAAAAGAAATTTGGACATAGTTCTCATTGTTAAAGAGCACAAATATGTGCTTATTAAACCATTTCCTAGCTTTCCCTCATTAGATACTCCTCTTGAGGAAAAACAACGATATGATCATTGGCAGAAATCTAAAGAGATGGTCAAGTGCTACATCCTAGCATCTATCTCAAATGTTCTACAACATCAAATGTAGGATGTAGAACTAGCTTCGGACATTATGCTAAGTCTGAAGGAGATGTTTGGCGACCAAGGCCGTTCTGCAAGGCAAGAAACTATGAGGCAAATTTATAATATCAAAATGGCTGAAGGCAATTCAGTTAGGGAGCATTGTCTTACAATGATCTCTAATCTGAATACATTGGAGGTTTTAGGTGCCGATATTGATGGAGAATCCCAAGTGGATATGATACTCCAGTCACTACCGGAATCAGTCAAGGAATTCAGACTCAATTATAATATGAACAAAAAGATTTATTCTTTGTCTGAATTAATGAATGAGTTGGTAGCGGTAGAAGGCATCCTTGGTACTTCTAGTGTAGATGCTAATATGGCTGAAGCTTCTACTTCTCAACCTAAGTCGAAAGGCAAGGGTAAGAAAATGAAGAAGAAGGACTTCACCAAGCAAGAAGATAAACAAATTGCCTTAGGGGTTGTTGACAAAGGAAAGAAGCTCAAAGGAAAATGTTTCCATTGTGGTCAGAAAGGACATTGGAAGAGGAATTGTTCAAAGTTCAAGGTTGCCAAGAATAAAGGTATGAAAAGTTCATTCCTCCTTGAAATATGTTTAGTGCAGAATCCCACAGATTCCTGGTGTGTGGATTCAGATTGTACTAATCATATCTACAATTCTTTGTAGGGGTTCCAGGAGACCAGAAAGCTTAAATAAGGGGAATTGTTTTTACTTTGGCTGATGGGAGCAGGATTTCGATTGTACCTGTTGGAGTGTTTAATTTATGCTTTGAGTTTAGGGTTTTAATATTGGAAGACTGTCTATATGTACCTAATTTTCGTAGGAATTTAATTTCTGTAACTTATTTAGGTAAACATGGATATTGTATTATTCTTAAAGACAATATTGTAATAAAGAAAGGTAAAGTGTTTATCTGTTCTGGCAATATTGTTGATAGTCTTTATATTTTAACTCTTGATAAGCATGAATTATATAATTCTGAATTAGATAATAACTCTCATGTAAAATCTTTAAAGAGAAAATTTCCTTACACTAGTGATGCAAATCTTTGGCATTTGCATTTGGGTCATTGTTAGGTTCTAAAGATTTAGGATTTTATGTATTTAGAACTCTAATGTGTAATGTTGGCAAACCATGATCAAAACAATATGTTTAGTCTTGTTTAGGCTTGCTTAAAGTATGTTTATTTGTAAAACTGGAATCGAGTGATTGTAGATTTATTGGACTAAATCTGTAAGGCTCGATCGATCAAAAATTAGACTCGATCGATCGAACTACGTACAGATTTATTTTTTTGCAGAGTTCCAGTTCAACCTAAACTCTATTTAAACGTCTTGGGATTCAAGTAAAACACTCCTATATATAAGGGAAACCTTAGAACGTTTTTGAAACTTTTGATGAGAGAGATTAGAGTGCCTCCTGTGCCTTCTTTTATTTTTAGGGTTTTATACCCAAACCTCTCTAAGGTCTTTGTTGCTCATATTGCTATTTTATATAAATCTCTTGTGAGATCTAGAGGAGCTTTCCTTTACACAAAGCTTAGAGTTTTCAAGGTAGAGATATTATCTACATATTGATGATCAACAAGGTTGCTGCCATTGGAGCTTAAAGAAAAACAAGCTTGGGTGCTTGTACTTGATTGAAGAGTCCAAGAAAGAAGGAGTCCGTGGATTCGGAGCTTGCACATAGTCGTGTCAGTAAGTTCTACTGATAGGTAGTATTAGGAAGTCAAGCAGGGAGTTTGTAAGTACTTTTGTATGAACTTCGATTCTTTCATACTGGATTCAGGTTTGCCTTGAGGATCGGTGGGTTAAATTCTCCCCAGGTTTTTACCATGTGATTTCCTAGGTGATCATATCATTGTGTCTTACTTTTCCACTGCTATATATTTTTGATATGATTGTTTGATTGTGATAACCTAGATTTGCATAATTTGACTAAGTTAATCACTTGGCTAATAACTAGGTTAATACAATTGTTGTTTTAAAGGGTCTAAATTTTCAACAAGTGGTATCAGAGTGGGTAACTCTTCTTGTTGTAGATCTTTTGATCTAAGAGCTGATCCTTGACCCCTGCTATTATAGATAATTTGAAGTGTCTTTCTACTCATGTTTGTGATGCTTTGAATAAAAAAGACACTATTGTTTCTGTTGATTTTTTTTTATGCTTTTGAAACTCTTCGTAATGAATTATTTAAATCTTTGAAAATTTCTAAGAAATTCAAGGAAGAGTTAAAATTGGCTAATCTTGAAAAATAGGAATTGCTTGTTAGATTAGATGAATCTAATAAAAAGAATGAATTTTTGAGAAATCAAACTTCGTCTCAAAATGAGAAGATGAAAAGCTTGGAACAAGAGTTAGTTGAATCTAAAGCTAAAATTAAAAATTTGACTAATGTCAAGCATGTTGTTGATAACAGAAGTGTTTCTGTTTCTCTTAAGCCTAAAACTGAGAAAGTTTATATTTCTCCTTTTAAGAGGAATAATAAAGAAAAGACTTATTTTGCTAGGTTAGACAAAAGTAAAAGTTCTGATATAGACGCTGAAGTTTCTACACCTAAGTCTAAACCTACTGTTAGAGAGTATAATAAATCTGTTTTTGTGCCTACTTGTCACCATTGTGGTGTTGTTGGTCATATTAGACCAAATTGTTCTTTGTTGAGGCAAAAATCAAAATCAGAGACTAGATTTGCTGTTAGGAATACTGATGTTCCTAAATTTGTTCCTGTTTGTCACTTTTGTGATGTCTGTGGTGACATTCGTCCTAATTGTCATAAATTGAAATTTAAGCATTCTGTGTTTCAATCTAGGATATGTGATGATATTTCTCTTGCCATAAATCCAAATAAATTGTTTCATATTCTTTTGAAAAATTTAAGCTTGTTGGCTTGTGAAAGAAATTTGCAGGATTTCAGTCTTTCTCAGAAGATTGGTGTAATTCCTCAAATACATTCTGCTTCTCATGGATTTTCACCTATAAAGCCGAAGAACGTGCTATATGGGTGAGAAAAGATCCTTTAAGATGAGTGTTGCTAACTTGTCCCTGATTTAATTCTTTCAATTAATTGTGGACATGTTTTGTTTTTGTTTTTGGTTGTTTTTTTTTTTAAAAAAAAAAAATCCAAAAACATTGAAAAATTTCAAAAAGAAAAAAATATTTTACTTTCTGTCTTGTTTTATTTTTCTTGAGGATTACATGAGTTATGATATCTCTCTCTTGATTTAGAACATGCTTGACCTTGTGGAGAAACTTGAATAGTTTGTGCTAACCTATTTTTGACTTTGTGTGAGTATGTACTAGTTTGTACATGTACTCAAGGGTTAATTAAGAAATTGATATTTCTTGTTTGTGTACCCTCTATAGCTTAGTTTTGCACTATCATGCATTGCTTTTGCATTGTTCATTTAGCATAGTATATGCTTTTTGTTTTTGGTCATAAATTTTCTTTTAGAACCAAAATGATTTTTGTGTTTTGTATTTCACATCTTGGATTTATAATCAAGGTTTAGCCATATTATTTTTACATAACAAGTTTATGTACCTTGTTTAGCTTTGATGAACTTATTTATTGCACTTGACTAGTTGAAGATTTGTAGTGCATGTTGTGTGGGAAAGATATTTATGGTGTTTATTACTTTGTCTTAATCTTGAAGTCACATGTTATTTGATTGTCGGACTTGATCCTTTTGAGAAAGGCATAAATAACCATCTCACCACTATTCACTAGCCAATCATGAACACCTTAGTGCATATCATAAGATTTTATGCTCGAGAAAGTGTAGCACATGCACAAAAAGAACATAAGGTGAAGCCTCGGTTTAATTGCTTAATGCTTAAAATTGGTGTGTACTATTAGGCTTGATGCATATCACATAATTAAAATTGGTGTGTATATTATGAGGCAAAATCAAGAAACTTACATGATTACAAGCTTATGTTCTAGGAGATGTGGGAGTTATATGATGTAACTCTTTAGGTGATAGTCTCTTTTAAATTCCACGTGAAGAATTTTGTAGACTTTGTGATTGATTGCTATTCACATATCACCTTACATGTATCTCAAGTTTTTGCTAGTTGCACACATTACACAAGTTACTCTTTGCTAAACTTGGTACATTTTATTGTGTGAGATCTTGTTGTGCCCATCCAAGATTAAAAGTTACTCTTTGCTAAACTTGGTATAATATTTGCACTTTGAGGAGTTTTTGCATTAAAATACTTTGTTTTTCAAAAATCTGATTTTTTCAGACTTTTAATCGATCGAACCTGTTTTTTGATCAATCGAAATTACGATTAAAATTTTTGGTTTGAGTCTGCTTGACTCGATTGATGTTCGATCGATTCTCGATCAATTGAAACTAAAAAATTTTCAGTTTCTATGTTTTTGACCAAATTTTTTTTTCATGCATCATTTGTGTTTAGGATTCACATGCATTGCATTGTTTTTGTATCCATCTTGCAGTTTTGTAGTCATATCTCTTATTGTTTTCACACATAACATGCATACACTTTGCTACACTGGGTACTCAACTTGATTTAAAAATTGATTGTTTAATTTTTGAGTTTTGTATGTTCTAGTATATGCTATTTCTTATGTGTGAACTGTAGAAAATATTTTTCTTAAGAGATATGATGGATAATCAATGTGTAAATATTTTCGCTACTCATGCAACTGTTTATGGGTCATATAATGCAATGTTTGCATTTTATTGAAAGAGAGAATATTTTTTCTTCATGTGTATCATCACCTTAGTTTTTAACTTTGGTTTGTGTGTTTTTAACTTTGGTCCTGCTGGTGAGGATGTTCCTGATCCTGTTGGTGATGCTGCTGTTGCTGCTGCTAATTCCCCCCCCCCCCCCTCCTTTATTTTTCCCCAAAATTGTTTCCCATAACTTGTTTTGTTTTTCCTATTTTTATAGGGGGAGAAGCTTGTTTTCAACTTTTGTTGTTCATAGGGGGAGTTGTCTCTATTTTCTATAGAGTTGAAGTGGTTTGTGTTCCTTTGATTCTCTATTTTCTCTTATCCTTTATTGCGTATATTGACTGTTTACTTTTTGTATGAGTTGTCTTTGTCAATACGTGACAAAAAGGGGGAGAAATTATTGATTTATGGGAATCATGTTTGTTTTGTTTAGGGGGAGTTGAAATTATTTTTGAAAGGGGAGAATATAAATAAAATTTTTTTGTTGTATCTAACTTAGGGGGAGAGTTAGTTTACTTATGTTTTTATTTCCGTTTCTTGTTCACTAGTCATTGATTTATATTTATGAGTTATTCATGATATATGTCTTTGTTTTGTGTTTTGTGAAGTCAAGAATTTAATTTTGATTTACTTGTATTTTTTCCACACATGCGTTTATGCGTTTGTTGAGTGTTTCAAGAATATACAGGTTGATTCAATTGAGCTGCTGTCTACACTTGCAACTGATGGATAGTAGTTAAGATTAGATTTGTTGTTATGAGCATTATTTTTGTAATGGGCTTTTACTTTGTAAACTTTGAGCTTTTAATTTGTGTTTTGTCACGGATTGCCAAAGGGGGAGTTTGTTAGGTTCTAAAGATTTAGGATTTTATGTATTTAGAACTCTAACGTATAATGTTGGTAAACCATGATCAAAACAATATGTTTAGTCTTGTTTAGGCTTGCTCAAAGTATGTTTATTTGTAAAACTGGAATCGAGTGATTGCAGATTTATTGGACTAAATCTGTAAGGCTCGATCGATCGAAAATTAGACTCGACCGATCGAACCACGTATAGATTTATTTTTTTGCAGAGTTCCAGTTCAGCCCAAACTCTATTTAAACGTCTTAGGGTTTAACTAAAAAACTCTTATATATAAGGGAAACCCTAGAACGTTTTTGAGACTTTTGATGAGTGAGATTAGAGAGCCTCTTGTGCCTCCTTTTATTTTTAGGGTTTTGTACCCAAACCTCTCTAAGGTCTTTGTTGCTCATATTGCTATTTTGTGTAAATCTTATGTGAGATCTAGAGAAGCTTTCCTTTACACAAAGTTTAGGGTTTTCAAGGTAGAGATATTATCTACATCTTGATGATCAACAAGGTTGCTGCCATTGGAGTTTAAAGAAAAACAAGCGTGGGTGCTTGAACTTGATTGAAGAGTCCAAGAAAGAAGGAGTCCATGGATTCGGAGCTTGCACGTGGTCGTGTCAGTAAGTTCTACTGGTAGGTAGCATTAGGAAATCAAGCGGAGAGCTTATAAGTCCTTTTGTATGAACTTCGACTCTTTCATAGTGGATTCAGGTTTGCCTTGAGGATCGGTGGGTCAAATCCTCTCTAGGTTTTTACCGTGTGGTTTCTTGGGTGATCATATCATTGTGTCTTTTACTTTTCCACTGTTATATATTCTTGATATGATTGTTTAATTGTGATAACCTAAATTTGCATAATTTGACTAAGTTAATCACTTGGCTAATCAACTAGGTTAATACAATTGTTGTTTTAAGGGGTCTAAATTTCCAACAGTCATATTAATTCAAACAGAATTCAAAGACTGATCAAAGATGGTCTCTTAGAGCCATTAGACTTTGATGATTTTCCAGTTTGTGAATCTTGTTTAGAAGGTAAAATGACCAAACAACCTTTTAATGCAAAAGGTAGAAGAGCCCAAGATTTGCTAGTACTAGTACATTTAGATGTATGTGGTCCTATGTCAATCCAAACAAAAGGTGGCTATGAGTATTTCATTACTTTCACTGATGATTACTCTAAATTTGGTTATGTGTACCTAATGAAATGGAAGTCAGAAGCCTTTGAAAAGTTCAAAGAGTTTAGGGCTAAAGTTAAGAATCAATTAGGTAAACGCATAAAGGTCATTCGATCTAATCATGGTGGCGAATACCTTCTTAGGGATTTCAAGGATTACTTAGCTGAAAATGGGATTGTATCCCAATTGACTGCACCTGAAACTCCACAACAAAATGGTGTAGCGGAAAGAAGGAGTAGGACTCTTTTAGATATGGTTAGATCCATGTTGAGTTATTCAACTCTACCAATTTTCTTTTAGGGATATGCCTTAAATACTGCAATGTATCTTCTGAATTTAGTACCTTCGAAGCCTATTCTTAAAACACTAGTAGAGTTGTGGAATGGGCGTAAGCCTAGTATGAGACATCTCCATATATGGGGTTGTCCAGCACATGTGTTGAAAGGAAATTCTGACAAGTCACAGTCTAAAACAGAAGTGGTATTCTTTGTAGGGTATCTAAAATGAACTATTGGAGGTCTATTCTATAGTCATAAAGAGAATAAAGTGTTTGTTAGCACAAATGCCAAATTCTTGGAAAATGACTATATGAATGATTATACTCCTAGAAGTAGAGTTGTGTTGGTTGAAATGAATAAACCTGTAGTTGAACAACCAATAGATAAAACTTGGGATGATGTGGTTGTATTGGATACACCACAAGATACTACTCATGAGATGTCTAGTACACAGGTACCTCGTCGTAGTAGGAGGATTGTTAGGTCACCTATAAGGTTTATAGGTCTGGGAGAAACTTACAAAGCTATCTTAGAAGAGGCCAAAACTGATCCTTACACTTACGAAGAAGCAATGAATGATATAGATGCATATCATTGGGTTAAAACTATGAAATCTGAATTAGATTCCCTGTATTCAAATCAAGTTTGGGATCTTGTAAAGGCGCCTAACGACATTAAACCTGTAGGTTGCAAATGGGTTTACAAGAGGAAGAAAGGGATAGATGGAAAGGTTAAAACCTTTAAAGTAAGGCTAGTGGCGAAAGGGTATACTCAAAAAGAAGGTATTGATTATGAAGAAACCTTTTCACCAATAGCAATGCTTAAATCTATCAGAATTCTCTTATCCATTGCCACTCATTATGATTATGAGATTTGGCAAATGGATGTCAAGACTGCATTTCTTAATGGCAATCTTGAAGAAGAAATCTATATGTTGCAACCGAAAGGTTTCATAGCAAAGAACCAAGAGCATATGGTATGCAAGTTGAAAAGGTCCATTTATGGACTTAAGCAAGCATCTAGGTCATGGAACATTAGATTTGATCAAGCAATCAAGTCATTTGGTTTTGAACAAAATCTTGATGAATCATGTGTGTACAAAAGACATCGAGCTAAAGTAGTAATGTATCTAGTACTTTATGTTGATGATATTCTACTTATTGGAAATGATGTAGGAGTAATGTCATCTATAAAGGTTTGGTTGTCAAGCCAATTTGATATGAAGGACTTCGATAAGGCTAACTTTATTCTAGGGATCAAGTTTTGGCGAGATCGCAAGAATAAGATGTTAGGTTTCTCACAAGCTGGATATATAGATAAGGTTCTAGAACGGTTTAGCATGCAAAACTCCAAGAAAGGTTTACTTCCTTTCAAACATGGAGTTCCTCTGTCTAATGACCAAAGGCCTAAGACTCAAGAGGAAGTAGATATGATGAGACAAGTTCCTTATGCTTCTGCAATAGGAAGTCTTATGTATGCCATGCTATGTACTAGGCCAGATATTTGTTATTCAGTTGACATGGTCAGTCGATATCAATCAAATCCAGGACCAAAACATTGGCAAGCTATAAAGCATATTCTCAAGTATCTTCAAAGAACAAGAGATTATATGCTTGTTTAACGTTGAGGATTTGATTCCCATTGGCTATACAGATTCAGACTTTCAATTGGATCTAGATTTCAAAAAGTCCACATGAGGATGTGTATTTATCTTGGGAGGTGGAGCCATAACTTAGAGGAGTGTAAAGCAATCTTGCATTGCAGACTCCACCATGGAAGCAAAATATGTTGCTACTTGTGAAGCAGCAAAAGAAGTTGTATGGCCCAAGAAATTCCTTTCTGACCTTGGTATAATGAGAATGGAACAAGTTTCCATCACATTATTTTGTGACAATAGTGGTGCAGTTGCACAATCAAAAGATCCAAGGAATCACAAGAAAGGAAAGCACATTGAGATAAAGTATCATATCATTAGAGATATTATTGCTCGTGGAGGTGTGATGGTGGCAAAAATTGAAAGTGCGAACAATCTAGCGGATCCTTTTACCAAAGCCTTGCCTCAAAGGACTTTCAAGTTGCATTTGGAGGGAATGGGAGTTAGATTAGTGCACAATTGTCTTTAGGGCAAGTGGGAGATTGTTAGGATTAGTGCCCTAGAATCCTATTGTATGACATTATGAATGACATGATGTATGACTTAATATTGTAATTAATAAAATTTTTTTACTATTATCTGAAATAATGGTAACATGAATATTTGAACATTATCATATAGTCCATGAGATGCATAGTATGTGATTTATGTGAAAAGTCACAGAAGATATAAATCGCAAGTTCTTTGTAAACTCAGAATTTAGTTCGTAGTCGGTAATGAAATTGAGTGTTTTATCTGCGAAGACTATAACATGTCAACTAAGATGATTTGTCTTGATCATGGAAGTGGTGACTTCTAGTTGATATGTTGATATGTTTTAAGAGTTAAGACATGTTGAACTAGACCGTTGTGAGATTTATTATTCTCTTAAAGACTGTCAATTAAATAATAAATCTCACGACTTATATTCACATGAGCTCTTAATCTTGAGAGAATAATGGACCTGATCATGAAGTGTAGGTTGTTTTGATATATCAAGAGTGAGATTTAAAGTAATGGTCAAAATCTCAGTATGTTAGGCAGCCACATTTAGTATTCATGGAACATATATTCTCAAGATGGAATTCATAATCTCTTAACGGGGATATAAAATATTCTTTTGATATAAGTTTAATGGTTTTGTTATTCAGAATGTTAAGCCTAACTACTTTAGTAAATAGTTGCTAAAGTATATATATTTATGAAAATGGATTTCATAAATATATGATGAATAACTTAAAATATTAAACCATGTACTCAAGGATTAAGATGTAGAAATTCACAAAGTGGCAGTCTTCATTCATGACTTTGTGTTACTATGAATATTTTATGAAGGAGTTATATGTATAATAAAATCTTGGGATATAATTTATTTAATAAGGCCTAGAGTTCAATTATATTTATATAGTGATATTAAATTTAATTAATGGTAACTTTGGACTTGTCAAGAGTTGACAGAAAAGCCCAAGGCTCATTGGAGCTAGTGTCCTATTTGTTCCCTTTTGGTCCCACTCCAAGCCACATCTAAAGCCCAATTAGGAAGGCCCAAAAGGCTAGCCCAATTAGATAATCTGTTATTAAGAGAGAAACATACAAAATTTGTTAAGATACATGAATTGGTATGTATGTGAGAAAAAAAAAAAAAAAACACTCTTATTCTCTCTAAAACAAACTCGTGTAACAGATTGAGAGACCACACATCTTGAGCGATAGTGGAATTGGAGTGAATATTAAAAGTATTCCCAAGTGCTTCTGATTTTCGGTTTTGAATTTCACCATACCAAGGTACACTCTCTTGTTCTCTAATTCTAAAACTTATATGACACATGTTAACAATTGAGAATGAAGTAGATCTGTTTAATATATTTTCCGCTGCGCACATGCATATTTCCATTATTTAGGTCATAAAATTTCAAACCTGCTAAACCCGATCCGACCCACCCATATATTTAACATATATTTAAAATATATTATATAATTAATAATTCTTTTTAAATAACTAACTCTTACTCCTATCATATATAAAAGCTAATATTAATGTATATTAGTTTATATATTAATATATATTTTGTTTATCAACTTAGGTGACCGGTGTGATATATATTTTTTTTTTCTGCTCAATTTAATAATAATAGTAATAAAAAAATTGTTAAACTCATGTGTTCAATCCGACCCATGTGGGTTGGGTTGAATTTATGTGATGAGTTGGGTTGAATTTTTTTTAACCCATTATGATGAGTTGGGTCAAAAAATTTCCTTAACCCGACCAAGCACACCCTCAAGAGAGACTTTGACAATATGCAAGAGAAATGTCAAGGAGAATCCACCTAGAGCCCCCAACCTGGAAGATGCATGAGGTAGAAGTTTTAGCTGCTGCCAGCCAAGAGAGACTTTGACAAATATGCAAGAGAAACGTCAAGGAGAATCCGCCTAGAGCCCTTATCCTGGAAGACGCACAAGGTAGAAGTTTTAGCCGCTGCCAGCCAAGAGAGACTTTGACAAAACATGCAAGAGAAACGTCAAGGAGAATCCGCCTAGAGCCCCCATCCTGGAAGATGCATGAGGTAGAAGTTTTAGCCTCTGCCAGCCAAGAGAGACTTTGACAAATATGCAAGAGAAACGTCAAGGAGAATCCGCCTAGAGCCTCCATCCTGGAAGATGCATAAGGTAGAAGTTTTAGCCGCTGCCAGCCAAGAAAGTTCCAGCTGAACAGTCCAGAGTCATCTACCGCTCCATTGGTGGCATAGTACCATAAGCTGACATATTTGAAGCTGATATACCACCCATCACAATACGGGCCTTCATATCTTGATGCACAGACTGATTTCAAAACACTCACCAAATGCCATCTGATAGCACTCTGGTATATCCTTACCTACGGTATCTGCCTTAAGAAGGCCAGATAATACGCAAATAAATGGCCTGATTCAAGGTAATTCGGACCATCTTAGAAAAAAATTGAATAGAAATTCTGATGATTATTTCATAATACCTTACGGTGACGGCAACGTTCAAATACTAATTCAAGGATCATTAACAGCCAAGTAAAGTCCAATTGCTAAAAAGAAAAAGAAGTTTTCAAAGCAATATATTCTCAAAAAAAAAAAAAAATTCTCAAAGCAAAATACAAACACTACAACTAATACACTGAAAATACAAACACGACCGTTAACGTGGAAATAACGTATGCAAGTAGTAGGATCTACACGAATTCTTGTTGAGATGCTCTAACCAGATTCGTGTTGAAATTTTATTACTGTTTGTGAGATGTACGCATGCATTTGACATCATCGTAGAGCCTTATACCTTTGTCATCTGAAGACATTTATGAGCTTTATCGCGAAGAGAATTCCAGCAACCCACAATCACAATAACAGAGAAGGCCACAGAGAAAATCATGTAAACAAATAAATAAGTATAACGTCGACACTCTAGTGGAAAATCTCTAAACTTCTCCTCTAATTCATTCAACACCGCATCCTCTATATTTGATTCGAGACCGTTCTCAAAATCCACTAGCTTCTTTTGCACTTTATTTCGCTGGTAAATATATTCATCTTGTACAACTTTAGTTTTATTGTACTTGATCCCGGTTCTCAGCAAGGCAATCAGGTTAAATGTTGCCACCGATACAGAAAATATGAAGAGGCACCAACGGCCTGAATACGATAAATCTGATGAACAGCTGCTGAGTACTGAGAAGATAACTGCTTGGAAGACCAGGCAAAAAATTGCATGCCAGAAAGCAAAGCATAGAAGGAAAATGAGACTATGTTTCTGCTCTGTTATTGCTGCCTTCAATTCCGTTTTCTGTTGATCAAGTTTTTGCATCGGATTTTTAGAATGACAAAGGTCCATGGTAAGGAGTAGGTTGCACACGGAAACGACTCTAAGGAAAGAGATGACATGTGAGTAAAGGTGAATCCATCCCGGATGCATATATAATAGTTATGAACTCTGAACTCTCATAACTTAGCACAACTCAGTAAAGTCTATCCTAAGTCATGCTCCACCATTTAGTATATGACACGCATCCTTTATTCTTTTCTATTTTTAATACACTACCGTCTCTTTTAGAGTCTTTTGGCTAAATATTGCAAAAAACGGAGTTTATTGTTGTTATGGACACTGTTCAAAGTTATTTTGAATTTCGGCAACCACTTTTTTTTTCCTCCCATTTTCAGCAACTTGGTTGCCACAATTCATATTTTCTCTCTCCTCAATTCCATACAATTTCAGCAACTTGGTTGCCACAACTGGTAAATCATTCGAGCACTCCCACTGGGGCACATCACGGACAAAGCTTGGGCAGTGGAATGAATTTCGGTAATAATTCATTTTTTCTCCCTCCCAATCACATCACTCAACTTTCTTTTCTTTCATACTTTTTCTTACAATTTCGGCAATGGTGTTGCCGAAATTCAGTCTCTCTCTCTCATTTTACTAAATAACTTTGAACAGTGTCCATAACAACAATAAACTCCATTTTTTTGCAATATTTAGCCAAAAGACTCGTGTCTTTAAGGTGTTATTGCCGTTAGTTACCTTAATAACGTTAGCGTTAACATTTAGTAATGGTTAGCTTCCAATAAAAAATAAATGAATAAATAAAAACTTGGCACATGTAGTACACTAATGAGGATTATACTAGGAATGTCCCGAACTTTGTTGGCAAAAGGGTGACAAATTGGGTGATTTTGTGGACTAAAAAGCAGTACGGATGAATCCTCTCATTCTCTCAAGGGAAGAATAAGAGGAACTGGTGCGGAGTAATAAAAAAGTTAAAAACGTGAGGCATGTTGATTACAACAAAAGGCAAGGCTCTGTTTCTCCATCTTCGAAACAGGGCCAAGGCATTTTGAATGAGTTAGGGTCTTTCAAGGTGTGATATACCAGGTGCATATACTCAAGCTTTTAGCTTCGAAGACACAATGGAGGAGGATGAAGAGTCTAATGAGGAGGTGGAAAATCTCCGTGAAGGGCTTGTTGCGGTTAGATTTTCTAGGGGGTTTAAGAAGCAAATTCGAACTCCATGGACAAGAGCTCTCATTGTGAAGGTCTATGGCAGGTCGGTAACTTTAAGCTTTCTGCATAATAGACTCTTGTCCATGAGGAAGCCTGCTGGGAGGTTAGACTATGTTGATTTGGGGTATGGCTTTTTCCTAACTCAGTTTTACATGAGGGATGATTATGAAGCTACACTAAAGAAAGGACCTTGGTTCATTGGATATAATGGCTATTGCAATGGTTTACTGATAGAATACTATAATCCTCGGTTTCGTCGAATTCAAATTAGGCATTGCTATCGCAAGCCAATCGGTGTGCAGATATGCTAGCCAGAATGAGCACTGACCAAGAGCATGAATTTATTTCCTTTGATTATCCGCATGTGGACATTAGAAAAATTTTAGATGAGGACTCTGCTGGGTTATATGTAAACAGAGCATGCTCTGTAATTGATAGTTTTGTTTAGTTTTTTTAATGAATTTCGTTTCTAACCAAAAAAAAAAAAAAAAAAAAAAAAAAAAAAAAAAGAGGATTATACCAGGAATTATAATATTTATTACTAAAAATAAAATTTGTTGTAATGGAATAACTAAACTTATTCATAGGTTTTTTTTTTTTTTTTTTTTTTTTTTTTAGCATACTAAGTATTTTAACACATATAGGGAGATGAGAGAACATCTTAAAGAAAGTGATTGTAGTGAATATCCAAAATGACCTAACTCCTGGATACAACTTATTCATAAGTTTAATTATGAGTAGTAAAATTAAAATAAAACTCAAAATTTATTTTAGGAAATATTTTACTTATATAATTATATTTCCTTAAAATATATATATATATATATATATATATATTTTTAATTTGAGAGAAAGACGACTTATTTTTTTATGATTTTTTATTTTTATAATTATTACAAATATATAAAAATTTTGTTTATTTGAAAATATAATAATTCTAGAAATCATTGCACCTATTAAGAAATAGTTATTACAACCTTTTTAGAGATGAAAAATAGCTATTCCTAAGGAATAGCTATTCTTGTAATAAAAATATTACTAAACTAAAGAATAGTTAAACCATATGAATAACTATTACATTGCCTTTAAGTCTACCAAACATGTTGTAGACACTCGATTTTGCACTCATGATTTAATCAAAGAAAATGATTAGAATGACCATCCATATACCCCAAAATTCATGATTGCATTACATGCATTAATTCATTCATTGCATATAATAAAAATGATCTTAAGGTTCTAACGGTCGCGGCGGTATGACCAGTTCCCAAATCGGACCGTCGGATTGAAAGATATCGCATGATCAAGTTTGCACGGTCTGCATGCATTGTATGGGGTGAAGCCGATCATGTGTGATTAATTGAAATTAATTTTGATTGATTAATGATTAAAATTAATTAAATGAATTTATGTGATTGGTGGAATATTTTTCTTAAATTGAGATTTGTTGCATGGGATTAAAATAAATACGATGATAATATTTAAAGACTGTGGATAGTTAGGCTTTTGGGATAATTATATTCAAAATAATTATTTTAATTCATCCAAAAAAAAAAATATTTTGAAAGTCATAATTATCACTTTGGAATGAGGTTCATCATGAAAATAACTCTGAAAGTCGTCCAAAATGCCATCTTAGAGCTGGAAAACACTTCAAAAACGTGCCAATCAAGTAGCAGATTTCATATTCACGTTCTGAGGCACTTTTGGCATAGTAGAACTCAAAATTCGGACTAGGCTATTTCTGGAAAAGTTGTAGAGAATCAAATTTCACTTCAGCTGTCGAAATTTCAGCTTAATCTGAATTGTCAATAAAGAGATATGATCAAAATACGAAACTGGTTCTGATATGAAAAATCAGCTTACTCTTATCCAAATCTCCTTTTTTTTTTTTTTTTTAGGATTTTCCAACGTTTATTGATTATTTTTTAAGCTGATGGGACTTAATTTTTGAGCAACCCTAGCTTATTTTCTAAGCAATTAACACCTCTATAAATAGGGGATGCCTCCCAACATTCAGGGATCCCTTTTTGACACTTTTTTTTACGCTCAAGGAGAGACACCTTTTTACACTCTCTAATTTTCCACCCCCTTTTTTGGTATTCTCTCTTAAACTAGGGTTTTTAGGTTTCAAAGATAATTGAATAAATTTCTTTGAACCCTAAAACATCATCTCAAGAAGAAGAAGTGCTCCATGCAAGAGGTTGTTTCTGATTACCCTTTTCTTTTCTTAAAGCTTCTCGTTTGTGATGATGCATGTACGTTTTTTTAGTTTAGCTGTTTCAAATATCCATAACATGAATTGTTAATTATTGTTTTGTTTAAAGCATGATCTTGAATATTTTATAATTGTTATGATCTTTTTCTTAATTTTAAAGATCTGCATATAATCAATTCTTTTTCTTAAAATAAAACAGATCTGCATCTTCCTTAGATGTAGATCTGAATTTTTCTTCAATAAAAAACAGATCTGCATCTTCCTTAGATGTAGATCTGAATTTTTCTTTAAAATAAAATAGATCTGTATCTTCCTTAGATGTAGATCTAAATTTTTCTTAAATAAAACAGATCTGCATCTTCATTAGATGTAGATCCAAATTTTTCTTCAATAAAAAACAAGATCTGCATCTTCTTTAGATGTAGATCTGAATTTTTCTTTAAAATAAAATAGATAAGCATATTCCTTAAATGTAGATCTGAATTTTTCTTAAATAAAATGGATCTGAATCTTCATTAAATGTAGATTTGAATTTTTCTTGAAATAAAATGGACCTGCATCTTCATTAGATGCAGATCTAATTTTTTCTCAAATAAAAAAATTGGTTTGCATCTTCATTAGATGCAAATCTAAATTTTTCTTATCAAAAAGCTGATTTGTATCTTCCTTAAATACAGATCTAATTTTTTTAGCATATGCGGATTTTGAAATAAAGAAAAAGATCATGCATGATTGCATTTATTATGTTTGTTTTGTTCAATATATGTAGCATAAATTTATTTCATGAATGAAAACCTCTTCTCAAAAAAAAATCTTTTTCTATTTTCTAAGTTCCAAAAACTAGATCTGATTTTTTTTTTTTTAAACTAAAAGACTTTGTTTTAATTAAATAAAAAAAATATGAATTTTCTCTCCAAAAACCTTTTTTTTTTTTTTTTCTAAATTCTCAAAAATAGATATGGTTTTTATAAACCAAAATCAATTTCTTTTATCACTGAAACAGATCTGAATTTTTAACAAAGAAGAGGATGCATTCATAAATAAACTTGTGTGATTTAATTTTTTTCATATGTGCAACATGTCATTCATAGCATGCATAACGGGTAGATTGGTCATAAGTGTCTAGAAGACCAGACTCTGTCTGGGCGGAATGGGTGCCTAATATCTTTACATTTCGTAATCTAACCTCTGAATTTGGTATCTTTGGATAGGTAGACCTAGGTCTTATCTTTGTTTTATTTTTGGTAGAATGTAACTAGGACAAAAAGCCATATAATTATTTGGTAATTTGTAACTAGGACCTAAAACTATGTAATTTTCAATTCTTCAAACATGTATTTTTTAGTCAATCAATGAAAAGGAACAATTCAGTCATGTATAGTTGTATTTACTTTTTTCTTATTTTTTTCTTTTTTTATAAAAAAATAAGTGGCGACTCCACACCACTTACCCAAAGAGAGAGGTGCCCCAAAAAGCACTCAAAACTCTCTCTTTTTTGAAAGGAACCTTTTCGGTGGTTTCTCACAGTGGCGAATCCGCTGGGGATGTTGAGGACTAAACTTCGTGAAAGTTCAAAATGTGTATAAAACACCCTTAAACGTTTGGACCCTAAATTATAAAATATCAATTCAAACTTATAATCAAACAATTAATGTGCGGAACATGAATAGAAGTGAATCACAGAATTGATAACTAATCTAAGCCAAATATAAACACATCCACAACGTTAAATATAAGGCAAAGATAAAGGAAGGAAGATGCAAACACACGGACAATACGCGATGTGTTATCGAAGAGGAAACCGAAGCTCTCAGTGTAAAACCTCTCTGTCGCCCTCCAAGCGGTAAATAATCCACTAAAGAATATAGTTGGGATACATGAACAGCAGAAGATCCTCCAAGCCTAATCTACCCAAGTACCTAAGTCCTCTAAACTTCTTGCTCCAACGAGGTTACGCCGAACCTATTTCTTCTTTAGCTTCCCAGATTCCGCTACTATACCATAGCATCAACCAATGTATATTGGTTCTTTCCAAACTGCTTCCCTTAGCACCAAATGAACTTTCTCACAGACGTGGGTGTGGTGAGATAAGAATTTGGTCAATGGCCTCTCAAGGATGTAACAATGGAGAGGAAGAGAGTAGAGGAATTTGTAGAGTCCCTAAGGCAAAGATTAGGGATGAGGCAATCTTGTTTTTCTCTAGGGTTTCTCTCACAAAATTTTCTCTAGAAGCTCTCTTAAAATCGTAGGTATAAGGGTCTATATATAGTGGGGTGAGAAAGGAATACGAAGAGACAGTTTTTGCCAAATAGGGTAAATTGGTGGCTTGGTCTCACGACTTGTCCAAGTCGCAAGTTCAAGTCGTGACGTAACGGCCTGGCCAGCCTGAGACTTTTGTCTTGTAGTATGACAGCTGGTGTGACCCTTCAGCTTCCCTGTGTGCATCTCACGTGCCTGCATTTGGCGGCTTATAGCCGCGAGTCACCTGCGAGTCCTAGCCGCAAAGCTCTGCTTCTTTGCACATACTTAAGTTTTTCTTCACATCTTCTCACACACTACCCTTACAATAATCCCACCTAAATACAAGGTTACTAAGTGCTAAATTACAAGCAAATTGGCACAGAATAAAACCAACAAGATGGTTGATAAATTTCAACCTTACAATCTCCCCCTTTGGCTATTCCATGACAAAACCCTAAAACAAACTCTAGACTTAACGCGTGAGTTGGGAACAGTTGGAAAACTTACTCACATCTAACTCTAGAATCTATGAAGCTTTTGAACCATAAAAACAAGTATATCCTGAAACATAACAACACAATAAGTTCATTGTATACAGAAACTTGTAATGCATATGGAGCTAGCATAATGCAATCATGCACAATGGAGTAAAGCAATAAACCATGGCAAGACCAAATCATGCAATCACTATAACCAAGTGATCACAATGCTCATTCACACTTGGAATGAACATCCGAACATTCAAGTTGACAAACACAAGGTAAATGACTTGAATGACCAACATTCAACCAATGCACAATACATGAAGTATGTGCATCTAGGAAAAATCCTACATGGGCACAAGAGTGACAATACTTCACAAAGAATGCATAGCATTAGGTTAGAAGTACTGATTTAACAAAGCACAAATACTGCATAAAGCATGGCACAAACCACAAAGGCCTACAGGAGTGCATAAACAAACCCTTAAAGCTTACATAAGCAACATAGGTACAAAAAGAACCAAACACAAAACAAATGCTAAAAAAACTGAGTAATATCATCAATATAAAACTTAAGTCAAACATTCAAGAGTTATGAATTTAAACCAATAAAAAGCAACAGTTAATCAACCTAAGGTAACAAAACTATAACAAAAAAAAAAAAAATTAGGGATTATGAAACTCCCCCTCAAATAAGCACTCCCCCTCAAGTGCTGGCCCCCTATAAAAAATTCTTCCCCTTTTTGATCGGAATGGCCAAAGGGTCACTGTTGCAACTTTGTGAAAATGCCATCAACTTGAGCTGCCAATACATCAATCTGGTCCTGCATGATGGCCAATCTCTCCGACTGCTCTCTCTGGCCATCTCGAAGGGTCATTTCCACTTCCTCAATCGTTTGTGGAGGCTTTCAAAGAGCATCTCTAACCTATCAAGCTGAGGGGCAGACTGTGCTTATGTAGGGCTGTGTTGCTGTGAAACATGGGTGGCATGTACAGCTAAATCTGGCTCAAGAGTAGAAGAAGTTGCAGGAAAGAGATGTGCACACTTTGGAGTTTTGGATGAATGGCTTCTGCTGGCTTGTAGAGTGAACATAGAGATTGGTTGAGGACGAGCAATCATGTTCCCAACTGAGGGAGGAGTGACACCTTCTCTTAGAATGAACTTTATAATAAGACTGCAGAATGGAAGACACCCTCGTGCTACTATTCGGGTTGCTGTCTTCCTTATGATATGGAAAATATGGGCACAGATGTCAATGGTGGTGCCTGTGATGAGGTCACATAGAAATTGAGCCCTTCCAAGGTTGATATATACCGTGTTAGTCAACGGATAGAGGTTGGAAAACATAATCAGCTTCAATGTTGTCAACTCAGGTGAAAACTTGGTAGTACTTATGGATGTGCCAGCACTGGAGATGTCATGGTCAGGACCAAGAATTTGGAGAATGTCCTGAATCACTAGAGTGCGATCATCATAAGGAGTTAGGTCGGCATTCGCAGGTCGAGTGATTTTAAGAAGTTCGGATATGGTGTCTGGACTAACGATGAACTCCGTTCCTCTGACCAGACAATGTAGTTCAGTTTCAAGATCAACTGTGTTGGCGAAACACTCCTTCACTTGTTCCAACATAGGATCAACAAAATTTCCAAATAATTCGCCCAATCTTTTTCCTTGAAGATCTGAGGGACAAACGTGGTTTCCAAGGTATCAAATCTGACTTCTCGTTCCACTATAGAAGTTCCCCGGTCAAAGATGCTTGAGTAAGCATTAAGATGCTGAGGAGTTCTGAACAGCTCAACATTGAGTTTAGTAGATGGTTGTGATGAAGAACGTGCTCTTTTTGCAATAGGTGATGTTCCCTCTTCGGTTATAACCTTTTTTCCTTTGGAGGACCGCCTAGACATTTGTAAAAGAGCAACCACACAGCAAAGTACCAAATCCACAACCCACTCATTTTGTTAGATCTAGTCAATAAGTGAGAGTACAAAGACCAACCAGATTAAGAAGACATATAATCATAGAACTAGAACTAAGTCAATAAAGTGACAAAATACGCATTTCTGAAGACCAGAAACACACGAAGCATGGAACAGATGCTAAACACATAGAGAGTAACAGGCATTACAACACACTCTATCAAAAATGAGTAGCAAAGTGACACAGATAGTAAGCATTTCAACAAAATATCATGAAAGAGATAACCACAGATGGAGTGAATCAAGGTAAGAACATACATATGAGTCAAACCTCATGTGAAGTCACACTAAACAAGTTATTAACAACAAATACCCATTCAACAAACCCAGCATAACACGAAGCACAATAGCAACAACACATTCTTAAAATCACGAAAATAACACTTGAACCAAGAAATTTGTAATGAGGAAAAGAAAACCCATACCTTTTTCTTGAAGATTGAAGTGAAAATGGTGCATAAATGGGGGTTTCACAAGATTAGAACACGGAGAGTATCAGAGAGAGAGATGGAGAAGTCAGTGAACAATTGTAAAGTACGAGGGAAGAACTAAAAAGTTTTTGAAAACTGACTTTAAAATGCAAAACACGCGTTTTTCGTGACTGGAACAAGTCGCCAGTAAGTCGCCATAGTAAGCTGCGAAACACTATGAAGGTAAGAGATTTGAAAATTTCTCTAAGTGTTTTTTGCAACTGGAAGATCTACCCGCGAGGAAGTCGCAAGCTGAGCCGCAAAAATCTCTATGTACCCCTCGCGACTAGACCTTCCACTCACGAATAAGTAGCCACACTAAGCCGCGAAATATGCAAAAACTCAAATTTTGAAAAATTTCTAAGTCTTTTTCGCAATTGCAGCCTTGACTCGCTAGTGACCTGCGAAAACTCTCTGAGTGAGCTTTGCGACTGGATCATGCGACTAGGCCAACCTGGGACTAAGTCGCCAAAACAGGGCAACACTGTTTTTGAAGTTTTTGACATTTTTGTAAAAACAAAAACACTTTCCAAAAACAAACTAAAACACTCAAAAATCTTTTTGTGTTTGATCAACAAAGATTGAGTATGTGAAAACACATTTAATCAAGTAAAATCACACAAATAAATATGGCATTCATCGAACATAGACTTGTGTGTTGTGTGTGGATATCAAAAGTGGGATAGTCCTTAGTCTAATGTGAAGTTTCAATGATCAATTCAATCAAGGCATACACAACTAGCACTAGATAATGTGACCTATCTCAATTATAGAAACATGTATATATAACCTCCTACAAGCACTTGACAACAATTTTTTTAAGCTTTTCATTTGGTTCCATATTCAACATATCATTTGAATTTTTGAGCAAAGAGAGTCTCATTTAGAGATAGATGCCTGAAATTTTTGATATTTCAATTGATGAATTAGCCTTTGGCTTTTTGGGCAACAAACATTTCAATTTGGTCGCTTTCCCTTTTTCCTAGTCGAATACTAGTATGTGCGACAGGCTTTTGTAGCTCTATATCTCTTTTCATTTGGAGATTTACATTTAGAAAGCTCTTTTAAGCATAAAAATAAAAGTGGGAAGATATATAGGCATAAGTCTATACATGTCTCAAGATCAACAAAACCATTCACTAATTATTCAGGACAGGGTTGAAGATCTATTTACAACAGTCACATAGATTTCAAAATTTCTTCCACAATGATATGAGTGCATGAGAGACAAGCTAAGCTCGTTAAATGCACAAAGCCATTAGTACAAAGGTACAAGGCAAAACATGCTTTGAGACAGAACTCAACAAAGCCGGTCAAACTTTTTGGATTTTCTACTTTTTATGTGTTTTTGGAGTTTTGACACAAAAGCAGTAAAAGGTTGATCAAAAACATAAAAAACGTAAAAACATTTGAATCAAAGACAACCACTCATACAAAATAACAACCTAAATACTAGCAAAAGCACACAACTAGGCATATTCACAAAAATGGGAAGTATTGATGCATGGACATGTTGTAATGCTTATGCATGAGTACCTTTTGTCACCCACACGTCACGTGCGTTTGGGGTGATATCCTTAATGGATTGGTATGAGAATTAGGACTATCAGACCTTCGTGTGAAGCTTTCCAGGCAGTTGGTGAAGGCACCGATCATTTTCATCACATCCATCATTCCTGGATCACGTTTTTGACTTCTTAGTTGCTCAGCACCCCATGACCTCGTGTCATTTCTTCTTCCTCGTGACCGAGGTGCACTTTCATTATTTTCTGCTCTTAGCTTTTGACAATTGGGCCTAGTATGTCCTTGCAATCCGCAATGGTGGCAAACATATTTCGTTCTAGAACCCTGCTGTGATCTTGGAACTAATCTCCCTCTAGCTCCATATCTGAATTCTGATTGAATACGAGACTTATTTAGCTCCCGTTGATCAACCACATTCTTCTTCCTTTCAGTCTTAACTTTCTTCAGAATAGGCTTATCCACAACCGTCTCTTTGGCCCTTACAAACTTTACTTCTTTGGTGACTTTGGCTGACGAGCAACTTCCTCCGGTGTATCCCAACCCGGACTTGTCTGAGGAAGGTTTTTGAGATGATATGACATCTTCTAACTTCTGAGAGAAGACTCTCTCTATCTTGGCATGAGCTTGCACTACCTCTTGCTCAAGAAACCTCACCCTCGTATAGGCTTTAGACAGCTCGCCATTTAGTGTCTCAATCTCACACTTAGTCTCTTTATATCTGACCAAGAGACTTCTGTAATTTTTCTCAGCTTTCTTCATTTTCCTCACAACTGCCTTGGCTACCCTTGCATACTCTCCAGACTTCTTAAGTAGTAAGGAGTAATTTTCTTGAAGATTAGCTATATTTTCTTCCTCTTCAGCATTTCATTCTTCCACAATCCCAATAGACTCTAAATCAGAATGCTCACCAAGCTCCTTCACAAGTGCACCCAAATAATCCAATGAAACCACATGAGCAATGGTCATAAAGGCGGAGTAGTTTTCCTCTCCGTCACAACTCTCTTCCGAGTCAGAGTCAAAAGATTTTGAATCACTGAGCGTCATGGCATAAGCCTTGCCTTCTCCCCTCAGAAAATTTGGACACTCCTTCTTTAGATGTCCATGACCATTGCACTCATAGCACACAATGTCTGAAGAAGGTTGAGAATTCTTCCCTTCTTTCCTCGTAAACTCTTTCCTATCACCTCTTGAAGATGAAAATTTCCCTCTGTTGAATGGTTTTCCACTGTTCTTCATCTTCAAAAATTTTTGAAAATTTTTCGGAAGATATACCACTTCCTTGTCCACTCCATCTTCTTCGGAAGGATCATCTATTCTTTCGGTGATGGTTTTAAGAGCAAGCGATTTACTCATCTTGTGGGAAGGTAGTCCAAGCTCATACGTTTGAAGTGATCCAATGAGATCTTGGATCTTAATTTCATCTAAATCCTTGCTTTCCTCTATGGTTGTGACTTTTGCCCGAAAGCTCTCCGGTAAGGACCTCAAAATTTTTCTCACCACCTTAGTATCTTCAATCTTCTCCCCAAGATTGAGTTTAGCAATTACAATTTCATAGAGCTTCCCATAGAATGAATCAAATAGTTCATCATCCCCCATCTTGAGCTCTTCAAATTTGGTGGTAAGCATCTAAAGCTTTGTGTCCTTAACTTTCTTCGTACCTTGATATGTCGTCTCCAAAATCTCCCAAGCTTCCTTGGCTACCGTCATATGAGAGATCTTGTGGAATTCATCAGGAGACACACCACAAAAATAGCATTTAATGCTTTACTATTAGCATTGGCTGCTGCGAGAACTGTCTTATCCCAAGTGGACTTAGGATCCGTCGGCTTAGTCCAACCTATCTCAATCGCATCCCAAACGATATCATCTATAAAGCATAAAAATGCTCTCATTTTGACTTTCTAGAAAGCATAATTGTTCCCATAAAAAAATGGTGGAACATTGAGCGATTGAGACCGGTCCATCTCAAATAGGGTCAAGGATCACACTCAGGTATTTAAACCACAACGAGTGTACCTGCTCTGATACCAATTGAAAGTTCAAAATGTGTATAAAACACCCTTGAACGTTTGGACCCCAAATTATAAAATATTAATTCAAACTTATAATCAAACAATTAATATGCAGAACATGAACATAAGCCAATCACATAATTGATAACTAATCTAAGCCAAATATAAACACATCTACAGCAGTAAATATAAGGCAAAGATAAAGGAAGGAAGATGTAAACACACGGATAACACGTGATGTGTTATCGAAGACGAAACCGAAGCCCTCGGCGTAAAACCTCTCCGCTGCCCTCCAAGCAGTAAATAATCCACTAAAGAATATAGTTGGGATACAAGAACAACAGAAGATCCTCCAAGCCTAATCTACCCAAGTACCTAAGCCCTCTAAGCTTCTTGCTCTAACGAGGTTACGCCGAACCTATTTCTTCTTTAGCTTCCCGGATTTCGCTACTATATCATAGCATCAACCAATGTATAAGGATTGGTCAATGGCCTCTTAACGATGTAACAATGGAGAGGAAGAGAGTAGAGGAATTTGTAGAGTCTCTAAGGTAAAGATTGGGGATGAGACAATCTTGTTTTTCTCTAGGGTTTCTCTCACAAAATTCTCTCTGAAAGCTCTCTTAAAATCGTTGGTATAAGGGTCTATATATAGTAGGGTGAGAAAGGAATACGAAGAGACAGTTTTGCCAAACAGGGTAAATTGGTGACTTGGTCTCGCGGCTTGTCCAAGCCGCGAGTTCAAGTCGTGACGTAATGGCCTGGCTAGCCTGGGACTTTTGTCCTGTAGTGCAACAGCTGGCGCGACCCTTCAGCTTCCTTGTGTGCATCTTACATGCTTGCATTTGGCAGCTTGTAGCCGCGAGCTACCCGCGAGTCTTAGCCACGAAGCTCTGCTTCTTTTCACATACTTGAGCTTTTCTTCACATATTCTCGCATACTACCCTTACAATAATCCCACCTAAATACAGGGTTACTAAGTTTTAAATTACAAACAAATTGGCACGGAATAAAGCCAACAAAATGGTTGATAAATTTCAACCTTACACTTCGTATTAGACTTAAGTGACCAAATATGTACTCAAGTCACTGGATCATTTCTTGTTGCCTGTAAAGGACAGACCATGCCGTTTGGACCAACGCAATTTTCATTACATTACAAGTTGGGAAGTGTAACGTCCTAGCTATGGGAAACAATGAAACAACAAACCCACCCTATAACATAATGACTTAGAATCTACCCTTAGGCTGGTCCATGAAAAAATTGCATTGCATGTTGTGTGTGTGTTTGTTTTGCTTAGTTGGTTGACGCAAATGGTGACCTAGCTTCCCAAGAGAGCCTGTTCTAGAGAGAGAGAAAGAGAAAAAGGGAGAATTTGGTCTAGATCCGAAGGTAGGTTGCAAAGAGAACCCGAGGCTAACACTCAAGCTAGTAGCTTCAGTTCCAAGCCCATTACTTCTATCGCGGTACTGAAGCCTCTGAGCATAGAGGACACTCCGCTGCTGCAACATCACAATCTTATATTTGACCTACAAGATACTTCAAACTCAACCAAATCACCTAACATCCACAAATAGGTGAGACACTTCAAACCTCAACCAAATCACCTAACATCCACAAATAGGGGAGACACTTCAAACCTCAACCAAATTACCAAGCATCAATATATGGGGGGAGACACTTCGAACCCCAATCAAGCAACCCAACACCCACAAATGGGGAGAGACACTCCGAACCCCAATTAAATGACCCAACACCCATAAATGGGGAGAGACACTCCGAACCCCAATCAAATGACCCAACATCCACAAATGGGAGGAGACACTTCAAACCCCAATATACCGATCCTAATGACCCGACAAAAATTTCCCACATTACAAGGGGGTGATAGGCCGAGAATGTATTGACCACTTGTGATAAATTAACCAATTAATTATCTAAGTTAATTAATTAATCCGATTAACATGCAATACGCGTGGTAGCATAAACAAATCACCAACCAAAGTAAATATGCAAGGAAAAATAAAGTTGACACAGTGATTTGTTTATGAATGGAGAAAACCTCTAAGGCAAAAACCCCATGGGTGATTTTAAGGTCACCACTCCCGAGAATCCACTATTATTACAATAAGCAGTTACAAGTAAAGGAATCCTAATACCTTATACCAACCTATAGTTGAACCCTTACCTCAATACCCAATTGGACTTGTTTCGTAGTGAAAATCTCTCCTTTTAATGCATGGCTTCTAGTACGTGACTAACCAATCTATGCATGGATCCAAGTATGTGACTAACCACCAGCTTGAGAAGGATGTTGGCTGCAAAGTCCTTCTATTGATCAACACATTGAAGATCACGAAGTTCCTTGGTTACAAAACCTTACGGTGTACAAACGCAGCAGCTTCTTTAAGAAAAAGATGAACTAGGGAAAATTATCTCCGGTCACAATATGCATAAATAAAACCTTTGCATCAAGTTGCACTCACTTGCATTAATTGTGACAGCCCTTAATACAATCCTTCTATATATTTAGGGTTGCGAGAAAAAAAAGCCAAAACATATATACACAGATTGGAGTGAAATCAGAACTAAAAATCTGATTTTCATAAATCTTGATTGATAGCTTATCTATCAAGTAGCTGTCGAGCATCGGGCTTGGACTGCCTTTTAAGCCTTGATAGATTCTATCTATCGAGCAAGTTGTCGAGCTTTAAAATCCAGCGCTTCTTCACCTGTTTCTTGGACAGACTTGCATGGTTTTAACACTTGGACTTGAAAACTTGTTCCTTGAAGCATTAAACACATCTTAGATCTACCAAATTACAAGTAAAATGCGTTTTGTCAAAGGAATAGCTAATACTAGATGACATATGTTCCTAACATGAATCATATATGTCGTAACAGGGGGAGACACTTCAAACCCCTACATTTGGAGACAGACAACCCAAAACCAAAATCCACCAAGATTTCAACCTTTTGGATCATAAGTTCAAGCCTATCATGCTCAAGGAAGGTTCAAACCTAATAAGCCAAGAAAGAATTGAAGATGTTCTCAACTTCATCCGGGAAGGTCAAGAGAAGATAAATGAAGAGCTAGACCAAATCTTCCGAATAGCCAACTTTGCATTACAAGTCAGCTTAGCCAATCAATCTATGCTCTCTACCTTGTGCAAGGATGATTAACTAGACCCCAAAGAAATCCCACGCTTCCAATTTCTAGCTAGGGATTTTCATGAGTTGTCTTTCCAACTGTCCTCTCCAATCAACAAGAACATGTCAATGGACTCGATCCCCAATGAGGTAATGCAGTCAAATCATCAACTGTCAATTTTAGGCCTCGAAGAAAGCTTAATGAACTCCACATGCCTATGAGCCAATTGTTTGAAATGGTCAAACTTGAAGGGTATCTTGGCCCGCTTGAACCTCGACCTCCTCCAAGCCCACTGCCTAAAGGTTACAAGTCACATGAGTTTTGCAAATATCATAAAAAACTTAGCCATCAGACAGAAAAATGTGTCAATCCGCGACACGCCATTCAAAATCTGATTGACAAAAAAGTCATTGCTCCACTATCATTAGCAGCTCATCCTAACTTTGTTTGAATTTCATTTTGGCTCTTTGGTTTTATTGTTCACTTAGGATTTTCTTTCTAGTTGGTTATTTTCTTAATAAAGTCCATGTTGTGTTTGATGCATTTGATTCATCATATTGTTCATATGTACATAAAAAATTCATTTAAAAAAAAATTCATCTAGGGGCATTGGGCCCTCATGACATTTCACTTCATTTTCAAAAAAAAAAAAAAAAAAAAAAATTGCACTAGGGGCATTGTGCCTTTTTAGTAACCTTTTTCTAAAAAAACTCTTCTTTTTGTTCCTTCAAAGACTCCAATTTTTTTTTTCTTTTCAAAAGCCTTCTTTTCAAAAGAACACAAGAAGATCCATTTGATAAAACTTTTTTCAAATCATGATGATTAATTGGTCTACCAATTAATTTGTTCCAAGGAGGGATTTAACTTCATTCAATCCATGTAAGGACTTTTGCTAAACATTCAAAATATGATAAGAAAAGGTTATAAAAGGCAATCAAAGAAATACATCTATTCATCCAAATTTCTCAAACGACATACACTCAATCCCAATCTTTACAAAAATTTTCACATTGTTGGGGCATTTGAACTCTTATTCCAAGAATAATTTATTAAAAGAGTTTAAGTCACTATGCTAACAAGTAAGCATCACTAGGGATAGGAGGCCACCTTCAATAACCCACATTATTCCTTGACACCTATTACAATAATTATTCGTTGCTAGCCAACTTGAGCCTTTAAATAGTTAGCTTGTTTTTCAATGAAACCACTAAAAACTTAAACCTTGGGTGGGGAAATTAAGTATGCATGCTTAAATCTCAAGATGAGGAAGTGCTGACCTTATGGATCCAACACCACTTGGTAAGGTCCTCAATGAAGACAATATGACAAGTTCAAAAGAGGAAGATTCATCAAGTTTAGAAAAGAGAGTTCATCAAAGAAATGGATAGTTCACTCCATTAAGCTAGAAGGGAAGAAATCCATCAAGGACAGATAAGATTTTGAGAAAACATCAAGTTGTGAGCAACAAGAGAAGGTCATCAAGTTAGAAAAGTCTTCAACCAAAAAAAGAGAAAGAGACAAAAAGAGAGAAGTGAATGCAAGAATTTTCATCAAGTTATCAGAGAATACTAATTCATTAAAAGACACGAGAGATATGAGATTCCATGAAAGATCATTCAAGTTGAGAAGGATTAGCAAAAATGAAGATTCATCAAGAGAAGAAATTTAATCAAATTGAGGAAGATGAGGAAAAGAAAAAGTAAGATACATTTCATAAAAAATAAAAAATAAAAGTATGTTCAGTCAAGTCAAGAAAAATGAAAGTGCATTAGAAAGGATAAGAGGATATTAGGGAGAAATACAAATTCATCTAGGAAAGATGGAAGTCTATGAAATTGAAAAACCAAAAAATTTGCAGTTAAGTGAAAGCCAATATAATTCAGAAAAAAAATTTAAAAAAAAAAAAAAAAAAAAAAAGCCTGCTAGGCTGAAAACTCGAAAGGGCAGTCTAGGCAAAAGTTAGGGCGAAAAAAAAATTTCACAAAAAAATGAGAAAAACAAAAATGAGAGTGAGTGATCTAACCATAAGATAGGATACTAAGAAGACTAAAAAGAGAAAGTTGTCAAGCTATAAAAATCAAGACCGAAAGAAAGGAATCAATGAAAACCGATAAGAAGATGATGAATATGACAAGGATTTTAGCACAAGAGTCAATGATAGAAGATGTGAAAAAATCTTCCAATGCTTGAATTTAAAGTATTGCATACTTGGGGAAACATCATAAGGGTTTTGAGCCTTTTATATCATTCTTTTCAATATCCTAAACCCGGCATACATTACAATTTTTGAATAAAGCCCTCCTAAAGTCCTGTTGATTGAAAGCACACATTTAGCTCTGATGATATTTTCTTTTGAATCAAGAAGGAAATTGCTTAAGATTATCAAGCCCCACTGGCTGATATCTTTAAAAGACAAATTGCACAAATTCTCAAGTGACCAAAGTTTTTTCCTAAGCCTCAAACACTCATTTTGTTTGCTCCCAACAGAAAGTGACTCTCAAGATAACAAAATTTCCAAATTCTCAAAAATTTTCAAATCTTCAAACTTAGGATTTTTTTCCCTTTCTTGTTTGTTACCAACATATTTGATCCCTAAGCCTTTCATTTCTTTGATTGTCTTTGAAAGCTTAATCTAAATTTTTTTCAGAATGAATAAGCATATTTAATTACATGTTTTTAATGATTTCAAATCCTTTCTAGCCAATGAGATCGAGTTAACAATTGAGCATTATGATTGGTCAAAGAGGTTGTTCAAAGGATCACATTTTGTTCATTTGAAAAAGATAAAATTTCAAAAAACCTCATTCTAATTAAATTGCTTTTTTTTTTCAAAAAAAAAAAAAAGAAAAAGAAAGAGAAAAAGAGACCCATTTCAAAAATTCATTTTTGAAAAAGATTTTTCAAAACTTCATTTTTCATTTTTTTTTTCTAAACTACGTTTGGACCTGATCCTCTATGAGAAAGGTACGTAGGCAGCCTTTTCAAAGGCCCGGTCACAATCACCCAAAAAGAAACTTCATTTCAAAAAAGATTTTTCAAAACTTTTTTTTTGAATTAACTCTGGACTTGATCCTCTATGAGAGGTACGTAGGCAGCCTTTTCAAAAGGCCTGTTCACAATCACTCAAAAAATATTTTTTTAAGGCTCAAAATCAAAACATTTTTTTTTTTGTGTAAATTTAGGCTAGGAGCTTCTGTTTTGCATTAAGCATATCATCAATTTTTTGTGCAAGGATGTCTAAACTTAGGGCATTGGCCCAAAACATTTTTATAATAACTGATTACTAACAAGCTCATGGAGAGAATATTTTGCAGAAGGTGGACATGGATCTTTCATTTACTCAACAATCACCATCAATCTTCGGTTTAGATGTGCCAATCGGCACTCCAACAGAGCCCATTGGCCCATCATCCCAACAATCCTTGTTTTGCCCAGTTTTGTGATTTTGATCTTGTTTTACTCAAATCTTTCTTTATTGAGGTCCCTACACAATAAGATTTTTCAAAATTCACATTTATTGTTGAACTAGGGGCATTCGGCCATGCGTCATCCATTTTGAAAAAAAGAAATCATCTTTTCCTCAAATATCAAGATTTCCAGAAATCATGCATCCATTTCTAAACTAGGGGCATTCGGCCATGCCTCATCCATTTTGGAAAAAGAAATCATCTTTTCCTCAAATATCAAGGTTTTCAAAAAGTCATGCATCAATTTGCAAACTAGGGGCATTTGGCCATGTCTCATTCATTTTCCAAAAAAAAAAAAAAAAAAAGAAGAAAGAGAGAGAGATCATTATCATTATCTTTTCAAAAAAAAAAAAAAATCATGATTTCCAAAAATCATGCATCCATTTCTAAATTAGGGGCATTCAGATATGCCTCATTTAGGTGAGATCAGCCATGTGAAGACCTTCCAAGTAAGTTCAAAGTTTTGAGTAACAAGGTCGCATCAGGTAAACTCTAAACTTTTCTAAATCAAGTACAATTTTATTTCAAATAAGTTCATGCATGCTATACATTGTAGGATCGACAATAGCTCTCCTACCTTCAAGGGATTGATTTTAGTTCTCCTAAAACTCATAGGATCAACAATAGTTCTCCTATACATTGTAGGATTGACAATAGCTCTCCTACCTTCAAGGGATCGACTTTAGTTCTCCTAAAACATCATAGGATCGACAATAGTTCTCCTATACATTATAGGATTGACAATAGCTCTCCTACCTTCAAGGGATCAAACTTAGTTCTCCAATACGTCATAGGATTAACAATAGTTCTCCATACATATAGGATTGACAATATTTCTCCTACATTCAAGGGATCGACCTTAGTTTTTCTAAACATCATAGGATTGACAATAGTTCTCCTAAACATTATAGGAACAACAATAGTTCTCCTATATATTGTAGAATCGACAATAGCTCTCCTACCTTTAAGGGATCAACCTTTGTTCTCCTAAAACTCATAGGATCGACAATAGTTCTCCTATACATTGTAGGATTGATAATAGCTCTCTTACCTATCGACCTTAGTTCTCCTAAAACTCATAGGATTGACAATAGCTCTCCTACCTTTCAAGGGATTGACCTTAGTTCTTCCGAAACTGATAGGATCGACAGTAGCTCTCCTATCTTCAAAAGATTGACTTTGGTTTTTCTTTCAAGTTTCAAATTTCAAATCCCAAATTTCATGTTTCAAGTTTCAAAATCCAAATTCTAAGTTCCAAGTTTCAAATTCCAATTCCTAAATTTTCATTCCCAAGTTTAAAAATGCTACATTCTAAATTCCTAATTTTTAAATTCAAATCTTCAGTTTCCAAAATTTCAAGTCACAAATTCTCAAATTCCAAGTTTCAGATTTTCAAAATTTCAAGTTTCAAAGCCAAAGCCTTAAGTTTCAAAATTTAAAATCTCAAAATTTCAAAATCTCATGTTCAATTTTTCAAAATCTCAAGTTTAAAATTTCAAAATCTCAAGGTTTCAAGTTCCAAATCTCAATCTAAAATCTCAAGTTTTGAAAATTCCACAGTCTCAAATTTCAAGTTTCAAATTCCAAATTTCTAATTTCCAATTCCAAGCTTCAAGTTTTAAAGATTAAATCATTTTCAAAGAACCACCAAAAATCAATCAAAGTTTTCTTGAAAAAAGTCCAAGTCAAAAAGGGATAAATGAAAATCACACATTTCAAAAAAACCAAAGGAACAACAAAACACTCATTAGTTAAAGACTAATTCCAAGTTTTGTCTTTTGCAGGCAGCAACTTGGTTTCAAGGATGAGAAGTCCTTGATTTCCTTAGTTAAGATCAGATTCATTGGTCACAGGCACCTACATAGCCAAGATCAAGATCATAGTCGTAGACATTTCCTTAGTCAAGATCAGATTCATTGGTCGTAGGCACCTACGTAGCCAAGATCAAGATTGTGGTCACAGACATTACCTCAGTTAAGATCAGATCCATTGGTCGCTGGAACCTATGTATCCAAGATCAATATTGTGGTTGCAGACATTACCTCAGTTAAGATCAGATTCATTGGTCACAAGAACCTATGTATCCAGGATGAATATCATGGTCACAGACATTTCTACAGTTAAGATTGGATTCATGTTGGGGTTTATGCCCTAAAATCCAATTTATTGGCATGTCATAAATAATTAAATTGTTTAATTATATGAGACTATCTATAAATGAACTAGTGGGACATTATCTTAGTCCATGAGATGTATAATATGTGATTTATGTGAAAAGTCACAGAAGATATAAATCGCAAGTTTTTTGTAAACTCAGAGTTTTAGCTTGTAGTCAGTGATGAAATTGGGTATTTCATCTGCGAAGATTATAACATATCAACTAAGATGATTTGTCTTGATCATGGAAGTGGAGACTTCTAGTTGATATGTTGATATGTTTTAAGAGTTAAGACATATTGAACTGGACCGCTGTGAGATTTATTATTCTCCTAATGACTATCAAATGAATAATAAATCTCACGACTTTTATTCACATCAACTTTAAATCCTGAGAGAATAATGGACCTGATCATGAGATGTATGTTATTTTGATATATCAGGAGTGAGATATATAAGTTACGATCAAAACCTCAGTATGTTGGGCAGCAGCATTTAGTGTTGATGGAACATATATTCTCAAGATAGAATTCATAATATCTTAACGAAGATATAAAATATTCTCTTAAGATAAGTTTAATGGGTTTGGTTATTTAGAGTGTTGAGCCCAACCACTTTAGTAAGGAGTTACTAAAGTATATATTTATGAAATTGGATTACATAAATATATGATGAATAACATAAATGATTAAACTAGGTACTCAAGGATTAAGATGTTGTAATTTTTAAAGTGTCAGTCAATGTTCATGACTTTGTATTATTATGAATATTTTAATGAAGGGGTTGTATGTATAATAAAGTCTTGGGATATAATTTACTAATAAGGCCTAGAGTGCAATTATATTCTTATAATGGTATTGAATATAATTAATAGTAACTTTGGACTTGTCAAGAGATGACTGAAAAGCCCAAGGCCCATTGGAGCTAGAGTCTTATTTATTCCCTTTGGTTCCATCTTAAGCCACAAACTAAAGCCCAATTGGGTAGGCCCAAAAGGCTAACCCAATTAGATAATCAATCATTATTTAATAAGAGTTATTAAATAAAAGAACTACTAGAATAGTTTTAACGTACGTATGATGAAAAGAAAAGAAATCAGTTTTTTCTCCACAAAGAGAAGAAGAAGAATTTTCTTTGAGAATCTATGATAGTTCAAATAGCGTTGAAAACACTATGAACGTTTAGACCCCCAAACAACAAATTACCAATTCAAGTTTTATATCAAACAATGTATGTGCGGAAAATGATAATCAAGCTTATAACAGAATTAAGAAACAATCTAAACCATAAATAATCACAAACACAGCAGTAATTAGATGGTAAAGATAAAGGGAAGAGAGATTCAAACACAAAGACAACACACGATGTGTTATCGAAGAGGAAACCAAAGCCCTCAGCTTAAAACCTCTCCGCCGCCCTCCAAGCGGTCAATAATCCACTAGAAAATGTAGTTAGGATACATGAACAACAATAGACCCTCCAAGCCTAATCTACCTAGGTACCTAAGCCTTCCAAGCTTCTTGCTCCAATGAGGTTGCACCGACCCTTTTTCTTTTCTAACTTAACGGATTCCGCTACAAACCATAGCATCAACCAATAATCATTAGTCCCTTCCAAACTGCTTCCCTTAGCACCAAAAGAACTTTCTCACAGACGTGGATATGGTGAGAAAAGGATTTGATCAAAAACCTCTCAAGGATGTATCAATAGAGAGGAAAAGAGTAAAGGAATTTGAAGAGTCTCTTAGGTGAAGATTGTGGATAAGGAAATCTTGTTTTTCTTTAGGGTTTCTCTCTCAATATTCTCTCGGGAAGCTCTCTACATTTTGTGGGAATGAGGGGTATTTATACTAGGATGAGAATGGAATGTGAAGAGTTAGTTTTTTCCAAACAGGGTGTTCTGCCAACTTGACCTCGTGACTGGGTTAAGTCACGAGCTCAAGCCGCGACCTAACAGCTTGGCCAGCCTGGGAATTTTGTCCTGTAGTGCAACAGCTGGCGTGACTCTTTAGCTTCTAGCATGCTTGGTACGTGTGCAACTTCTGGCGACTTGCAAGTCGCGAGCCACTCGCGAGATCCAGTCGCGAGTCCTTGCGTCCTTGCACAAACTTGAGCATTTCATCACACTCTCTCACTCACTACCCTTACAAGATTCCCACTGTTAGGACATATGTGTTTCACTTGTTAAGAATGTATGTCACTTCTTTATGTAAATTGGCTAATCCTTTGACAAAATGCACTCTACTTGTAATTGGGTAGTTCTAGGTGTTTTTAATACGTCAAGAAACAAGGTTTCAAGATCAAGTGTTGAAGTCATCAAGTCTGTCTAAGGACTAAGCTGAAGAAGTGCAAATTCATTAAATCTCGACACCTGCTCGATAGCTCCTCGACACCTACTATCTGTCGAGATTTATAAAATCAGATTTTCTGATTTGATTTCTTGGATCCGTGAATATGCTTTTGGGCCTTCTTTTCTCCTAACCCTAAACATATAAAAGGATTGTTTTTAGGGCCGTCAAATAGTACATAAGTTGCACAAGCATTGAGAAAACTCTGTTCAAGCAATAAAGATTGGCTGGACCAAGCCAAAAGAAGTGCCGGCTGATTGGGAAGAAGTAAATATTAAGGCAGAAAACCTCAACAGCAGAGCGTTGAATGCCTTATTTAGCACAGTCACCAATGAGGAGTTCAAGAAGATATCCTCTATTGAAACTGCAAAGGAAGCATGGACCATCTTCCAGACAACCTATGAGGATACAAAGGCTATCAAAGATTCAAAGTTTCAATAGCTCACTACAAGCTTTAAAGAAATAAATATGGAGGAGGATGAGTCGTTTGATAAGTTCTATGCCAAGCTCAAGGACATAGTGAACTCAGCCTTCAATCTTGGGGAAACCATCCCTGAACCCAAGGTTGTAAAGAAGGTGCTCAGATCTTTACCCGAGAGATTCCATCCAAGATTACGGCAATAGAAGAATCAAAGGATATTGACAAAATTCCTTTGATTGAGCTGGTTGGAAACTTGCAAACCTATGAGCTAAGACTATCTAGGATTGGCAAGACGGGTAAAGGCAAAAGCATGGCCTTGAAGGCAAAGAGTAGTGATATAGATGAGTCTTCTGATGATGAAGATTCCAAGATGAAGTCCTACATTACAAGACAGTTCAAGAAGTTTATGAAGAATGCCAATGGAAGGAGCTTCGATAAGGATTGTAGACAATCCAGTTCTTTTCAGTCTAAGGGGCAAGACAAAGGGAAAGGACACTAAGGATGGTGGTTAGTACACTGTTCCTGCAGGACCAAAGTGTTTTGGATGTCATGGATTCGGTCACATGAAGCATGAATGCCCTACATATCTCAAGAGCATTGGGAAGAGTAAGGCATTTGCTGCAACCTTGAGTGACACTAAACCTGAAGATGAGTCCGAAAATGAAGATGACGGAATCTTAAATGCTTTCACTGCCACAGTCAATCCTACTGAAGGGATTGTTGAAGAAGTGGACGAAGAAGAAGAACTGGTGGAGTCCAAATTCGAGAAGATGGATGATCAAGATGATATCTATTCAGCCTATGAGAAGCTTTACAGCTCTCTGAGAAGCATGAGAAATTGTATAGGCTGGCCACCAAGAAGCTCAGTGATGTGGAACTTGATCGTGAGGAGTTGTCCACAAAGTTTGATGAGGCAAATCAAACTATTGGAGCACTCAGGTTTGAGAACAATTTCTTGGCTGAAAAGACCAAGAAGCTTGAAGGAGAGCTGTTTCAAGTCAGAGCTCAACTGGAGAGGACTTCAAGTGCAAAGCTTGATGAGATTCTTAGGCCTTCTTTTCTCCTAACCCTAAACATATAAAAGGATTGCTTTTAAGGCTGTCAAATAGTACACAAGTTGCACAAGCATTGAGAAAACTCTATTCAAGCAATTTGTGATCAAAGACGAAGTTTTTGCCCTAGTTCATCTCTTCTGAAGAAGTTGCTGTGTATTTGCACCAAAGGGTTTTATGACCAAGCATCTTCTTGATCTTCATCGTGTAGGATGAACTGAAGAACTTTGCAACCAGCCTCTCCTTCAAGTTGGTGTTGAAGTTGCGTACTAGGATCCGTGCAATTGGTTAGTCAGGAGCCGTGCATTAAAGGTGAAAACTATCACTACAAAACAAGTCCAGTTGGGTATTGGGGTAAGGGTTCAACTGTAGGTTGGTAAAGTACTTAGGATTCCTTTACTTGTAACCGCTTGTTGTGATAATAGTGGAGTTTCGGGAGTACTGACCTGAAAATCACTCGGTAGGGTTTTTGCCATCAGGTTTTTCCCCATTCGTAAACAAATCACCTTGTCATTTAATTTCCGCTGCATTTTTAGTTTTTGGTGATTTGTTTGTGCTACCACGCGTTTGCATGATAAGTTGATTAATTAATAACTTGGCTAATTAATTAATTAATTTATATCACAAGGGGTCAATTCAGTTTGTGGCCTAACACCCACCTAAATACAGGATTACTAAATACTAGAATACAAGAAAATTGGCACGGAATAAACCCAACAAGATGGTTGATTAAATTCAACCTTACAATCCATGTACAAAAGACTGATTTAGAGACCACACATCTTGGGCACCATATGGAATTGAGATGAAGATTAAATGTATTCTCAAGTTATTTTTTTGAAATTCATTGCATCAAGGTATGCTTCCTGTGTGTTTTGTATGAGATACAAAACTAGATTTTCCAACAATTCATTAGTCACAGGCATCTACGTAGCCAAGATCAAGATCGTGGTCGCAGATATTTCCTTAGTCAAGATCAAGATCCTTTGGTCACAGACATTTCCTTAGTCAAGATCAAGATCCTTTGGTCACAAACATTTCCTTCATCAAGATCAAGATCCTTTGGTCGCAGACATTTCCTTCGTCAAGATCATGGTCGTAGACATTTCTTTTGTCAAGATCGTGGTTGTTGATATTTCCTTCGTCAAGATCGTGGTCGCAGACATTTCTTTTGTCAAGATCAAGTCCTTTGGTCACAGACATCCCTTTTGACAAGATCAAGTCCCTTGGATACAGACAATTCCATCGTCAAGATCGAGGTTGAAAATCCTTTGGTCGCAAACAACTCCATTATCAAGATCAGGATGAAAAGGCCTCTTGGTCACATCAATTGTCAAGAATCATTTTCGGAGTCATCAGCTATCAACTAGGTCAAGAATTTTCATTTTTTGTCAAAATGTAAGGCACTAGTTCTATGTTCCAAAGTTTTAGGTTCGAGGGCTAGTTAATATTTGAAAATTCAGCCCCAGTTAAATCATGCTCACTAAAATTAGTGTCTTCATTTTACATTGACATTCGCTTTCCAAGCTCTATCAATGAGAGGCATTCTGTAGACACTCGATTTTGCACCCATGATTTAATTAAGGAAGATGACTAGAATGACCATCCATGTACCCCAAAAATCATGATTGCATTAATTCATTCATTGCATATCATGAAAATGATCTTGAGGTTCTAACGGTCACGTTGGTATGACTGGTTCCCAAATTGGACCTTCAAATTGAAAGATTTCGCATGATCAAGTTTGCACAGTTTGCATGCATTGTATAGGGTAAAGCCGATCACGTGTGATTAATTGAAATTAATTTTAATTGGTTAATGATTAAACTAAATAAAATGAATTTATGTGATTGGTGGAATATTTTTCTTAACGTGAGATTTGTTGCATGGGCTTAAAACAAATAGTTTGATAATATTTAAAGATTGTGGATAATTAGGCTTTTGGGGTAATTATATTCAAAATACTTATTTTAAAAGTCATAATTATCACTTTGGAATGAGGTTTATCATGAAAATTGATAGGCCAAGAATGTATTGACCTTTTGTGATGAATTAACCAATTAATTAGCCAAGTTAATTAATTAATCTGGTTAACATGCAATACACGTGGTAGCACAAACAAATCCCCAATTAAAGTAAATATGCAGCGGAAAATAAAGTAGACACGGTGATTTGTTTACGAATAAGGAAAATCTCTAAGGCAAAAACCCCATCGAGTGACTTTACGGTCACCACTCTTGAGAATCCACTATTATCACAACAAACAGTTATAAGTAAAGGAATCATAGTACCTTATACCAACCTACAGTTAAACCCTTACCCGAATACCCAATTGAATTTGTTTTATAGTGACAATCTCTCCTTTTAATGCATGGCTTCCAGTACGTGACTAACCAATCTATGCACGGATTCAAGTATGTGACTAACCACCAACTTGAGAAGGATGTAGGCTACAAAGTTCTTCTGTTTATCAACACAATGAAGATCACCAAGCTTCTTGGTTACAAAACCCTACGCCATACAAACACGACAACTTCTTGAAGAGAAAGATGAACTAGGGCAAATTGTCCCTAGTCACAATTTGCTTGAATAAAACCTTTGCATCAAGTTGCACTCACCTGCATCAACTGTGACGGCCCTTAAAATAATCCTTATATATGTTTAGGGTTGTGAGAAAAGAAAGCCCAAGCATGTATACACGGATTGGACTGAAATTAGAACTAAAAATATGATTTTCATAAATTTCGATAGATATGTTATCTATCAAGTAGCTGTTGAGCATCGGGCTTGGACTACCTTTTAAAGCTTGATAGATGCTATCTGTCGAGCTAGTTGTCGAGCTTTAAAATCCAGCACTTCTTCACTTATTTCTTGGACAGACTTGCATGGCTTTAACACTTGGACTTGAAACCTTATTCCTTAAAATATTAAACAAATGAACGTATGAGAGAAGTCATAAATCACTCAACTCATACTCACTTGTTGAATACAATAAAATCTATCCTAACATAAACTCTTGAAAAACTTTGCAAGAAGATAGTTCATGGCAAGAAAGACTTTGACGACCTGTATATTTGAGACACTTTAAACAAAACTCATTCTGACGTCTTAGTATGAAACAAAAATAAAAGATTGCATACAATAATATAAGAAGCATGTGCATAAAGAAAGAAAAGAAACAACACATAAAGAAACGACAGCAGCTCTCCTACCCTCATGGGTCTAACCTTAGATTTCACCAAATCCACAGGATTGACAATAGTTCTCTTATACATTATAGGTTCGATAGTAGCTTTCCTACCCTCAGGAGATTGACTTTAGATCTCCCAAAATCCACAGGATTGACAATAGTTCTCCTATACACTGTAGGTTTGACAGTCCCTGTCCTGCCCTCAAAGGATTAACCTTGGTTCTCCCAAAATCAATAGGATTAACAAAAGGTCCCATATACACTGTAGGATTAACTGTAGCTGTCCTACCTTCAAGGAATTGACCTTAGTTCTCCCAAAATTTGTCGGACCCAGAATAGTTCTCCTATACACGGTAGGATTAATTATGGCTATCCTACCTTTAAGGGACTGACCGTAGTCCTCCATAAATTCATTGGATCTACAATAGTTCTCCTATAGACTGTAGAATCTACAGTAGTTCTCCTACCCTTGAGGGTCTGATCTTAGATCTCGCAAAATCCATAGGATTGAAAATGGTTCTCCTATACACTGTAAGTTTGACAGTAGCTTTCCTACCCTCAAGGTATTGACATTAGATCTCCCAAAATCCATTGGATGGAAAATAGCTCTCCTATACATTGTTGGATCGACAGTAGCTCTCTTACACAAAAAGGATTGACCTTAGTTTTCCCAAAGTCCATAGGACTAACAATAGTTCTCCTATACATTGTAGGCTCGATAGTTGCTCTCGTACTTTAATGGGATTGACCTTAGTTCTCCTAAAATGTATGGGATCAACAATAGCTCTCCTACACACTGTAGGATCAACAATTGCTCTTCTACCTTCATCGGATTGACATTAGTTCTCCTAAAATCAATAGGATTAACAATAGTTCTCATATACACAGTAGGATTGACTGTAGCTCTCCTACCTTCAAGAAATTGACCTTAGTTCTTCCAAAATCATAGGACCGACAATAGTTCTCCTATACACTGTAGGATTGATAGTAGCTCTCCTACCTTCAAAGGATTGGCCTTAATTCTTATAAAACCTTTAGGATCTACAATAGTTTTATTATACACTGTAGGATTGATAGTAGCTCTCTCACCTTCATGGGATTGACCTTAGTTTTTCGAAAATCCATTGGATTGACAATAGTTCTCCTGTACATTGTAGGATCAACAGTAGCTCTCCTACTTTGAAGGGATTGATGTTAGTTCTCCTGGAATCCATAGTATTAACAGTAGTTCTCCTATGTACTATAGAATCAACAGTAGCTCTACTACCCTCGAGGGTTTAACCTTAGATTTCACCAAATCCACAGGATTGACAATAGTTCTCCTGTACACTGTAGGTTCGATCGTAGCTTTCCTACCCTCAGGGGATTGACTTTAGATCTCCCAAAATCCACAGGATTGACAATAGTTCTCCTATACACTGTAGGTTCGATAGTTGCTTTCCTACCCTTAAGGGATTGACCTTAGTTCTCCCAAAATCAATAGGATTAACAAAAGGTCTCATATCCACTGTCGGATTGACTGTAGTTGTCCTACCTTCAAGGAATTGACCTTAGTTCTCCCAAAATCTGTAGGACCGAGAATAGTTCTCATATACACTGTAGGATTGATAGTGGCTCTCCTACTTTCAAGGGATTGACGTTAGTTCTCCTAGAATCCATAGGATTGACAATAGTTCTCCCATACAATGTAGGATTGACAGTTGCTCTACTTACTTCGAAAGATTGACTTTAGTTCTTCGAAAATCATTAGAATTGATTGTAGTTCTCCTACTCTCCTGATGATCCACATTAGCTTTACTATCTTCAATGGATTGACTTTAGTACTCCCAAACCTTTGAAAAAAAATCAACCTCAATTCTTCAGATCCCTTTATCGATAAATTCCAATTTTTAATATTCTATGTTCTCACACTTCGTAATTCTAATATAAATTTTCTTGTCTATTGTATGAAAATTTCAGACTTCAAAACATAGATTGAACAGATGGAGTTCTCATTTGCCCCACCTGATCTAGCAGATAGAGATCTTAGTCGCCCCAAATTCCAGAATGAGTAGATAGAGTTCTCAATTACCCCATAAGCTTGAGTAGATAGAGTTCTCGGTCGCTCTGAATTCCAGATTGAGCAAATATTGTTTTCATTCACCCCATTCTAGATTGAGCAAACACAGTTCTCAGTTGACTTCTAGATTTCTAAATTAAGCAAATACAGTTCTCAGTCACCCCATTTCAGATTGAGTGAATACAATTCTCAATCGTTCTACTCCAGATTGAGCGAATACAATTCTTGGTCGCCCCAAATTCTAGATTAAGCGTATATAGTTCTCAGTCACCCTCCAGATTCTAGATTGAGCAAATATAGTTCTTAATCATGCTAGATTTTAGATTAAGCAGATATAGTTCTCAAACATCGGCTTTCAAACCTCTACATAGGTTCAACAATCATCAAGCAGACTAGATTTTAACATTTCTCATTTTTTATGTAAGCCAATAAAACACTAGTACTATGTCCCAAGTTTCTAGGTTCTAGGGTTAGGAAATCTTTAAAAAATCAACCTCAATTAAATCATGGTTGCTAGAATTAGTGTATTTATTTTACATTGATATTCGCTTTTCAAGCTCTGTCAATGAGGGGCATTCTATATCAAATTAACATGCAAAGCGCATGGTAGCATAAACAAATCACCAATTAAACTAAGTGCAGTGGAAAATAAATTTGACACGGTGATTTGTTTACAAATGGGGAAAACCCTACACGGCAAAAACCCCATCAGGTGATTTTAAGGTCACCACTCCCGAAATTCTACTATTATCACAACAAGCAGTTACAAGTAAAGGAATCCTAGTACCTTATACCAACCTACAGTTGAACCCTTACCCTAATACCCAATTGAATTTGTTCTGTAGTGACAATTTTTCTTTTTGATGCATGACTCCCAAGTACGTGACTAACCAATTGCGCAGATCCCAGTATGCGACTTCAATCACCAACTAAAGAAGATTGTTGGCTGCAAAGTTCTTCAATTCATCCCAACGATGACAATTAAGAAGTTGCTTGGTTACAAAACCTTATGGTGCACATACACAGCAACTTCTTCAAGAATGATGAACTAGGGCAAAAACTTTGTTTCCGATCACAATTTGCTTGAACAGACTTTGCTCAATGCTTGTGCAACTTGTGAATACTTTATGGCCCTTAAAATAATCCTTTTATATGTCTAGGGTTAGGAGAAAAGAAAGCACAAACACATAAACACGGATTGGAGTTAAAACAGAACTAAAATTCTGTTTTTCATAAACCTCGACAGATACCTTATCTACCGAGCTGCTGTTGAGCCACGGGGCTAAACAGCTCTTTAAACCTCAACAGATGGCTAGCTGTCGAGCTTTAATGACAGACACTTTTTAGCTTGAATCTTGGACAGACTTGTATGGCTTCAACACTTGATCTTGAAACAAAGTTTCTTGAAGTATTTAAACATATCCTAGATCTGCCCAAATACAAGTAAAGTGTGTTTTGTCAAAAGATTAGCCAATTACATAAAATAGTGACATATGTTCCTAACTAGTGAATCACATATGTCCTAATAATCTTCTTCTTTGGCAATCCGTGACAAAACCACAAAAAACAAATAAACATATGAGAGAAGTCATAAATCACTCAACTCACACTCACTTGTTGAATACAATAAAATCTATCCTAACACAAACTCTTGAAAAAATTTGCAAGAAGAGAGTTTATGACAAGTAGACTTTGACAACCTGTATTTTTGAAACACTTTAAACAAAACTCATCAAGGCATCTTTGTGTGAAACAGAAATAATAGATTGCATAAAAGTATAAGAAGCATGTGTGTAAAGAGAGAAAAGAAACAACACATGTAAGGGTAGGTGAAATAAACATACATCCACATATAAAGAGAATAAGTACAATGTATGTGTAAAATGGTCACAAGACCCAATGTACAAGAATAATTGTATCTAAAGTAGAGAAAAGAAAAAGATACAAGTAATCCTCACTACATCCCTTAAAATGCACTCTCCCCCTAACAAAAATCTCCTATGCTAACCCTTCCCCTAAGTATGACTACTCTCATACCAAAACTACTCCCTCTTTTTGTCACGAGTGACAAAGGGAAGAGTGTCAAGTAGACATCTCGTCATTGCCGGGTGAGCTAGCATCGCCATCATCCTCATCATCAGAATCAACATCAACTCACTCTCGTCCGCAGGGGCCACAGGAGTGGAAGGCATGGTATAACCACCCATCTCAGCCTGACGTCGAGCAATGCATCCAACACGGGTGTTCACCTGACATAACTCATCACTAAGAGTGTCGAGGTGAGCATCCATGCATTGAAGCTGCGTCATGAAGTGTCGAGGTGACATAACTCATCACTAAGAGTCACTCCGTTCATAGAAGAAGATGGAGTAGATGTGGATGGAGCAGAAGGAGTGGGAGGAGCTACTAAATCCGACTACCATGACCTAAATTGCGCCTCACTACGTTTAACGGTAGTGACGTCTATGGCACATATGACAGAAAAATGATCGGAAGAGGGAAAGGGAACAGAAAAAAAGGCGTAGAATCTGCATGATAACCGAAGGGAAAATGAGCTTATCATGGGAAGCTGTATCCCTAAACACATCTATAATAGAAAGAATAAAATGTGAAGGAAAATCTATATTGAGGTGCTCTAACAAAGAAAGCAAAAATCGAGCTCAAAGCTCTGTGATAGAGTTATAGTGTAAGAGTGGGTGCAAAACAAAAGTCATCACCATGTTCATGAATCTAGGACTTTTAGCAAAAGGCCTACATGGTGTAAATTGATGATCACTCTAAATAGAAGGGCGCTCATAGAAAGCAGACATCATCTCGTCTTTGGACATAGTCCTCAGATGGTCACAACCGGGGTAGTCAGGATGCTCTACCCTCGGAACACAGAGCACATCTGTAACAAGCTACGGTGTGACAACAATGCACGTACCTCGAACTCAAGTATGAAAGAGAGGTACTGAAGAATCAATTCCGTGCATGTTGGAGTAAAACTCCTAAATCAGCATGGATGGACAAGTGATCGGGACATCACACACTGACTCCCTTCTCCGACTGTGAATGACATCGGGAAGGTTAATGTCGGCGAAGTCTGCCAAAATGACTTGGCATTTTGAATGAACACCTCGTCAGGAAAATTTCTCCAAGTAGTCCTTTCAGGCATCCTCATCATGGAACTGAATATGAGAAGAAGTAGGATCAGAAGAAGATGATGTCCTAGAATGAAGAGGGTTCTGGGACGGAGCAGGCTTACGTTTAGGTGCCATAGACATGACTAACGTAAACAATAGAGAGAAAAGGAGAGAAGAAGACAATTAGAAAAGTCCCAAAACATTTCAAATAAGGCAAGTATATTGAAAATAGAGTACATATGCATGAAAATGCATGAGCATGTGACGTACAAAGTAAAAAGCATAATGGGCTCAGCCCAATCCAAACCTACCAGCACACAACCAAGTTAACACGTATAACACACAACTAAATGCATGAAAATATAGTTATAATGCACATGTAATGCAATGCATGAAGTTTTTACGATTAAATCTTTATAACCCATACCAAAATTTTCACAAAAAGCTCTTTGATTTTGAAAAACCCCAAATTTTGCAAAAATCCCAAAAACTTAGGTTTCAAAGAATGAAATGCATGAAAATGAGGGATTAGAGACATACCAAGTGAAGAAAAAAACTTGATTAATCTCAAAAAATGCTTGAGGGAGAGGTTTAAGGGAGAGAGAATAGTGTTTGAAAGGTGAACAGCCACGGACAGATCGAGAAAATAAAGTTTGGATCACACAAAACCTATATATAGATCCTTAGTAATTCTCGACAGATAGAGGTGTCGAGATAGGTGTCGAGACAGGTGTCGAGAAAACAGAACGTCAACAGATGCAGCTATCGAGAGGTGTAGAGGAAGAATTCATCAGACACGATTAAAGAAGCTCGATTGATCCACCAGGTGCCGAGAAGCTATCGAGGGCCTAGGAACTTTCTCGATCGATCCACCAGCTGTCAAGACAGCTATCAAGATTCCAATAAGAAATAGCTTAAGATCTCGACAAATAGGCCAGGTGTTGAAGAGGTATTGAGATTACTTAAAAACAGTTTTTCAAGAAGAGGAAAAACACAGATATGAAATGCAATCATGCATGCAACTTAACCAAGGATCCAATCAACATTTTAAGCTCTCAAAATCATATCTCAACAACAATTTTAAGCACAAAGATCCAAAAATCACACACACACACACACACTAAACAAGTCTAACCAATTTTATATTTCAAAAACAAGTCAAGACAGTTTAGTAAGCATACATAAACACATGTTAACCTTGTGATGGCCAAATGACATTGTACCTGCACATGTATCAAGAGTAGCAAAGAATATTGCGTGTTGTGTGTGAAAAACATCACAAGATTGTATAAGTGTATACATGTTATGATGATTCGAGATATGAGAAAATCACTTTAACTCATACACAATCATAACAGTTTGATGGGGACTATCACCTTTGAGGTACATCCTACAACTCCCACATATCTCTTCCCAACGCTTTTGAGATATGTGGGACACTCTTGCTTTATGTGATCGAAGCCTTGGCACCCAAAGCACTTAGGTCCTGTGGGAACAATGTACTGACTGCTATCCCTAGTATCCTTCTTTCCTTTATCTTGGCTCTTGAACTAAGAAGAAATGGATTTCCTACGGTCCTTGTCAAAGCCCTTTCCATTGGTATTCTTCATAAACTTCTTGAACTGCCTAGTGACGTAGGACTTCATCTTGGAATCTTCATCGTCGGAAGACTCATCTGTGTCACTGCTCTTGGCGTTCAAAGCCATGCTCTTGCCCTTACCCGACTTGCCAATCCTTGATAACCCTAGTTCGTAGGTCTGCAGATTACCAACCAGCTCTATCAATATCCTTTGATTCCTCTATCACCGTAAACTTGGCATGGAATCTCTCAAGTAGAGATTTGAGCACCTTCCTCACAATCTTGGGTTCAGGAATGGTTTCCCCAAGATTGAAGGCTGAGTTCACTATGTCTTTGAGCTTGGCATAGAACTCATCGAACGACTCATCCTCCTCCATCTTTATCTTTTCAAAGCTTGTAGTAAGCCTTTGAATCTTTGAATCCTTGATAGCCTTTGTACCCTCATAGGTTGTCTGGAGGATGGTACACACTTCCTTAGCAGTTTCAGTAAAGGATATCTTCTTGAACTCCTTATTGGTGACCGCACTGAATAAAGCATTCAATGCCCTATTGTTGAAACTTACTGCCTTGATCTTTGCTTCATCCCAATCGGTTGGCGCTTCCTTTGGCTTAGTCCAGCCAATTTCTACAGCTTGCCACACTTTCTCATCTAAATACTGCAAGAAAACTCTCATGCATACTTTCCAGTATGCATAGTTAGTGCCATCAAATGAAGAAGGTATAATTAATGACTGTCCTCTATCCATGACAAACAGGGGTCAATTGATCAACACAGCAAAGATTAAACCTAATCAGAGTGTGCCTGCTCTAATACCACTTGATAGGCCAAAAATGTATTGATCCCTTGCGATTAAGTTAATTGATTAATTAGTCAAGTTATTAATTAATCAAATTAACATGCAAAGCGCTTGGTAGCACAAATAAATCACCAATTAAGTTAAGTGCAATGGAAAATAAATTTGACATGGTCATTTGTTTATGAATGGGGAAAACCAACATGGTAAAAACCCCACTGGGTGATTTTAAGGTTATCCCTCCTGAAATTCCACTATTATCACAAAAAACGATTACAAGTAAAGGAATCCCAGTACCTTATACCAACCTACAGTTGAAACCTTACCCCAATACCCAATTGGACTTGTTTTATAGTGACAATTTCTCCTTTTGATGCACGGCTCCCAAGTACGTGACTAACCAATTACGCGGATCCTAGTATGCGACTTCAATCACCAACTACAGAAGGTTGTTGGCTACAAAGTTTTTCAATTCATCCTAACGATGACGATCAAGAAGATGCTTGGTTACAAAACCCTATGGTGCACATACACACCAACTTCTTCAAGAGTGATGAACTAGGGCAAAACTTTGTCTCCGGTCACAATTTGCTTGAACAGACTTTGCTCAATGCTTGTGCAACTTGTGAACACTTTGACGGTCTTTAAAATAATCATTTTATATGTCTAGGGTTAAGAGAAAAGAAAGCCCAAACACATAAACACGGATTGGAGTTAAAACAGAACTGAAATTTTGTTTTTCATAAACCTCGACAGATATCCTATCTATCAAGCTGCTATCAAGCCACGGGGCTCAACAGTTCTTTAAACCTTGACAGATGGCTAGTTGTCAAGTTTTATTGATAGGCACTTTTCAGCTTGAATCTTGGATAGACTTGCATAGCTTCAATACTTGATCTTCAAACAAAGTTTCTTGAAGTATTTAAACACATCCTAAATCTACCCAAATACAAGTAAAGTGTGTTTTGTCAAAGGATTAGCCAATTACATAAAATAGTGACATATGTTCCTAACAAGTGAATCATATATGTCCTAACAAGAGATATGATCAAAGTACTGAGACGTGTTCAAATCTGAAAAATCAGCTTACTCTTACCCAAATCTCTTTTTTTTTTTTTTTTAGGATTTTCCCGATTCTTTTTTTCTTTTTGGCTTATTTTTTAAGTTGATTGGACTTAATTTTTAAGCAAACCTAGCTTATTTTCTAAGAAACTAACACCTCTATAAATAGAGGAGACCTCCCAACATTCGGCATGCCTAATTTCTGACCTCTGACCCTTTCTCCCCTTACGTTAAAGAAATTTTAGAAGCTTTGCTTTAGGAATTTCTCTTCTTTGACCTCTAAAATACTCCCTTCTTGAAGAACACATTCATGCAAGTATTTTCTTACCTTGTTTCTTTCCTTCATAATTTTATTCTATTCTTGTTTTCTTTTCATAAACATGCTCTTGTTTCTTTTGATTTTTTTTTTTTAATGAATTTGTGTTTTGTTTCTTTCATTATTCACCTAATCATGTTCTTGAATTATTTTTTGCATACTCTCCCTCTATCCGTTCTTTCAAATTTGCATTCTTAGTTTAGGTTTTAACACATAAATTGATTGACATGCATAGATCTAGGGTTAAACTCCTTTTTAAAGTTTGTAGGTCTGAAAGAAATTTATTATGAAAGCTTCATTCCTAAATATGTATTTCTCATTAAAATATAGATCTAAATTTTCTTTTAACAAAACCAAATTTGTATTTTTCATTAAAATATAGATCTGAATTTTTTCTTTTAAACAAAACCAGATTTGTATTTTTTATTAAAACATAGATCTGAATTTTTTCTTCAACAAAACTAGATCTGTATTTTTCATTAAAATAAAGATCTGAATTTTTTCTTCAACAAAACCAGATTTGTATTTTTCATCAAAATACAGATTTGAATTTTCTGTTAACAAAACTAGATCTGTAATTTTCATTAAAATACAGATCTGAATTTCTTCTTTTTAACAAAACCTAATCTATAGTTTTCATTAAAATACAGATTTGAATCTTTTTTTTAATAAAACCTGATTTGTATTTTTTATTATAATATCGATCAAAAAATTTTTCTTTTAACAAAACCAAATCTATATTTTTCATTAAAATACAGATCTAAACTTTTTAAACAAAATTAGAGCTGTGTTTTTCATAAAAATTTACACTTCATTAAAAGATTTGTTTTCTTTCCATTTATAAATTATAAAAACCAAATCTGAATTTTTTATAAAAAAAAATTCATTCTTTTCAATATAGAAACTCAGATCTAGATTTTTCACCAAGCAATCTCATCAAACTTTTTGTTTGTCTTTTTATAAATAAAGTTGCAGATCTAGGACTCTCAAGTAGTAGATTAACCTTAGATTTAGAATTTAATATGACATTTGTTATATTTAAATAATAACATGCAAAGGGTAATAAAATGATCATCTTAGAGTGTAGAAGGCCGGACTTTGTCCAGGTAGAATGGGTGCCTAATACCTTCCTATTCTGTGACCTAACCCCTGAAGTTTTGGTTTTTGGTTTGTAGAGTAGTGCTTTATTTTCTTTCAATAGATTGTAACTAGGAAACAAAGCCTTGGTTTAAATACCTGAATGTGATCCTTGACCCTTTTTGAGATGGATAGGTCTTAATCCTCAAATGTTCCACCATTTTTTTATGGTAACAATTATGCTTTCTGAAAAGTCAGAATGAGGGCATTTTTGTGCTCTATTGATGATACCGTTTGGGATGCAGTTGAAGTAGGTTGGACTAGGCCGAAGGTTGCTAAATCCACTTGGGATAAGGCAGCTCTTGCGGCAGCCAATACTAATAGTAAATCTTTAAATGCTATTTTCTATGGTGTGTTTCCAGATGAATTCCACAAGATCTCTCACACGACAGTTGCCAAGGAAGCTTGGAAGATCTTGGAGACTACCTATAAAGGTACAAAGAAAGTTAAGGACACAAAGCTCCAAATGCTTACCACCAAATTTGAAGAGCTCAAGATGGGTGATGATAAATCTTTTGATTCCTTCTTTGGGAAGCTTAACAAAATTGTTATTGCTAAGCTCAATCTTGGTGAGAAGATTGAAGATACTAAGGTGGTGAGAAAAATCTTGAGTTCCTTGCCTGAAAGCTTTAGAGCAAAAGTCACAGCCATAGAAGAGATTAAAGACTTGGATGAGATCAAAATCTAAGAGTTGATTGGGTCTCTCCAAACATATGAATTGGGACTACCTTCCCATAAGACGAGTAAATCGCTTGCTCTCAAAACCATCACCGAAAGAATGGATGATTCCTCCGAAGAAGATGGAGTGAAGAAGGAAGTAGCATTTCTTGCGAAAAACTTCCATAAATTTCTAAAGGTGAAGAACAGTGGGAAACCATTCAACAAAGGGAAGTTTTCATCTTCAAGAGGTGATAGGAAAGAGTTTAAGAGGAAAAAGGGGAAGAATTCTCAATCTCCTTCAGACATTGTGTGTTATGAATGCAATGGCCATGCGTGTGCCACAACGTTGAGTGATTCGGATTCTTCAAATTCTGATTCTGAAAAGAGTTGTGATGGAGAAGGAAACTACTCCGCCTTTATGACCATCACCTATAATGAGTCATCGAAAGACTTAAAATTGCTGGTACAAGAACTAGGAGATCATAGTGATGAAGAATCAGTAGGAGTTGTTGAAGAAAATGATGCGGAGGAAGATGATAACACAGCTAGTCTTCAAGAAAATTACAATTCCCTTCTTGAGAAGTCTAGAGAGTACACAAGGGTAGCTAAGGCGGCTGTGAAGAAGATGAAGAAAGCTGAGGAGGACTATAAAAGTCTTCTAGTGCATTATAAAGATGCCAGGTGTGAAATAGAGACAATGAATGGTGAGCTGACTGAAGCTTATTCAAAAATCAGATTTCTTAAGCTAGAAGTAGTGCAAGCAAATGCCAAGATAGAAAGGGTATCCACGAAGAAGCTGGAAGAGGTTATTTCATCTCTGAAACATTTTTCAGACAAGTCTGGGTTGGGATATACCGGAGGGAGTAGCTTATCAGACAATGTCGCCAGAGATGTGAGATTTGTGAAAGCCAAAGAGCCAGCTGTAGTTACTCCTACTCCTAAGAAAATAAAGGATGAAAAGAAGAAGAATGGAGATGAGCGATGACTGTTGAATAAGCCTCGTATTCAAACTGTGGTTAAACCTAAAGTTCAAGGGAAATCACCTCCAAACTTGCAAAGAGGTCCAAGAATTCAACATTTCTGTGGACTTCAAGGACACATAAGACCAAACTGTCATAAGCTGAAGGCATTAAAGAATGCAAGTGTTCAGAGGTCATATAGCCCTAAAAGGGACAAAAGGAATTAGGCTGGTGAGCAATCAAGAAGTCGAAATGGTGATTCCGACAAAGTGGACATGATGAAAATGATCGGTGCTTTTTGGAGAGCTTTACTAGATGGTTTGAAACTCCCAACTCTCGTACCCGATTCTTTAAGGATATCACCCCAAACGCATGTGCCGTGTGGGGGAAAAAGGGTACACATGCATAAGCATTTTCACATGTCCATGCATTAATTCTTTCAATGTTTGGGGACTTTTGCTATTGCATCTTATCATGCAATGTCTTCATTTGATAGCATGTTTCTTTTACCTGTTGGCTTGTGCTTGTTTTTGTTTTGTTGACCTTACTTTATTTCGGTTTGTTTTTAAGTGTGTTCAAAAAATTCAAAAACCCATAAAAATTAAAAAATCTTCAAAAATTTTGATCGCTTGTATTGTGCTTATCACATGTGAGTTTGGCCTAGTACCTTCGTACTAATGGCGTAGTGCATTTACGAGCTTAACTTATTATGTATGCACATTTATCTTTGTGGAAGAAATCTTGAAAACTATGTGTGATTGTTGTAAATAGATTCTCAAGCTTGTCATGATTGATTGGTCAATAGTCTTAATAGTCTTGGTACTTGCATAGACTTGTGTCTATATCTCTTCCCCCTTTATTTTTATGTTTTTGCAAAAGATCTCTCTAAATGTAAATCTCAAAATGAAAAGAGATATCGAGCTGCAAAAGCCTGTTGCACATACTAGTATTTGATTAGGAAAAAGGGAAAGCGACTTGTATTTTGAAATGTATGGTGCTCAAAAAGCCAAAGGCTAATTCTAAATGTTGATATATCAAAAATATCATGCACCGATCTCAAAAAGGAGATGTATCATCCAAAATGGATCAAATGTAATCAACTTATGATTTGTGCAGAAGCCAAATGAAAACTTCTAAGCTATGTAATCAATTTGTTGGAGGTCATAAATACTCATTTCTATAATTGAGATAATCCACTTGATTTCGTATCAGTTGTGTATGACTCGATTGAATTGATCATTGAAGCTTCACCTTGGTCTAAGAACTATTTCACACTTAATACTCACACACAATACACAAGACTTTGATTCAATGAATGCTTATCTCATTTGTGTGATTGTACATGTTCAAATGTGATATGTATGCTCAATTACTTGATGATCAAACCCAAAAAGAGTTTTGAGTGTTTTATTTGTTTTTGAAAGTGATTTTATACTTTCGTGTCTGTTGTTTTTGTTCTAAATGCAATCTTGTGTTTTTATTCAAAACATTGGTTCAGAAGTTGTCTCGCGAGAAGCTCGCGACTTAAAGCTTCCCGCGAAAAAGACTTAAGGGAAATAAATTTTTTTATCATGTCACACAGAAACTCTCACGACTGTATCACGACTACCTCGCGACCAACAGCTTCTCGCGAAATGTTGTTTGGCCAAAATTGGATTTTTTCAAAATCACACATAAATTCTCGTGATTGTATTGCTACTGTCTCGTGACTTATAGCTTCTCGCAAAAGTTTTTGTGCATCAGGTGCCTTTCTCGCGACTGTCTCACTACTCTCTAACCCATGAAAAATGGGTGTTTTTAGTTTTTATGTAGCAGATGTGACAGATTTTCAAATCATACTCTTTCCCTCGCTAAGTCCTTCTTGAACCTCTCTTAACCTAAAATCAAATTTCTCTCAAACCCCATCATTCTCAACCATATTTTCTGCATTTTCAACTTCTAGGTATGTTTTCTAAAACATTTTCTTCATGGTTTTCTTCATTTATGCAGAAATTTATGTTAGGGTTTCAAAAATTTGGGAATTTTTTGAAAATGGGTTGGGTTTCTATTTTTCGTGCATTTTGTTCTAATTTTTTTGATTGGGTTGAGTTCCATTTGATATTTGTGCATTTGTGTTGGCCCCATGAGGCGTTTTAACATGTATTGAGGCTAGATTTCACTATGCTCATGCATTATTCATGTTTTATTTGCTCTTGTGCATGCTAGGTGCTCGACAAAATGTCCTAGTGACATTTTTGTGTTAAATTGGATTTAATTGAATTCCAATCTCTGGGTTTTCTCATATTTGACCTTGGTTAACTTGTTTTGGTCATGTTTTTGTGCTTTACAATCTATGCCCTTGTTGCTCACACTAGGCACTCTCCTAGGCACCCCTTATGCATCTTGTGTTGCACACACATGCATCAGCACATGCACACATATGCACACACATGCACAGTAACTTATTTTCATGCATTGTGTTTATAATTTCTTGATTTATATGCTTTAGCATATTGTTTTGAATTGGTTATGCTCTATTTAGATCATTTTTCATTTTTCTTGGAACTAACTTGAAACTAATCAAGTTTTTGTATGTTGTTTGTGCCTTGTGTACTTGGTTCTTTTCTAGTTCTGTTGTTATACAGATGGCTCCAACTAAGCACATAGCTTCAAAGAAACCAACTTCTAAACGTGCACGCACTGATTCTTATCATTTCAAGTCTGTTGATGCTGACATGAAGTACAATGATTGCTACAAAAGAGCAACCATTATCATGGAAAGGGTGGTTCAGCTAGAAACTCTTGAGGACACTTTCATCCCTGAAGTGTTCAAAGAAAGGACTTGGACCAAGCTGTTGAACCCAGTTAGGGTTGTTTATTCTAAGATAATCAAGGAGTTTTTCTCAAATGCGGCTATCGACAGAGATTGTATTGAGGGTTAGGCATAAAGAATTTGTGATTACAAGAGAGATCATCCAAGATTTTTTGGAAGTTTGTCCTCCATCTCAGCCAATTACAATGGCATATGAGGACAGATTGGGCTCATCGATGAGATGATTAAAGTTCTTGGTGGCGAATCGAAGAAATCATCCATGAACACAATCAAAGTTTCTCCAGAGATGAGGACATTGAGTTATGTGATGATTCATAATTTGTATTTGGTCACCAACCTCACCACACTATCTGCTCCAAGAACAAGATTCCTGTATAATCTCTTTACCCATAAGGAGATAGATATTTGTGGTCATATCATCCACGTGCTGAAAAAGAGCATTACGAAGTAGAATTCAAGGACTGTAATGCCCTTTCCTTCTTTGATTATAGGATTAATTGCTAAGGCAAAGCTCAAACTTCCCAGTGGCCTCACAGTAGTTTAGAGGGACTACCCCATTGGTGGTCATACATTAACTAGGAGCACAACACACATTAAAGGCTCCAAGACCGGTGTGCATACCATACCACAACCGCGGGTTCAACAAGAGGAAGGTGACATAGAAGATAAGATAGAGTGCTTTACTACTACTCAAGAGTCATCAGATCAGCCCTTAGCACAGCCATCATTGGTTCATAAGCATTGCTTATAAGCGGTTTACCTTTGTTTATTTTATTTTTTATAACTGCTGTTTTATGCTTATAGTTTTTACTATTTTTGTTTAAAACTTATATACTCTGTTTTAATCTCAGTTTTATTTCAGTTTATTTTGTGTTTATCTCAATGCTTTTGTAGCATTTTTTTGTACTTTTAAGATATTGCTAATATGTCTTAAGTACCTTACTCTTGTGCCCTAGTAGGATCTTTTATTCTAAATGCAAGTACTTAGTGTATTTTGCATTGGTTGAGTGTTGGACATGCAATTGATCCTTTGGATTGTTCTTAATTGCATTGCATGTCCGGATGAGCATTTACTTGCTAAATGTTCATTGTAGTCATTCATTAATGACTAGTTTTTTTTTTTTTTTTTTTTTTTTTTTGTTTGATCAAGATATGCTTACATGTTATGATGTGCTTACAAACTTGATCGCACCTTACTAGCTCATGTATGTACCTTGTATTTAACTTATCATAAGCTTAATGAAAGTTTTGTTTGTGTGCAAGTGTTTCATGTAAAAATTATATGCTCGCAAGTGCTTCACAACTTCTAGATTAGGTGTGAGTGAGTTTTGCCACTATTCTTAAACTCATGTTTAAGTCTAGAGTCTATTTTAGGGGTTTTGTCACGGAATAGCCGAAGAGGGAGATTGCAAAGTTGTTATTTACAACTATTTGTTTTGTTGGCTTATATTCCATGCTAAATTTGATTATAATTATATTCAATCTGTTGTACCCTGTATTTATTGTGGGATTTCTTTGTAAGGGTTATGTGATAGAAAGAGAGAGAGTGTGTGTGAAGACTCAAGCATTTGAAGACTGAAGATTTCTTGCAGGTATATCATGACTTAGCTACTCACGAAATGAATCATGTGCCCTGCACATGCTGGAATGCGAAGAGTCAGGCCAGATGGAGACAGCTATGTCTCGCGAGTAAGGCCTTCTCGCAAGACACCCGCGAGGCATTCTGTTCTACCAGCCTGTCTAGTCTGATACGCACTTTCTATGCCTACACTATTTATACCCACATTACCCACAAATGTTAAGGAGAGATTCTGAGAGAAAACCCTAGCCAAACACCTTGAGAGTTAGAGATTGTTATACCCACAATCCTCTACATATTTGTTTTGGGAATTTCCTCATCTCTTACTTCTCCATTTCCATACTATTGAGAGGTTGATAGCCCAAACACTTACCACACCCTTTGAGAGTGTCAAGTGAAGTTTTAGTGCTGCCAAAAAGCATTGGAAGAAGCCTGGAATAGCAGATGCAACATGGAGCTTGTTGCGGGATCTAGAGAACTAGACAAGATATAGTTCCGAGAAGCCTTGTTGGAGTAGGAGCTTGGAGGGCTTAGGTACAGAGGGTAGATTAGGCTTGGAGGGTCTCTTGCTCACCGTTGTATCCCAACTAATTGTCTAGCGGATCGATTTTTGCTTGGAGGGCAGCGGAGAGGTTTTTCACCGAGTTCTTTGGTTTCCTCTTCGATAACACGTCTCGATGTTATCTGTATTTGCATATCTCTTCCCTACTCTTGTTCATTTCATTTTTACTGCTGGGTTGCTTTAAATATGGATTAGAGTAGTTGTCTTGCTTATACGCTTGTGTTTACACTATTCCACACTTAGTATTAAGTTAGTGTAAAATCAACCAAGCCGTAACTTTAATTTGGGAGTCTAAATAACTCGTGTGTTTTCAACACATTTCTGAGCTCTCAGCTTATTGTGATGTGTCCCATAATATTTAAAATCTACACTTAAATGATTACAATAAATTTGAAAGTGAAATTAATAAACAATTAGGAAAGAAAATTGAACTTATAGAACCAATGCTTGAAACTCTTAATTTGGGTAATGATAAGAATCCACGCTTAATTAAAATTGGCTCCAATTTAATTAAACAAGAAAAGAAATATCTCAAAGAACTACTCACTGAATTCCAAGAAGTTTTTGCATAGTCCTATGAAGATATGCTAGGCATTGATCCAAAGATAGCACAACATCGTATTGACACCCACTCCCATATAATGCATGTCAAGCAAACGTTGAGACACATTAGAATAAAATATCTCCCTAAGATCAAAGAAGAGGTTATCAAGCAATTGAAGGTAGGGTTCATCAAACTTGTAACCAAGTCGAATGGGTTGCCAATGTCGTACCTGTGCCTAAGAAGGATGGAAAGGTTAGGTTGTGGGTAGACTTTAGAGACTTGGACAAGGCTTGTCCCAAGGATGACTTCCCTTTACCCCACATATATGTCTTAGTGGATAACATTGTTGGTAGTGCTTTGATGTCTTAAAACATATTAACACATCAACCAGAAGTCTTCACTTCCATGATCAAGACAAATCATCGTGGTTGATATGTTATAGTCTTCGCAGATGAAATGCTCAATTTCATTACCGACTAGGAACTATAATTCTGAGTTTACAAAGAACTTGTGATTTATATCTTCTGTGACTTTTCACATAAATCACATACTATGCATCTCATGGACTAAATGATAATGTCCGAATATTCATGTTACCATTATTTCAAATAATAATAAAACAAATTCATTAAACACAATATTAAGTCATACATAATGTCATACACAATGTCAAACTTAATATCATGCATAGCATCATACAATAGGATTTAAGGGCACTAATCCTAAGAACGCCGAACCTTTGTCTTATTTAGCTTACTGGATTCTGCTATAGCCCGTAGCATCAACCAATATCCATTGGTCCCTTCATAATTTCTTGCCAAAACACCGAAAAGCCTTCTCACAGATATAGGTATGGTGAGAAAAGGATTTGGGTAATGAACCTCTTAAGGATGTAACAATGGAGAGGGTGAAAGTTGAGGAATTTGAAGAGTCACTATGTAAAGATTGTGAATGAGTCAATCTTGTTTTTTTCTAGAGTTTCTCTCTCAATATTCTCTCTAGAAGCTCTCTACATTTCATATATAAGGAGTATTTACACTGGAGTGAGAGTGTAATGCGAAGAGTCAGTTTTTCCAAAACAGAGTGGACTGGCAACTTGGCCTCGTGACTTGACTGAGTTGCGAGTTCAAGCCGTGAACTAACTGAATAGCTAGTCTGGACTTTTTTTCCTATAGTGCTCTAGTTGGCGTGACTGTTCAGCTACTCTGCATGCTCCATACATGTGCCACTATTGACGACTTGCAAGCCGTGAGATCTAGTTGCGAGCCACTTGCTGAGTGCACAAACTTGAGCTTTTCTTCACACTCTCTCACACACTACTCTTACATGAATCCCACCTAAATACAAGGTTACTAATTGCTAAGTTACAAGCAAATTTGGCACAGAATAAAGCCAACACAATGGTTGATTAAATTCAACCTTACAATCTCTGCCTTTGGCTATTCCGTGACAAAACCCTACAACAAACTCTAGACTTAATATGTGAGTTGGGAACAGTTGAACAAAACTCACTCACACCTAACTCCAGAATCTGATAAGCTCTTGAATCATAAGAACAAGTATCTCCTAAAACACAACAACATAGTATGATCATTGTATGCAGAAATACTTATAATGCATATGGAGCAAGCACAATGCGATCAAGCAAGATGGAGTTAAGAAATAAACCATGGCTTGACCAAAAATGAACAATCACTATAAATAGTGATCACAATGCTCATTCACACAAGGAATGAACATCCTGACATGCAAGCTAATCAGCTCAATGCAAAGAATCATTTGCAAGTCTAACACTCAACCAATGCAAAAACACTAAGTAATTGCACTAAGGATATAGAATCCAACAAAGGGCACAAGAGTGAAGTACTAAAAGAAAATGCATGGCATTTAACAGCAAGTACAAAGGCTACAAAGCATGGGTACACACACCTTAAAAGCTTACAAAAGCAACAGGTACAAATCAAAACTAAAACTGAATTACATCTTATTGATAAAATACCAAAGTACCACAAGGTTTCACAAGTACTTAAAAACATCCATGAGTTTATACCAAAATATTAGCCCAAGTGTAGCATAGTATGCAGCAAACCCATAAGAAAAAAATTATCCAAAACACAACATCAGAAACTATACTATAGAACATAAACATAAAGTAACAGCTTACGAAAATTTTCTAGTGGCATGCTCCCCCTCAAACAGACACTCCCCCTCAAGAGCTGCCCTTCAAAAATTCTCCCCCTTTTTGACCGGAATGGCCAAAGGGTCATTGCTGGGTGCTAAAACTATCAAACTTTGCTGAAAGTATGTTCATCTGGTCTTGAAGTGCAGCCAGCTTGTTAGTTTGTTCATTCTGGACATTTTTGAGTCCATCAATCCTCTCTAGGATAATTTGGAATGCATCTGGAGGTACAGCTGATGAGGATGAAGCTCTGCTCCTCTTGCCTTTGCCTCTTGAGCTTGGGGTTTGTCCTACAACCTCTGTTTCAGTCTCCATTGGCTCACCTTCTCCTTGGTCACCTTCATCTTCATCACCTGGGAGACAAACTTGTATCCTTGTGATGGTTTGCTTGTTGATGGCTGAGAGTGGAGTCACTGGACTGATATCTTAAGGGATTTCAACACCTTTCAATCTAAACAGCCTCATAAGAAGGCTGGGAAAAACCAGCTTAGCCCTTGAAGTTGTTCTAGTCTCATCCACAACTGTGTCAAATATGTGAAAGCTGATGTCTATGAAGGCTTTCTCTTTGAGCTCCATGAGAAAGATAGCTTTTGCATTGTTGATTGTAGTCAATTTCCTTACTGGGTACAAGTTGAACATCATGATGGTGGTTAGACACCTCATGTTAGCTGGGAAGGCATTAGTGTTAAGGCATCTCCCCTCTTTAACACCACCAATATGAGATTGGACAGTTTCTATGGATAGCATCCCGTCCTTGTAATTGGTGAATTCATGATCATCTAAACCTTCAAGTCTTAGCACCTTATCTATATCTCCTGCATCTATAGTGAATTCTTTTCCTCTTATCTAACAATTTATCTTATCCTCTTTTAGCATAGCATTGGCATAAAACTCCCTAATCAAAGGTTCACATACTCCAGGCAAGTCACTCAACAACTTATCCCAACCTCTCCCCTCAATACAGTTGGGAATGAAAGTATCCTTCAAATCCAGTAAGTCCACAAATCTTCCTTGAATAATTGTTGCATTCAGGTAGTACACTTTATATCTCACAAAGTGTTGAGTAGATATGAACTTGGAGTTGTCCATTTTCAGTCTTTTATCACCCTTCTTAGCAGTGGTTTTCTTCTTGGAAGAAGACATCTGTAAACACATCAGAAAAGACCACAAAGACATAGCACAATGGATGGAAATACAATTATTAGTAATAGGTTAGTATGGCTAAAAGGAACACAAAACAATACCATCAATCAATCCAAATTCAATTAAAGAGATAGCACAAATCAAAAGAAATTGAACAACCTATCACCAAAACATATGCAAAACACATTGACAAAGAGCACATCAACTCAATCAAGAACACTCTAGGCACAATCAAAACACAGACTTCGAGAAGCAGTAATCAGCTGTATTGAAGCAGTGTATACCACATTCATAAGAAATATGTCTATGAGATGTTCAAACCAACATAGAGCAGTCAATGATCTCAAGGCAAAAGCAACACACATGATATCAATAGACAATAGCAACAATGAAGTAACAAAATATAGTTCACTCAATAGGAATCAACTATACTCACAAATAGATCAAAACACAGTAAACCCAAACACATATCAAATGACACTCAAACAGATTAACATGAGTATGAGATATATCAAGCAAACACAGATCAGTCTTCAAACTCTGTCAATGAAACTAAAACATGATAACAACCATATTTTAGAATACTAGAAACAAGATTTTACCAAACCTAAACACCCAAACTCAACAAACATTAACCCAACCCATGTTCGAACACAATATTTCTCAAAAACTCAATAACACCTCACAAATCAAGAAAATAAAACCAAAATCATGAAATAATAGGTGAGAATAAGAAAAGCCATACCTTTTTCTTAAAGATTGTTGTTGAGATGTAAAAGAAAAATGGAGTTTTTGAGAGTGACACGGTGAGTTTAAGAGAGGTTTGAAATGAGGAAGACAATGAGCAGTCACAAAAATTTGAGGGAAAACTGAAATGATTTTAAAAACTGCATTTAAAATGCAAAACATGTGTTTTTTGCGACTGGGTTAAGTCGCGTGCAAGTCGCTAGGGCCAGCCGCCAGAACACTTAAAAAAAAATTTGAAAATTTTTTTCTAAATGTTTTTCATGACTAGAAGGTCTACCTGCGAGACAGTTGCAAGGTAAGCCATGAAAATATCTGTGTACCCCTCACAACTGGACCTTCCACCCGCGACCAAGTCGCCATGCTGAGCCGCGAAAAACCTAAAAACCCAAATTTTGAAAAATATTCTAAGTATTTTTCATAACTGGGACTAAGACCTGCCAAAGAGTCGCCAATACCTTCTGAGTAAAGTTCGTGACTAGGGCGTGCGGCTAGACCAACCCGCAACTGAGTCACCAGAACAGGGCAACACTGTTTTTGAAATTTTGACAATTTTCATAAAAACAAAGAACTTTCCAAAAACAAACTAAAAAAATCAAAAATATTTTTGTGTTTGATTAACAAAGATTGAGTATGTGAAAACACATTTAAACAAGTACAATCACACAAATGAATATGGCATTCATTAAACATAGACACGTGTGATGTGTGTGGATATTAGAAGTGAGATAGTCCTTAGTGTAATGTGAAGCTTCAATGATCAATTCAACCAAGACATACACAATTAGCACTAGATAATGTGACCCATCTCAATTATAGAAATATGCATATATGACCTCCCACAAAAACTTGATAACATAACTTTGGAGCTTTTCATTTGGTTCCATATACATCATATCATTTGATCTTTTTGAAACAAAAATATCTCATTGTGAGATTGATGCCTGAAAATTTTGATATTTCAATTGATGATCTAGCCTTTGGCTTTTTGGACATCATTCATTTTATTTTTAGTCGCTTTCCCTTTTTCCTAATCAAATACTAGTATGTGCAATAGGCTTTTGCTGCTCATTATCTCTTTTCATTTGGAGATTTACATTTTTTGAGCTCTTTTAAGCAAAAAAAATAAAATAAATGAGTGGGAAGATATATAGGCACAAGTCTATGCACGTCTCAAGATTAATAAAACCATTCACTAATCATTCTTGACAAGGTTGAAGATCTATTTACAATAATCACATAGATTTCAAGATTTCTCCACAATGATATGAGTGCATAGGGAACAAGCTACGCTCGTAAATGCACATAGCCATTAGTACAAAGGTACAAGGCAAAACATGCTTTGAGACAAAACTCAACAATGTTAATCAAACTTTTTGGATTTTCTACTTTTTATGTGTTTTTGGATTTTTGACACAAAAGCAAGAAAAAATTGATCAAAAACAAACAACAATGTAAAACAATTTTAAAAAAAATGCAAACAAACAAACAATTTTCAATTCAAACTAGCACCAAGCACATAACCAAGCATCATCACAAAACACATAGGAAGAATTAATGCATGGACATATTGTAATGTTTATGCATGAGTACCCTTCTTCACCCACACGTCACGTGCGTTTGGGGTAATATCCCTATAGGATTGGGTACGAGAGTTAGGACTTTCAAACTTTCTAGTGAAGCTTTCCAAGCAAGTGGTGAATGCACCGATCATCTTCATCACATCCATCATATCGGGATCACCATTTCAACTTCTTAATGACTCAACAGCCCAAGTCCCCTTGTCATTTCTTGGTCCTCTTGACCTTTGATCAGTTGTATTCTTCAATTCTTTCAGCTTATGATAGTTTGGTCTGGTGTGTCCTTGAAGTCTGTAATGATGGCAAAAGTGGTTTGTTCTAGGACCTCATTGTGATCTTGGAAGTGATCTCCCTCTAGCTTCAGGTTCAACCACTGATCGGTTACGAGGCTTATTCAACACCCGTTGGTCAACCACATTCTTCTTCTTTTCATCCTTCATTTTCTTAGGAGTAGAGGCAACCATTACTTGTTCTTTGGCTTTTACAAACTTCACTTCCTAGGTGATTTTGACATCTGAAATACTTTCTCCGGTATATCCCAACCCGGATTTGTCTAAGAAATGTTTTTGATGAGAAAGAACATCATCAAGCTTCTTAGTGGAGACCCTCTCTACCTTGGCATTTGCTTGAATCACCTTAAGTTCAAGGAATTTGATTTTTGAATAAGCTTCAGTCATCTCACCATTCAGCATCTCTATCTCACATTTGGCCTTCTTATAACGCACTAGTACACATTTTTAGTCCTCCTCTGCCTTCTTCATCTTCTTCACAGCTGCCTTGGCCATACTTGTATACTCTCCTGACTTCTCAAGGAGTGAGTTGAAGTTCTCTTGAAGAATGGCTGTGCTTTCATCTTCTACAGCATAAGATTCTTCAACAACTCCCATTGATTCTTCATCACTATGTTCCCCAAGCTCTTGTACAAGCAAATTCAAGTCCTCTAAAGACTTAACATGAGTTATAGTCATAAACGCATAGTAATTCACTTCTCCGTCACAACTTTCTTCAGAATCAGAATTTGATGAATCCGAGTCACTATGAGTTGTGGCATATGCCTTGCCCTTTGATTTCAAATAATTGGGACATTCTTTCTTGAAATGTCCATGCCTGTTGCACTCGAAACAAGTGATTCCTTGTGTAGATTGGGATTCCTTTCCATCTTTCTTTCTGAATTCCTTTTGGAATTTCCCTTTATCACCAACTTTTCCATTGTTCTTGAATTTCAAGAATTTTCAAAAATTTTTCACAAGGTATGCAACATCTTTATCGACAACATCCTCATCCGATGAGTCATGGACTTCCACCCTTTTATTAATTGTCTTAAGAGCAAGAGATTTACTCTTCCTTTGTGTGGGCAACGACAATTCATAAGTCTGAAGTGAGCCAATCAGTTCTTAGACTTTGATATCATCAAGGTCCTTACTTTCTTCAATTGCTGTCACCTTGGCACGAAAGCTTTCCGACAATGACCGAAGGATTTTCCTTACTATCTTAGAGTCCTCCGTTTTCTCCCCCAGATTGAACTTGTCGACGACCACCTCATTCAACTTGCCATAGAAATAGTTAAAGGACTTGTTCTCACTCAATTTGAGCTCCTCAAATCGGGTGGTCAACATTTGCAGCTTGGTGTCTTTTACTTTCTTCGTGCCTTCATAGGTGGTCTCCAATATCTCCCACGCCTCTTTGGCAATAGTGATGTGAGAAATCCTGTGAAACTTATCTAGAGAAACACCACAGAAAATTGCATTCAAAGCTTTACTGTTAGCATTCACTGCTGTAAGGGTTACTTTATCCCAAGTGGATTTAATGGCCTCCGACCTAGTCCAACCTACTTCTACGGCATCCTAAACAGTATCATCAATTGAACACAAGAATGCTCTCATCCGGACTTTCCAAAAAGCATAGTTTTTACCATTAAAAGAAGGTGGAACATTTAAAGATTAAGAGCGGTCCATCTCAATAAGGGGTCAAGGATCGCACTAAGGTGTTTAAACCACAAAGAGTGCACCCGCTTTGATACCAATTGAATGTTCAAATAGTGTGTAAAACACTATGAACGTTTAGACTCCCAAATTACAAAATACCAATTCAAGCTTAATATCAAACAATGTATGTGCAGAAAATGAACATAAACTTATAACATAATTGATAAACAATCTAAACCAAATAAAATCACATCCACAGCAAAAATTAAATGGCAAAGATTAAGGGAAGAGAGATGCAAACACAAGGACAACATAACGATGTGTTATCGAAGAGGAAACCAAAGCCCTTGGAGTAAAACCTCTCCACTGCCCTCCAAGTGGTCAATAATCCACTAAATAATGAAGTTGGGATACATGAACAGCAAAAGACCCTCCAAGCCTAATCTATCCAGTGTACCTAAGCCTTCTAAGCTTCTTGCTCCAACGAGGTTGCGCCGAACCTTTGTCTTCTTTAGCTTATTGGATTCCGTTATAGCCTCTAGGATCAACCAATAACCATTGGTCCCTTCCTAATTGCATCCCAAAGCACCAAATAACCTTCTCACAGATATAGGAATGGTGAGAAAAAGATTTGGGTATGAACCTCTCAAGGATGTAACAATGAAGATGGTGAGAGTAGAGAAATTAAAGAGTCTCTATATGAAGATTGTGGATGAGTCAATCTTATTTTTCTCTGGGGTTTCTCTCTCAAAATTCTTTCTAGAAGTTCTCTACATTTTGTGGGTATAAGGGTCTATAGGTAGTGGTAGGTGTTTGGAATGCGAAGAGTCATTTTTCCAAAATAGAGCTGGCTGGAAGCTTGGCCTCACGACTTGACTAAGTCTTGAGTTCAAGCTGTGAGATAACTGAATGGCCAGTCTGGACTTTTTATCCTGTAGTGCAACAGCTAGCATGACACTTCAGCTTCTCCGCATGCTTGGCACGTGAGCATCTTTTGGAAGCTTGCAAGCCGCGAGCTACCCACGAGATCCAACCACAAGTCCTTGCTTCACTGCACAATCTTGGTCATTTCTTCACACTTTCTCACACACTACCCTTACATGAATCCCACCTAAATACAGGATTACTAATTGCTAAATTACAAGCAAATTTGGCACGGAATAAAGCCAACACAATGGTTGATTAAATTCAACCTTACAAACTTCATGAACTGATTAATATATAGGGATAATTACAGTAAATCCACTTGTGGTTAGGTCTGTTTTCACTTTACTTACTCGTAGTTCAAAACTTAACACTTTGCCCACCTGAGGTAACTTCCGTTAGGGATTTGTTACCCACCTCTCCCTTTGTCGTTAGAAAAACATATTTTTAGGGAAAAATAAACATAACAAAAATAAAAAAGTTAGGGTTTTTTATTGCTTAAGAACTTCTATGAGAAGATATGCCCAAAAAAATCAAACCTAACCTTAGGTAAAGTGTTAAGTTTAAACAAATATTAAGTTAACGACAAAGGCAGTGAATGATACAAGTCAAGTGTTAACTAATATGCCCAAAAAAAAATTCAAACCTAACCACAGGTAAAGTGTTAACTAATATTTACCCGTGGTTCAAAACAAACATATGCCCAAAATTTCCATATTAGTCTCTTCTTGATGGTGGAGTTAAGGAGAACATCGGCCACCACAGCGATAGGTTTCATTTTCCTTCATTCTTGCTTCATGGGTTTCCTTTTTTTGTGGTTTTGGTTATGGGTTCATCTGATTTTTGCAGTTTTGGTTGTGGGTTCATCTAATTTCCTTTGTTCTTGCATCCGTCTTAGTCTCAGCCTCTATCTCAGCGGTTAGGAGCAGATCCAAGAGGAAGGCTTGTGGTGGTTTAGAGAGAATGGAGCTCGATCTCAGCCTCCATCCTAGTCTCGCCCTCCATCTTGGCCAAAATGGAGCTCGATCTCGACCTCTACCTGATCCATTGATGATTGTGAAATCCCTCCTCCTCTCTCTTTTTTGATTAATGATGGTGGTAGTAGGTTTGGTTACTTTGTTGACATGGATTTGTTGACTGATCAGTGGTTTGTTGACTGGTTTAGTGGGTTTAGTGACTGATTGGCAAGGTGGATCTTTGGTTTGGTCAGTAGGGTGGTGGGGTAGTGGTGGTGGTTTGATTGTGTTGGTCAATGGTGGTGGGATCTGGGTTTGATTGTGTTTTTCTGGGTTTGTTATGATTGGTTTCTTTATCTGGGTTGGTTTGTTTACTAGGTTTACGGGATTGATTTGCTAAGAAGTTTTGGTGTTGATTGTGTTAGAATTTGGAGAAGAACATTAAGAATTTGAAGAACCAGTTGTAAAATGAAGAACAAGTTGAAGAACATTAAGAAATGTTTTTTAATTATAAATTTTTAATTGAGTTAGATTTACTGCTCTTCAACTTGTGTTAGATTAGATCATTTCCTATTGTAAAGAAAACAAAACACCAGTGATGTTCATACCTTTCTAATGTTCATACCTTTTTTTGTAAAAATTGGAAACCTTAGTTTTTTGACTTGTTTTATGTTTGTTTTCGTCTAAAAATGTGTTTGTTTAACGGCAAATGGAGAGGTAGGTAACGGATCCTTAACAGAGCAAATCTCAAGTGGGCAAAGTGTTAAATTTTGAACCACGGGTAGGTAAAGTGAAAACGGGCCTAACCACAGATGGATTTACTGTAATTATCCCTAATATATATTAATATATATAACTAGTCTCTAGCCCATGCTATGCAGGGGAACCTACCTATTTGTGAGGTAGACTAAAATAATTTTATAAAATCCTAGATTGGTTAAAAAACTATACCATTGCACAATTTGCTCTTGTGTGATTTTAATTTATGTTACAATTTGATGAAGAAGTCATTGTTTGAACGTGCAATGACTTACAAAAAAATTGTAAAATAACATAGATATTTTAATATATTGCACAGATTTACATTAATTACTTAGGAATATCGTATAAAAATGCACATTTAAACATTAAGAGATAAAAAAATCCTATATTATATTCACATAAAGTAAATCTATATTCAGTAGTACTATTTGTAGAGTCAATTTTTGTAGCCCAAGCCCAAAAGGTATGGATTTTGAGCCCAATAAATCCAAGACAATAAATTTGTAAAGCGTGGGTGAAAAAACTGGGCTGGATGTGAATTAAACAAGAGTTAATTATGGTATTTATGGATGAACTAACATGCAATCATGCTTGAACAAAGGCAAACGTGAAAGTCCGAAGAGGCATTTTATTGAATGAAAGTTGGTTACAATTCTTGGAGCTACAGTAAAATTATTTTCTTCTCCTCTCTCCTTTTTGTTCCATCCCTCTTATCAGAGGCCTCTCCTCCTTATGTAACACCCTTTCCTTTCATCTTCATCGTCCACTTGTTCATCATCTAAACATCCACTTGAGTACATGTCCCATCAGGTATCTTCTTTAGCCTTGTGTGAGTGGCAGTAGCTGGTATTTTACTGTTCAGGGGTTTTCTCCACATTAATGCAGCCAGAAAAACAGCTGCAGTGCATTTAATGTGGTGGTTGAAGTTTGTCTTCTAGATATTTCTCCGTTCCTATCATCTCCATGTGCGCCTGAGGTTCACCCTTATCATTAGACTTGTCAGGAGGATTACTTGAACTTCCCAGATATCTGTTTGACCAAGCTTCTTTGAATCCGAGGATAATGGTCTCTTCGGACAATTGAATATCTCCTCGGATTATACCCCATGTTCATCTCCATGTATGTTTCTTTCACATGGGCTTCTTCTCAAATACTTTTCTCTCTTCGAACAAACAGTAGTCCTCAAATAAGGCCTTAGGCCCAATATATTGGGTTGGGCTTTTCACCCCCCCACACTATTCTAATTTATAAATTTTTAATATTTATATGTCATTAACTTTTATTTTAACGCTTGCATAGATTTTGTTATTTTCAATGATGAAATTTCAGATATTAAAAATTCTAAAAGACCACAAAATATTAAAAAATCAGTTGATTCATGGCTTAAAAATTATTGAAACAAAACAAAATATATATAACTAAACAATAGAGAAATATAAAAGAAAAATAGGTTACATTCAAAAAAATAATTCATGGCTATAACTATTGAAAGGAATCAAAAGATTTAGAGCCTACAAATTAGATAATATGTGTGTGTGTGTGTGTGTGTGTGTGTGTGTGTGTGTGTGTGTGTGTGTGTGTGTGTGTGTGTGTGTGTAACTACACAACTGAGAAATATAAGAGAAAGATGTGTTACCATCGAAAGAATAATTCAGATGTTAAAACTTTTGAAAGGCCAAAAAATATTAAAGAATCATAAGATTTACTCCTACAAATTTTTGAAACAAAACAAAATGTATATGATTACACAATAGAGAAATGTAAAAGAAAAATTGATTATCTTCAAAAGAATAATACATGGTATAGTCATTGAAATATGCCAAATATGTTCAAATATTGCAAAAACTAACACAAATTTAGATGTTAAAACTTTCAAAATGCCAAAAAAGATATATAATTAAAGAATAAGTTATTGAAGCAATTCAAAAAAATATATGACTATTCAAAAGAGAAATATAAGAAAAAGAAAAAAACACATGAACCCATAAAGTAATAAGTTATAAATTTTAACGGGTCTAAACTTTAAACGAAATCATATACAATCACAGATGTAAGGTTTGGTGGTTCATGTACAAAAATCACTATTTAGAAAAAAAAATACATAAAAATCCATAAAATAATTTATTTTAATCAAAATAAAGGAGAAAAAATATAAGGATGACAAAGAAGGGGATAACAAACTATTCATTCATAAAACAATAATAATAAATTAAAGATTTGCTAGAAAGTAGACAAATCTCAATATATGAAAAATCTAATCAAATAATCAATTACTATAAAAAAAAATGATCAATATTTTTGCTTAACCCAAAAAATCATGTTATATTTCTATTTTTTTTATATTATATGATGTATAATAGTTTAATAATAATAATGTTATGTAGTATAATATATATTATTTTAATAACAATTAACGAAGAAAGAGTAGTTATACGTCACCACTTCAATTGATGAAAACATTAAATTTTAACCACACACGTGGTGCACGTTCTCTTGGAAATTGGGGCAATGTAGACCAGTTGTCTACTTCATAAACAGCTAATGAGTTAAGAAAAGGGGAAAAAGAATAGTAAATCAAACTCAACTTTAACATAGTGATTAGTGAGTTTGAAGTTGGAACGCAGAGAGAGAAAGAAACTAAGAATAGCATCACAGATGGGCAGAGTTGATTGTAGATGTGTGATATTGTAATTTTTTTGAGGATAAAAAGAAAATTTAGGTTACTTTGAAGATTACTACACATAGTCCCCTTCTTTAGTTCGGCAGCCCTCTCAAAGGAAACATTTCCACACTTCCATGGTGTATGAACTTCTCCACACTAGCACGGTGGAGGAATCTAATCAGCGAGTCTCTTAAAGGCAACTTCTCAATACTTCCATGGTGTAGGAACTTCTCCACGCCTCCACGGCGAAGGAATCAAATCACCAGCCTTCTTAAAGGCAACATCTCCTCACCTCCACGATGTAGGAACTTCTACAGCCCTCTCAAAGGCAGCATTTCCACACTTCCACGGTGTAGGAACATCTCCACACTACGACGGCAGAGGAATCTAATCAGCAGCTCTCATAAACGCAATATCTCCACACTTTGACGCCATTAGAACTTCTCCACGCTTCCATAGTGAAGGAATCTAATCAGCGGCTCTCTTAAAGGCAATAACTCCACACTTCCGTGCTGTACGATCTTCTCCATACTTCCATTGCATAGGAATCTAATTAGCTACCCTCTTAAAGGCAACATTTCCACACTTCTACAGTTTACAAATGTCTCCACACTTCCACTGCGTAGGAATCTAATCAGCTGCCCTCTTAAAGGCAACATTTCAACGCTTCTGTGGTATAGGAAATTCTCTTCGCGTCGATGACATAGGAATCTAATAAACAACCCAATCGAAGGCTACATTTTCACACTTTCACGGTGTACGAACTTCTTCACACTACCATGGCCGAGGAATCTAATCAGCAGCTCTCTTAAAGGCAACATCTCCACACTTCCACGGTGTAGGAACTTTTCCATGCTTCCACAGTGGAAGAATCTAATCAACAGCCGTCTTAAAGGCAACATCTCCACACTACCACGATGTAGGAACTTCTCCACTTTTATATGGCTTAAAAATCTAATCAGCAACCCTCTTAAAGGTAACATCTCCACAATTCCACGGTGAAGGAACTTCTCCATACTACCTTGACATAGGATTCTAATCAGCAGCCCTTTTCAAGGCAACATTTCAACACTTCCACGGTATAGGAAATTCTCCACGAGTCAACGACATAGGAATCTAATCAACAGCCTACTTAAAGAAAACAGTTCCACACTCCCACGGTGTACGAACTTCTCCACACTACCACGGCAGAGGAATCTAATCTGCATCTCTCTTAAAGGCAACATCTCCACACTTAGACAGTGTAGGAATTCTCCATGCGTCGACGACATTGGAATCTATTTGGCAGCCCCCTTAAAGGTAACATTTCCATACTTCCACGGTGTATGAACTTCCCCACACTACTAGGATGGAGGAATCTAATCATCTGGCCTCTTAAAGGCAACATTTCCACACTGCCGTGGTATAGGAAATTCTCCACGCGTCGACGACATTGGAATCTAATTAGCAGCCCACTTGAAGGCTACATTTCCACACTTCCACGGTGTCTGAACTTATTCACACTACCACGACGGAGGAATTAATCAGCAGCTCTCTTAAAGGCAACATCTCCACCCTTCCACGGTGTACGAACTTCTCCACGCTTCCACGGTGGAAGAATCTAGTCAATAACCCTCATAAAGGCAACATCTCCACACTTGCACGGTGTAGGAACTTCTCCACTCTTCCCTAGCTTAGGAATCTGATCTGCAACCCTCTTAAAAGTAACATCTCCACACTTCCATAGTGAAGGAACTTCTCCACGCTTCCATGACATAGGAATCTAATTAGCATGTAATATCTCCACACTTCCACAGTATAGGAACTTCTCCACGCGTCTTCTCAAAGGCAACATTTCCACATTGGAATCTATTCTGCAACCCTCTCAAAGACAACATTTCCACACTTCTGTGGTTCAGGAACTTCTCCACTCTTCCACCATGGAGGAATCTAATAAACAGCCCTCTTAAAGGCAACATTCCTACATCATGGAAGCGTGGAGAAGTTCCTTCACTGTGGAAGTGTGGAGATGTTGCCTTTAAGAGGGCTGTTGATTAGTTTCCTCCGCTATGGTAGTGTGAAGAAGTTTGTACACCGTGGAAGTGTGGAAATGTAGCTTTTAAGTAGGCTACTGATTAGAGTCATATGTCGTCGAGCAATGTCTCCACGGTATCGGAACTTCTCCGCTCTTCCACCATGGAGGAATCTAATAAACAGCCCTCTTAAAGGCAACATCTCCACACTTCCACATTGTAGGAACTTCTCCCCACTTCCATGGTGGAGGAATCTAATTAACCGCCCTCTTAAAGGCAAAATCTCCACAGTTCCACAGTGTAGGAACTTCTCCACGCTTCCACTGCATAGGAATCTAATCAGCAGTCCTCTTAAAGGAAACATCTCCACACTTCCGCAGTGTACAAACCTCTCCACGCTTCTGCTGTGTAGGAATCTAATCAGCCGCCCTCTTAAAGGCAACATTTCCACACTTTCACGGTATAGGAAATTCTCCATGCGTCGACGACATAGGAATCTATTTAGCAGCCCACTTAGATGCAGCATTTCCACACTTCCACGTCGTACAAACTTCTTCACACTACCACAGTAGAGGAATCTAATCCACAACTCACTTAAAGGCAACATCTTCACACTTCCATGGTGTAGGACCTTCTCCAAGCTTCCATGGCTTAGGAATCTAATCAGAAACCCTCTTAAAGGTAACATCTCCACACTTCCACGATGAAGGAACTTGTCCACGCTTCCATGATGTTGGAATCTAATCAACAGCCCTCTTAAAGGCAACATTTCCACCCTTCCACAGCTTAGGAACTTCTCCACACTACCGTGGTGGAGGAATCTAATCAGCATTTCCCTTAAATGCAACATCTCCACACATCCACGGTGTAGGAACTTTTCCATGCGTCGATGACATTGGAATCTATTTGGCAGCCCTCTCAAAGGCAACATTTCCACACTTCCACGGTGTATGAACATCTCCACACTACCACAGCAAAGGAATCTAATCAGCAGGTCTCTCAAAGGCAACATCTCCACACATCCACAATGTAGGAACTTCTCTGCTCTTCCACTGTGGAGGAATCCAATCAACAACCCTCTTAAAATCAACATCTCCACATTTCCACAGTGTTGGAACTTCTCCACGCTTCCACGGTTGAAGAAGATAATCAGTTGCCCTCATAAAGGCAACATCTCTAAACTTCCACGGTGTAGGAACTTCTCCACGCGTCGATGACATTGGAATCTATTCGGCACCCCTATCAACGGCAACATTTCCACACTTCCACGGTGTATGAACTTCTCCACACTTCCACGGCATAGGAATCTAATCAGCTGGTCTCTTAAAGGCAACATCTCCACACTTCCACAGTGTAGGAACTTCTCTGCATTTCCATTGTGGAGGAATCTAATCAACAGCCCTCTTAAAAGCAACATCTCCACACTTCCACGGTGTGGTAAATTTTCCATGCCTCCACGATGAAGGAATCAAATTAGCAACCATATTAAAGGCAGCATCTCTACACTTCTTCGATGTATGAACCTCTCCACGCTTCCGTGGTGGAGGAATCTCAGCAACCGCCCTCTTAAAATCAACATCTCCACATTTCCACAGTGTTGGAACTTGTCCACACTTCAACGATGGAAGATGCTAATCAACAGCCCTCTTAATGGCAACAACTCCATACTTCCAAGGTGTTGGAACTTCTCCACGCTTCCACGGCTTAGGAATCAAATCGGCAACCCTCTTAAAGGGAACATCTCCACACTTCCTCGGCGTAGGAACTTGTCCACGCTTCGACAGCTTAGGAATCTAATCAGCAACCATATTAAAGGTAACATCTCCACACTTCCACGTTGAAGGAACATCTCCATGCTTCCATGACGTAGGAATCTAATTAGCAGCCCTCTTAAAAGCAACATTTCCACACTTCCACGGCGTAGGAACTTCTCCACACTTCCACGGCTTAGGAATCTAATCAGCAATCCTCTTAAAGGAAACATCTCCACACTTCCGTGGTGAAGGAACTTCTCCATGCATCCATGACGTAGGAATCTAATCAGCAGCCCTCTTAAGGGAAACATTTCCACACTTCCACGGCGTAGGAACTTCTCCACACTACCACATTGGAGGAATCTAATCAGCATCACTCTTAAAGGAAACATCTCCACACTTCCACGGTGTAGGAACTTCTCACTGCGTCGACGACATTGGGATCTATTCGGCAGCCCTCTCAAAGCCAACATTTCCACTCTTGCATAGTGTATGAACTTCTCCACACTACCACAACGGAGGAATCTAATCAGCAGGTCTCTTAAAGGCAACATCTCCACACTTCTACAGTGTAGGAACTTCCCCGTTTTTCCGCCCTGGAGGAATCTAATCAACAGCCCTCTTAAAAGCAACATCTCCATACTTCCACAGTGTAGGAACTTCTCCATGCCACCACGGCGAAGGAATCAAATTAGTAGCCCTCTTAAAGGCAACATCTCTACCCTTCCACGGTGTAGGAACTTCCCCATGCATCGACGACATTAAAATCCATTTGGCAACCCTATCAACGGCAACATTTCCACACTTCCATGGCGTATGAACTTCTCCACGCTTCCACGGCCCAGGAATCTAATTAGCAGGTCTCTTAAAGGCAACATCTCTACACTTCCACGGTGTAGGAACTTCCCCGTTTTTCCATCGTGGAGGAATCTAATCAACAGCCCTCTTAACAGCAATATCTCCACAATTACACGGTGTAGGAGCTTCTCCATGGTGAAGGAATCAAATTAGCTGCCCTCTTAAAGGCAAAATCTCCACACTTCCACTGTGTAGGAACTTCTCCACGCTTCCATGGTGGAAGAATCTAATCAACCGCCCTCTTAATGGCAACATCTCCACACTTCCACAGTGTACAAAATTCTCCACGTTTCCACGGTGTAGGAATCTAATCAGCAGTCCTCTTAAAGGCAACATCTCCACACTTCCACAGTGTATGAACTTCTCCACGCTTCCACTACATAGAAATCAAATCAACTGCCCTCTTAAAGGCAACATTTCCACACTTCCACGGTATAGGAAATTCTCCACGCGTTGACGACATAGGAATCTAATCAGTAGCCCACTTAAAGGCAACATTTCCCTACTTCCACGGTGTACAAACTTCTTCACACTACCACGGCGGAGGAATCTAATCAGCAGCTCACTTAAAGGCAACATGTTCAAACTTCCACCGTGTAGGAACTTCTCCACGCTTCCGCAGTAGAAGAATCTAATCAACAACCCTCTTACAGGCAACATCTCCATACTTCTAGGGTGTAAAACTTCTCCATGCTTCCACGACTTAGGAATCTAATTAGCAACCCTTTTAAAGGTGACATCTCCACACTTCCACAGTGAAGGAACTTGTCCACGCTACCATGACGAAGGAATCTAATCAACAGCCCCCTTAAAGGCAACATTTCCACCCGTCCACGGCTTAGGAACTTCTCCACACTACCACGGTGAAGGAATCTAATCAGCATCTCACTTAAAGGCAACATTTCCACACATCCACGGTGTACGAACTTTTCCACTTGTCGACGACATTGGACTCTGTTCAGCAGCCTTCTCAAAGGCAACATTTACACATTTCCACGGTGTATGAACTTCTCCACACTACCACGGCAGAGGAATCTAATCAGCAGTACTCTTAAAGGCAACATGTCCACACTTCCATGGTGTAGGAAATTCTCTTCTTTTCAACCGTGGAGGAATCTAATCAACAGCCCTCTTAGAATCAACATCTCCACACTTCCATGGTGTTGGAACTTCTCCATGCTTCCACGGTGGAAAAAGCTAATCAACAGCCCTCTTAATGGCAACATCTCTACACTTCCACGGTGTTGGAACTTCTCCATGCTTCCACGGCTTAGGAATCTAATCAACAAACCTCTTAAAGGGAACATCTCCACACTTCCCCGGAGTAGCAACTTCTCCACGCGTCGACGGCTTAGGAACCTAATCAGCAACCCTATTAAAGGTAACATCTCCACACTTCCACATTAAAGGAACTTCTCCACGCTTCCATGATCTAGGAATCTAATCAGCAGCCCTATTAAAGGCAACATTTCCACACTTCCACGGCGTAGGAACTTCTCCACACTTCCACGGCTTAGGAATCTAATCAGCAATCCTCTTAAAGGTAACATCCCTGCACTTCCACGTTGAAGGAACTTCTCCATGCTTCCATGATGTCGGAATCTAATCAGTAGCCCTCTTAAGGGCACCATTTACACACTTCCACGGTGTAGGAACTTCTCCACACTACCACGTTGGAGGAATCTAATCCGCATCTCTCTTAAAGGAAACATCTCCACACTTCCACGGTGTAGGAACTTCTTACTGCGTTGACGACATTGGAATCTATTCGGCAGCCATCTCAAAGGCAACATTTCCACACTTGCACGGTGTATGAACTTCTCCACACTGCCACGGTGGAGGAATCTAATGAGCATGTCTCTTAAAGGCAACATCTCCACACTTCCACGGTGTAGGAACTTCTCCATGCCACCACGGCGACGGAATCAAATCAGTCGCCCTCTTAAAGGCAACATCTCTACACTTCCACATTGTAGGAACTTCCCCTTGCGTCGACGACATTGGAATCTATTCGGCACCTCTATCAATGGCAACATTTCCACACTTCCCCGGTGTATGAACTTCTCCACGCTTCCATGGTATAGGAATCTAATCAGCTGGTCTCTTAAAGGCAACATCTCCACACTTCCACAGTGTAGGAACGTCTCCGCTCTTCCATCGTGGAGGAATCTAGTCAACAGCCCTCTTAAGAGCAACATCTCCACACTTCCACAGTGTAGGAAATTCTCCACGCCTCCACGGCGAAGGAATCAAATCAGCAGCCCTATTAAAGGCAACATCTCTACACTTCCGTGGTGTATGAACTTTTCCATGCTTCCATGGTGGAGGAATCTAATCAACCGCCCCCTTAGTGGAAACATCTCAACACTTCCACTATGTAGGAACTTCTCCACGCTTCCACAGCGTAAGAATCTAATTAGCAGTCCTCTTAAAGGCAACATCTACACACTTCCACAGTTTACGACCTTCTCCACACTTCCACTGCATAGGAATCTAACCATCTGCCCTGTTAAAGGCAACATTTCCACACTTCCACAGTATTACAAATTCTCCATGCATCGGCGCCATAGGAATCTAATCAGCAGCTCACTTAAAGGCAAAAATTTCGTACTTCCACGGTACAAGAAATTCTTCACACTACCGCGGTGGAGGAATCTAATCTGTGGCTATCTTCAAGGCAACATCTCTACACTTCCATGGTGCAGGAACTTCTTTATGCTTCCACCACATCGGAATCTAATCAGCAGTCCTCTTAAAGGCAACATCTATACACTTCCACAATTTACGAACTTCTCCACACTTCCACAGCGTAGGAATCTAACCAACTAGCCTCTCAAAGGCAACATTTCTACACTTCCACAATATTGGAAATTCTCCATGCGTCGACGATAGAGGAATCTAATCAGCAACCCACTTAAGGGCAACATTTCCCTACTTCCATGGTGTAGGAACTTCTCCATGCTTCCACAGCGTAGGAATCTAATTAGCAGTCCTCCTAGAGGCAACATCTCCACACTTCCCCGTTGTAGGAAATTCTCCACGCTTCCACGACGTAGGAATCTTATCAGCGTCCATCTTAAATACAACATCTCCAAATTTCCACGGTGTAGGAATATATTCAGCGGCCCTCTTAATGGCAATTTCTACACACTTCCACAATGTAGGAACTTCTCCACGCTTCCACAGTGGAGGAATCTAATCGGCTACCCTCTTAAAGCAACATCTCCACACTTCCTCGATGTAGGAAATTCACCACGCTTCCACGACGTAGGAATCTTACTAGCAGCCCTCTTAATGGAAAAATTTCCCAACTTCCACGATGTACGAACTTCTCTTCACAACCATGGTGGATGACTCTAGTCAGCATCCCTCTTAAACGCAACGTCTCCAAACTTCCACGACATGGGAATATAATCAGCAGCCCTTTTAATGGCAATGTCTCCACACTTCCACAATGTAGGAACTTCACCATACTTCCACGATGTAGGAATCCAATCAGCAGCCCTCTTAAAGGCAACTTTTCCACACTTGCATGGTGTAGGAACTTCTCCACGAGTCTATGGCATAGGAATCTAATCAGTAGCAAAATTAAAGGCAACATCCCCACAGCTCCACGGTGTGGGAACGTCTCCACGCTTCCACGGTGTAGGAATCTAATCAGCTACCCTCTTACAGCAACATCTCCACACTTCCTCCATGTAGGAAATTCTCTACGCTCCACGACGTAGGAATCTTACCAGCAGCCCTCTTCATGGCAACATTTCCCAACTTCTGCGGTGTACGAACTTCTCCTCACTACTGTGGCAAAGGACTGTAATCAGCATCCCTCTTAAACGCAACATCTCCAAACTTCCATGGCATGAGACGATAATCAGCAGCCCTCTTAATGGCAACGTCTCGACACTTCTACAATGTAGGAACTTCTCCATACTTCCACGGTGTAGAAATCTAATCAGCAGCCCTCTTAAAGGAAACTTTTCCACACTTGCGTGGAGTAGGAACTTCTCCATGCGTCCCCGGTGTAGGAATCTAATCAGCAGCCCAATTAAAGGCAACATCTCGACACCTCCACGGTGTGGGAACTTCTCCCCGCTTCCACAGCGTAGGAATCTGATCAGCTACCCTATTAAAGCAACATCTCCACATTTCCTCAATGTAGGAAATTCTCCACGCTTCCACGACGTAGGAATCTTATCAGCAATCCTCTTAAAGGAAAAATTTCCCTGCTTTCGCGGTGTACGAACTTCTCCACACTACCATGGTGGAGGACTCTAATCAGCATCCCTCTTAAACGCAACATCTCCAAACTTTCACGGCATAGGAAAATAATCAGCAGCCCTCTTAATGGCAATGTCTCCACACTTCCACAATGTGGGAACTTCCCCATGCTTCCACGTTGTAGGAATCTAATCAGCAACCCTCTTAAAGGCAACTTTTCCACACTTGCATGGTGTAGGAACTTCTCCACGCGTCCACTGCGTAGGAATTTAATTAGCAGCCTTACTGAAGGCAAGATCTCCACACCTCCACGGTGTGAGAACTTCTCCACGCTTCCACAGCGTAGGAATCTATTCCGCTACCCTCTTAAGGCAACATCTCCACACTTCCTCGATGTAGGAAATTTTGAACGCTTCCACGACGTAAGAATCTTGCCAGCAGCCCTCTTAGTGGCAATATTTCCCATCTTCCGCGGTGTACGAACTTCTCCTCCCTACCATGGCGAAGGACTATAATCGGAATCCCTCTTAAACACAACATCTCCAAACTTCCATGGCATGGGAATATAATCAGCAGCCCTCTTAATGGCAATGTCTCCACACTTCCACAATGTAGGAACTTCTCCACGCTTCCACGGTGTAGAAATCTAATCAGCAGCCCTCTTAAAGGCAACTTTTCCACACTTGCATGGTGTAGGAACTTCTCCACACAGCTATGGCATAGGAATTTAATCAGCAGCCCTATTAAAGGCAACATCTTCACACCTCCATGGTGTGCGAACTTCTCCACGCTTCCACGCCGTCAGAATCTAGTTAGCTACCCTCTTAAAGCAACATCTCCACACTTCCTTTATGTAGGAAATTCTCCACGCTTCGATGACGTAGGAATCTTATCATTAGCCCTCTTAATGACAACATTTCCCAGCTTCTGTGGTGTACGAACTTCTCCACACTACCATGGCGGAGGACTCTAATCAGCATCCCTTTTAACTACCCTCTTAAAGCAACATCTCCTCACTTCCTTGATGTAGGAAATTCTCCACGCTTCGACAATGTAGTAATCTTATCTGCAGTCCTCTTGAAGGCAACATTTCCCTGCTTTCACTGTGTACGAACTTCTCCACACTACCCTGGCGGAGGACTATAATCAGCATCCCTCTTAAACGCAACATCTCCAAACTTCCACAGCGTAGGAATATAATCGACATCCCTCTTAATGGCAATGTCTCCACACTTCCACAATGTAGAAACTTCTCCATGCTTCCACGGTGTTGGAATCTAATCAACAGCCCTCTTAAAGGCAAATTTTCCACACTTGCATGGTGTTGGAACTTCTCCATGCATCCACTGCGTAGGAATTTAATCAACAGCCATATTAAAGGCAACATCTCCACACCTCCATGGTGATAGGCCACAAACTGAATGACTCCTTGTGATTAAACCAATTAATTAATTGGTCAAGTTATTAATTAATCAGTTGAACATGCAAATACATGGAAGCACAAACAAATGACCAAAAACTAAATATGCAGCGGAAATTAAATGACATGGTGATTTTTATACGAATGGGGAAAAACCTCACGGCAAAAACCCCACCAAGTGATTTTCAGGTCATCGCTCTTGAAACTCCACTATTATCAAATCAAGCGGTTACAAATAAAGGAACCCCAAGTACCTTACCAACCTACAGTTGAGCCCTTACCCTAATACCCAATTAGACTTGATCTGTAGTGGCAATTTCCACCTTTGATGCACGGCTCCCAAGTACATGGCTAATCAATGCGCAGATCCCAGTATGCGACTTCATAACACCAACTAAAGAAGAGAGGTTGGCTGCAAAGTTCTTCAGTTCATCCTACACGATAAAGACCAAGAAGATGCTTGGTCACAAAACCCTTTGGTGCAAATACACAGCAACTTATTTAAAGAAGATGAACTAGGTCAAGAACTTCGTCTTTGATTACAATTTGCTTGAACAGAGATTGCTCAATGCTTTTGCAACTTGTGTACAACTTGACGGCTCTTAAAACAATCCTTTTATATGTTTAGGGTTTGGAGAAAAGAAGTCCCAAAAGCATATTCATGGATCCCAAGGAAATCAGATTAGAAAATCTATTTTTATAAATCTTGACAGATAGCAGGTGTCAAGGTAGCTATCGAGCAAGTGTCGAGTTTTAATGAATTTGCACTTCAGCTTGCTTTTTCTTGAATAGACTTGGTGACTTCAACACTTGATCTTGAAACCTTGTTTCTTGAAGTATTAAAAACACCTAGAACTACCCAATTACAAGTAGAGTGCGTTTTGTCAAAGGATTTAGCCAATTTACATAAATAAGTGACATATGTTCATGACAAGTGAGAACACATACGTCCTAACAATCTCCCCTTTTGGCAATCCGTGACAAAACCACAACAAACAAATGAACATATTAGAGAAGTCATAAATCACTCAACTAATATTCACTTTTTGAATAAAATAATATCTATCCTAACACAAACTCTTGAAAAACTTTGCAAGAAAAGAGTTTATGGCAAGTAGACTTTGACAACCTGTATTTCTGAAACACTTTAAACAAAACTCATCAAGGCATCTTGGTGAAACAGAAATAATAGATTGCATACAAGTATAAAAAACATGTGTATAAAGATAAAAAAAAAAACACATGAAGAGAGAGATGAAAGAAACATAAATCCACATATAGAGAAAATAAGTACAATGTATGTAAAATTGGTCAAAAGACCTCATATACAAGATCATTGTATCTATAACGAATATAAAAGAAAAGATACATCAAAACCTCACTACATCCCTAAAAAATATCAACACTCCCCCTATAAAAAATGTCCTATACTAACTCTCCCCCTAAGATGACTACTCTTATATCCCAAAACTACTCCCCCTTTTTGTCATGAGTGACAAAGGGTAAAGTGTCATGTCGACATCTCATCAGTAGAGCTAGCATCTCCATCATCATCATCTAAAGCGTCATCATCATCACCATCATCATCATTATCCTTAGAGTCAGAAGTCACTAGAGGAGATGGTGAAGGAGTAGCCTCTGGAGCAAAACCACCTATGGTTGCCTGCCGTCGTGCAATACGACCAACACGAACATTCACCTGATACAACTCAGAGGAGAGTGTATCGAGGTGAGCATCCATGCGCTACAGCTGTGCCATGATATCTCTAAGAGATACATCGCTCGTAGAGAAAGAAGGAGCAGATGTAGGTGGAGCAGATCTAGATAGAGCTGAACGGGAGGGAGGAGTGAAATTCGTCTATCTCAATCTAAACTAAGCCTCACTACGTTTTACGGTAGCGACATCTATGGCACAGATGTGTGTGAAGTGGTTGGACACAGGAAAGGGAATAGAAAAATGGCGTAAGATCCTCGTGATAGCAGAAGGAAAGATGAGCTTATCATAGGACGCCGAATCAAGATAAACATCTATGATAGAAAGAATAAAGTAAGAAGGAAAATGTATAGTAAGATGCTCTAAAAGAGATAACAAAAATCGAGTACGAGGCTCTGTGATAGAGTTGTAGTGAGAGAAATGATGGAGTACAAACGTCATCACTATGTTAAGAAATCTAGAACCTTTAGCAAAAGGCCTACATGAAGTGTACTGATGCTCACCCCAATCAGCAGGACGCTGACAAAAGGCAGAAAAGAGCTCATCTTTGGACACAGTCCTTAGACACTCATAGGAAGGATAGTCAAGAAACTCTATCCTAGGTACCCTAAACACATCCGCAACTAACTGTGGTGTGACAGGGATGCGCGTACCTCGAACGCGAGTGAAAAAGAGAGGTATTGAACGATCTATCCCATGTATGTTAGAGTAAAACTCTTGAATCAACACGAGAGGATAAGTGACCGGGACGTCACACAGTGACTTCCATCCTTTACTGTGAATGACAAAGGGAAGGTTAGTGTCAGCGAAGTCCGCCAAAATGACTTAGCGTTCCGAATGAACACTTCGTCGAGAAAAGTTCTTCGAAAATGCCTTGTGGCCATCTCCATCATGGAACCGAAGGTTAAGAGTAGCAGAATCAGAGGAAGAGGAAGCTCCAAAACGTAGAAGGTTCCGGGCCGGAGTGGATTTACGTTTGGGTGCCATAGACACTACTAACGCAAAAGAATGAGGAAGAGATAGAGAGGGAGACAATCAAAAAAGACCCAAAACAGTTCACATATATCAAATATATTGAATGAGAAGGACGTATGCATGGGAATGCATGAACATGTGACATGCAAATTGAAAAACATCATGGGCGCAACCCAATCCAATCCTACCAGCACACAAACATAGAGCACACATCTAAATGCATGTAAATATCATTCTAATGCACATGAAATGCAATGTATGACATTTTGAAAACATTTAAGTGAAAACCCAACACAAAATTTCAAGAAAAACTCATCAATTTTGAAAAATTCCAAAAATTTCCAAAAATCTCAAAACCTAAGTTTCAAAACATGAAATGCATGAGAAAGGAAGGGAAATAAGATCTTACCAAGTGATAGAAACCAAGGGAAGACTGAAAATCAAGTGGGTTTGAGGATTTGAGTGAGAAAAAGGTGTTTGGAAGAGGAACCGCCTCGGACAGATTAGGAGAGATCGAGTGAAATGAGAGAAAATTGTGACAGGAGCTTAAATAGACACCTCAGTAAATCTCGACAGCTGAGGTGTCGAGAGGTATCAAGGGTGCTCTTGAGGAAATGGCCGTTAACAGCTACAAGTATAGAGAGGTGTCGAAGAATAAGAACTAGTTTCAAAGAACAGAAGCTCGATTGATCGACCAGGTATCGAGAAGGTGTCGAGGAGACAGGGACTTTCTCGATCGATCCATTAGGCGTCGAAGAGCTGTCAAGATTGCAATAAGAAAAAGGCTTGAGAATCTCGACAGATAACCAGGTATTGAGGAGGTGTCAAGGAGGTGTCGATACAAGTTTAAAAAGCAGTTTTTCGAGAAGTGAAAAACACAACCATGAATGCAATCCAACATACACCTTAACCATTGATCCAATCAACATATAAAGCTCTTAAAAACATCTCTCAACAAAGAATTAAGCACATGGATCCTCAAAAACACACACACACACACTAAACAAGTCTAACCAATTTTATTTTTCAAAAACAAGTCAAGACAGTTTAATGAGCATACATTAGCACATGTAAACACTTGTGATGGCCAAATCACATTGTACCTGCACATGTATCAAAAGTAGCAAAGAATATTGCGTGTTGTGTGTGAAAAACATCGCAAGATTGCATATGTGTATACATGTTATGACGATCTGAGATATGAGAAAATAACTTTAACTCACACACAATCATAACTGTTTGATTGGGACTATCACCTTCGAGGTACATCCTATAACTCCCACATCTCCTAGAATACACGGTTGCAACCATATTCAAAGCATTTTTAATCTTTTTGCTTTTTATTTTCTTTGCATATTTTCTTTTATTTTTAGCATATCATACAAGGGCATAAAAAGAGAGAAAAGAAATACCCAAGATGTTAAGCATTTGACATCGTACTTTTGCTATGCCGAAGCATACGAATATCTTTGACACTGCACTTTTGCTATGTCGAAGCATACAGGTGTCTTTGACACTGCACTTTTGCTATGTCGAAGCATACAGGTGTCATATTACGATTGGTGGGCAACAGTGGTGAGATGTTTATTTATGCCTTTCTCTTAGGATTTTCTAGTCCTACCCATCAAAAAGAGTGATACAAGTGTTAAGTTTAAGAGATAACTTAATCTTACTCATCACAAACAAGAGCCACAAAGCTCACTTGCTTAGTTGTGCATAGAGATGCTCATCTAAGCTACAAGAGATACAAAGTTTAGAAACTTTGTTTCAATGGCCATCCAAGGTACACAAGTACCAAAGTATACAAAACATACACTGTTTTTGTATTTTTCTGTTTTTGTAGGAACTTCTCCACACGTCCACGACGTAGGAATTTAATCAGCAACCCTATTAAAGGCAACATCTCCACACCTCCATGGTGTGGGAACTTCTCCACGCTTCCATGGCGTAGGAATCTAATCAGCTACCCTCTTAAAGCAACATCTCCACACTTCGTTGATGTAGGAAACTCTCCACACTTCCACAACGTAGGAATCTTATCAGCAACCCTCTTAAAGGCAACATTTCCCTGCTTTTGCAATGTACGAACTTCTCCAAACTACCATGGCGGAGGACTCTAATCAGCATCCATCTTAAACGTAACATCTCCAAACTTCCACGATGTGGGAATATAATCAACAGCCCTCTTCATGGCAACGTCTCCACACTTCCACAATGTAGGAACTTCCCCATGCTTCCACAGTGTAGGAATCTAATCAGCAGCCCTATTAAAGGCAACTTTTCCACACTTGCATGGTGTAGGAACTTCTCCACGTGTCCATGACGTAGGAATTTGATCAGCAGCCCTATTAAAGGCAACATCTCCACACCTCCACAGTGTGGGAACTTTTCCATGCTTCCACGGCATAGGAATTTAATCAGCTACCCTCTTAAAGCAACATCTCCATGCTTCCTCGATGTAGGAAATTCTCCACGCTTCCACGACGTAGGAATCTTATTAGCAACCCTCTTAATGGCAACATTTCCCAGCTTCCGCGGTGTACAAACTTCTCCTCACTACCATGGCGGTGGACTCTAATCAGCATCCCTCTTAAACGTAACATCTCCAAACTTCCACGACGTAGGAAAATAATCAACAGCCCTCTCAATTGCAATGTCTCCACACTTCCACAATGTAGGAACTTCTCCTTGCTTCCACGGTGCAGGAATCTAATCAGCAGCCCTCTTAAAGGCAACTTTTCCACACTTGCACGTTGTAGGAACTTCTCCACGTGTCCACGGCGTAGGAATTTAATCAGTAGCCCAATTAAAGGCAACATCTCCACACCTCCACGGTGTGGGAACTTCTCCACGATTCCACAGCGTAGGAATCTAATTAGCTACCCTCTTAAAGCAATATCTCCATACTTCCTTGATGTAGGAAATTCTCTACGCTTCCACGGCGTAGGAATCTTATCAGCAACCCTCTTACAGGCAACATTTCCCTACTTTTGCAGTGTACAAACTTTCCACATTACCATGGCGGAGGACTCTAATCAGCATCCCTCTCAAACGCAACATCTCCAAACTTCCATGGCGTAGGAATATAATCAGCAGCCCTTTTAATGGAAATGTTTCCACACTTCCACAATGTAGGAACTTCTCCATGCTTCCACAATGTAGGAATGTACTCAACAGCCCTCTTAAAGGCAACTTTTCCACACTTGCATGGTGTAGGAACTTCTCCACGCGTCCACGGCATAGGAATTTAATCAGCATCCCTATTAAAGGCAACATCTCCACACCTCCACGGTGTGGGAACTTCTCCACACTTCCATGGCATAGGAATATAATCAGCAGCCCACTTAAAGGGGACATCTCCACACTTCCACGATGTAGGAACTTCTCCACCTTTCCACAACATAGGAATCTAATTTGCAGCCTACTTAAAGGCAAAATCTTCACAATTCAACGCAGTAGGAACTTTTCCACGCTTCCATGGTGGAGGAATCTAATCAACCACCCTCTTAAAGGCAACATTTCCACGCTTCCACGGTGTATGAATTTCTCCACACTACCACGGTGGTCTAATCTAATCAACTACTCTCTTAAAGGCAACTTCTCCACACTACCATGGTGCAGGAACTTCTCCATGCTTCCACGAGGTGTGTTTGATCCTGAGAGATAGTGGGAATCGAAAGAAATGGGGTGCGTTTGACAAAGTTGAAACACAACACCAAAATCTAGTTAGTTTATGCTCTTGCTATTCAACATGCATCTACCATTTTCAAAAAAATTTGGCTTTACACCCTTAATCGTGTATTTATCGTGGTGAGTTTCTACTATGATGCAAGATTAATGCACAAGATTGGTAAGTAACTGAAACTCTGAGTACATGCTTGTACAAAATTTTCTTTTACAGCACTGGGTTCATTGGCTCCAATGATGGGCCTTTTACAATACAAGAAATGCAACTGTGAGGAAAAGCTTGGCTTCTAATACTGGGGACTTCTCGAGGAACCTCTTGGACATTTGGATCTCTTGGTAACTTAGACATCATAGATCTCTTGGACGTTTGGATTTCTTGGGGGAGGCCTCGGATTCTTGACATCTAGGACCTTTGACAATTTTGGCAATTCGAATCCCTTACCAATTTGGGCGGCATGGGTCTCCTAGTAATTAGGATCTTGGATCCTCTTGGGCTTTTTGACATCTTGTGATCTCTTAAACTTCTGGACAATCTTTTTGGATCTTTTCTAGTAGAGCTCCTGAACTCTTGATGCTTTGGGTTCCTTGACAACTTTTCTGCACAATTTCCTCCTAAACGGAGTTTCGGTTACTTGCCACAAATTTTATCTTCACACAATTAGGTGACGGAACCAATTAGTGTATGCATGAGTGCCCTTTTAGGGTTATAAACCCTTAGGGATAGGGTAGGGTCTAACATGTACAAGCAACGGGGTTGATTTCTCTTAGGGTTTATGTTGGGATTAGTGCCCTAGAATCCTATTGTATAATGTTATGTGTGATATTATCTATGACATGATGTATAACTTAATATTGTAATTAATAAAGTTGTTTTATTATTATCTAAATTAATGATAACATGAATATTCGGACATTATCATATAGTCCATGAGATGCATAGTATGTGATTTATGTGATTTAGTTACAGAAGATATAAGTCACAAGTTCTTTGTAAACTCAGAATTTTAGTTCGTAGCCGGTGATGAAATTGGGCATTTCATCTGCGAAGACTATGACATATCAACTAAGATGATTTGTCTTGATCATGGAAGTGGAGACTTCTAGTTGATATGTTGATATGTTTTAAGAGTTAAGACATATTGAATTGGACCACTGTGAGATTTATTATTCTCCTAACGACTATCAATTGAATAATAAATCTCACGACTTGTATTTACATGAACTCTTAATCCTGAGAGAATAATGAACCTCATCATGAAGTGCAGGTTGCTTTGATATATCAAGAGTGAGATCTAAAGTAACGGTCAAAACCTCAGTATGTTGGGCAACCACATTTAGTGTTGATGGAACATATATTCTCAAGATGGAATTCATAGTCTCTTAATGGAGATGTAAAATATTCCCTTGAGATAAGTTTAATGGGTTCAGTTATTCAGAGAGTTAAGCCTAACCACTTTGGTAAAAAATTACTAATTTATGAAATTGGATTTCATAAATATATGGTGAATAACTTAAAAGGATTAAACCGGGTATTCAAGGATTAAGATATAATAATCTTCAAAGTGACAGTCTATATTAATGACTTTAAATTACTACGAATATTTTATGAAGGGGTTCCATATATAATAAAATCTTGGGATATAATTTATTAATAAGACCTAGAGTGCAATTATATTTTTATAATAGTATCAAATATAATTAATGGTAACTTTGGACTTGTCAAGAGTTGACAGAAAAGCCCAAGGCCCATTGGTGCTAGTGTCTTATTGGTCCCTTTTGGTCCCACTCCAAGCCACATACTAAAGCCCAATTGGAAAGGCCTAAAAGGCTAGCCCAATTAGACAATCAGTTATTAGGAGAGAAACATACAAAATTTTAAAACACACAACAAGTTTGTGAAATGGTGTGTATGTGGGAGTGAAACCACTCAATTACTCTCCCTTGGAAATTGATTGAGAGACCACACATCTTGGGCGTTAGTGGAATTGAAGTGAAGATTGAAAGTGTTCCTGAGAACTTCTAATCTTTGGTTTTGAAATTAACTGCACCGAGGTACACTCTCTTGTTCTATATTATGAAACTTACATTATGCATGTTATCAATTCTGAATGAAGTAGATCCGTTATTTTTCCATTGCGTATATGAACATTTCCAATAGTTTAATCATGGATGCTATGCAAACAAGATAGGAAGAACCTGAAGTAGAGCACAATTTCTTTGGTGCAAGCAAAAATGGCACACCTGTTACAAGACACTTTCCCCTAACCGCTAGCCCTATAAGGGTATCCTTTCCTAGGCTTGGATGTTCACTCTTGAGGTTTCACCTAGTCCTAATGGGCTCTATTCTTGATCTAGTCCTCATGGGTTTGACATAACTAGGCCAACTGTATGCAAAGGCTTAACTAGTAGGTGCTTCCAGTCCTAGGGTACTAAATCGCCATACCCCTCCCTTTATGGAAGTTGCGGGGCAGGAAGGATCGAAGGGGCCTTTTCAGCAACTCCTATCTGCCTATGGACCTAGAAGTGTCTATAACATCATCCCCGAATCTAAATATGGGTAACACTACTGATGTTTCCATCTATACATCTACAGATGAGGTGATGAAACCCCCAAAAGAGATGAGACTACGCTAGCAGTGTGGAGCCTGGGTTTGGCTCAAAATGGTGTATATGTCATGCAATCCTTAATAAAGGGGAAAGACTTTTTCAAAGCACAATAGTTATATATATCAAAAGCGGATAAAGGTGTAGCAGAAATTAAATTTTGCTACCCTATGTTTACATGTGAAGAAAAGCAATAAAGCATGTGAGAAAAATGGTAAAGCCCATGTGAAAATACCTCAAAGCCCCACTTTTTGAAAGGATTTTAAAAAAAAAAGATTTTTTCCCTTTTGAAAATAATTTACTAGGATATAGTAGAAGTCCCTTTTCAAAAGGAAAGCCTCAGAGGCCAATGCCAATTTCTGTGTTTTTGAAAGCTAATGTCCAAAGATTATGGTTTTATCAAAAGCACTAAAGGCTAAACTTTCATCGATCCCCAATGGAGTCACCAGTCTGTCGACTCTCAGCCTCGATCGGGAGCGAAAAACTGCTGCTGCCATGCCTTTGTTTGACTACCCACGGTGGCAACAACTCTAGTGCGCGTGGGGCCCTATTGGAGGGCCCCTCTCAATAGTATGGTGTTGGTGTTGTTCGTACGGAGCTTCAGGTGCTCTCTCTCTCTTGGTGGAGAAAGGGAGGTCTACTTTTGGCGCTATGGCAAGAATCTATGCCAAATTTTAAGAGATTACCAATGGTAAGTGGTGTTACCACCAATCATTGAGTTTTTCTAAAGTGTGATTGGTCACCTGTTTCTAGTTGATTTTATTACCAATCCTAAATTAAGAAAAATGTCATTTTTTCTAATCTAATGTGGATGGGAAAAAATCTTGATTCTTAAGTCCGAAAGTTTGATTATGTGTGGGGAAGGTGTTGGGCACCCCACAACGCCTGTCCAAGGATAGTCCTTCATTTTGATAGAACGTTAATTCTTGGAGATTGGAAGTAAAAACTGTTAGAATTAGTTCCCTAAAATCTTATTGTATGATGCTGTGTATATTATTATGTATGACTTAATGTTGAGATTAATAAAGTTGCTTTATTATTATATAAAATGATGGTAAAATGAATATTTGGACATTATCATATAGTTCATGAGATGCATAATATGCGATTTATGTGAAAAGACACAGAAGATATAAATCACAAGCTTTTTGTAAACTCAGAATATTAGTTCATAGTCGGTGATGAATTTGGGCATGTTATCTACGAAGACTATAACATATCAATTAAGATGATTTGTCTTGATCATAGAAGTGAAGACTTCTAGTTGATGTGTTGATATGTTTTAAGAGTTAAGACATATTGAACTAGACCACTATGAGATTTATTATTCTCCTAATGACTATCAAATGAATAATAAATCTCATGACTTATATTTATATGAACTCTTAATCTTGAGAGAATAATGGACCTGATCATGGAGTGTAGGTTACTTTGATATATCAAGAGTGAGATCTAAAGTAACAGTTAAAACCTCAGTATGTTGGGTAGCCACATTTAGTGTTGATGGAACATATATTCTCAAGATGGAATTCATAGTCTCTTAACGGAGATACAAAATATTCCCTTGAGGTAAGTTTAATGGGCTTGTTATTCAGAGAGTTAGGTCTAACCACTTTGGTAAGAAATTACTAAAGTATATATTTATGAAATTGGATTTCATAAATATGTGATGAATAACTTAAAAGGATTAAACCAGGTATTCAAGGATTAAGATGTAGTAATTTACAAAGTGACAGTCCACATTCATGACTTTGTATTACTACGAATATTTTATGAAGGGCTTGCATGTACAATAAAGTCTTAGGATATAATTTATTAATAAGGCCTAGAGTGCAATTATATTTATATAGTGGTATTAAATATAATTAATGGTAACTTTGGACTTTTCAAGAGTTGATAGAAAAGCCCAAGGCCCATTGGAGCTAGTGTCTTATTTGTTCCATTTTGGTCCCACTCCAGGCCATAGACTGAAGCCCAATTGGAAATGCCTAAAAGGCTAGCCCAATTAGATAATCAGTTATATTGAGAGGAACATACAGAATTTTTGAAGGACATGAAATGGTATGTATGTGAGTGTTGGACACTCTTTTATTCTCTCTAGAAACATACACATATAATTGATTGAGAGACCACACTTCTTGGGCATCAAGTGAAATTGGAGTGAAGATTTAGAGTGTTCTCACGTACTTTTCATCTTTGGTTTTGAATTTCACCGCATCAAGGTACACTCTCTTGATCTTATAATCTAAAACTTACATAACATATATTATCAATTGCGATTGAAGTAGATCCGTTAATTTTCTGTTACGTACATTCATATTTCCATCAAATGGTATCAGAGCGGTCTTCAATTTCCAATCAGTATAACATATTTTGTGAGTTTTGGAATTAAAGATAATAGTTTCATGATGTTAGAAGATTATATATGTATTTAATTTTCTACATGGTTGTTGAAACTATGGTTTGATGAAAATTGATATTGATGTTATGATGTTGCTTAAACTTGAATTTAAGTATGTTAAATTGAACTTTAAGGCTATAGCATCAATGGAATTCAATTTTGATATCAAATTCTGTCAGTCATATTCATATGGTGGTTATTTATGGAAAACCGTTGAAAATTGTTCAGATCTTCCCTTTAAAAACTGAAAACACGAGTTTTTCGTGGGTTTGCTTCCTACGAAGTTACTCGCGAAAAATGCTTTTAAAGCACAAAACTTTTCGCTGGTAAGCTTTACTCGCAAAACAGTCGCAAGACCGTCGTGAAAGCTTCTGTCTAAATTTTGTGTTTTCACTATATTGCATTAACTCATTTTTGCAGGAAGAGCTTAGTCATGAGATTCTCGCGAAAATGCTACTGAAGGGAATTTTGAACTTTTTCTACGTGTTTTCAAATGTATAAAGTGCAAGGTTGTGTGTGATTAGATTACACATGTTTATAATTAAAAACCTTTAATTTAAAACATCTAGTGGTAGAAAGATACAAGGGTTGGATCTCACGGTCTCCATTGTCGGTTTATAGTAGTATGATTAAGCACCTCGCCTTGGCGTATATGCCTTGCTCCCTTCGGAGGGTGTTTAATTCATGGTACTACAAGTTTAACTTCTTAATGATGGATGATATGTGTTTTAACATTAAGAATGACCACGCTACCATGGAGTTACTTAATGAATCATATAGAATTCAGTCAATGGTGTAAACTAGACTAAGTTTAATGTTAACCTCCCTTGAGAGCTATGTCATTATTACTTAGAGGCTAAAGGAAAAACAGCATGTTATTAGTGTTTGATAAGAGTTATCATGATAACACTAATACTGAGAATAGTTCTTAATCAATCATAGTGTTTATGATTTACTTGCTTCCAAGGAATTTTAAACATGGGATTGGGTTGTCATTGCATATATTATATTATGGTTTTATTAAGGTTCCATTCTATATGTTTATATGCAAAATTGATAATATCCAGTTTACTTATTATATTCATGTTTATTATTTTCAGATTTGATCATGACATCTTTTAGCCCACTTGTTACTATTCTTAATTAAAACAAACTGACTGGATCCAATTATGTTGACTGAAAAAGAAATTTGGATATTGTTCTTACTGCTGAAGAGCACAAATATGTGCTTACTAAACCATGTCCTAGTTTTCCTTCATTAGATGCTCCTCTTGAAGAAAAACAGTGATATGATTGTTGGCAGAAATCTAATGAGATGGCCAAGTGCTACATCCTAGTATCTATCTCAAATGTTCTACAGCATCAAATGTAGGAAGTAGAAATAGTTTCGAGCATTATGTTAAGTCTGAAGGAGATGTTTGGTGAGCAAGGTTGTTCTGCAAGGCAAGAAACCATGAGACAAATTTATAACACCAAAATGGTTGAAGGCAGTTCAGTGAGGGAGCATTGTCTTACAATGATCTCTAATCTGAATAAATTAGAGGTTTTAGGTGCCGATATTGATGGAGAATCTTAAGTGGATATGATACTCCAGTCACTACCAGAATCATTCAAGGAATTCAGACTCAATTATAATATGAAAAAAAATATTTATTCATTGTCTGAATTAATGAATGAGTTGGTAGCGGCGGAAGACATTCTTGGTACTTCTAGTGTTGATGCTAATATGGCTGAAGCTTCTACTTCTCAACCTAAGTCGAAAGGCAAGAGTAAGATAAAGAAGGACTTCATCAAGCAAGATGGTAAACAAATTGCCTTAGGGGTTGCTGACAAAGAAAAAAAGATCAAAGGAAAGTGTTTCCATTATGGTGAGAAAGGACATTGGAAGAGGAATTGTCCAAAATTCAAGGCTGCCAATAATAAGGGTATGAAAAGTTCATTTCTCCTTGAAATATTTTTAGTACAAAATCCCACGGATTCCTGGTGTATGGATTCAAGTTATGCTAATCATATCTGCAATTCTTTACAGGGGTTCCAGGAGACCAAAAAGCTTAATGAAGGGGAATTGTTTCTTACTTTGGCTGATAGGAGCAAGATTCTAGTTATGGTTATTGGAGTGTCTAATTTATGTTTTGAGTCTAGGGTTTTAATATTGGAAGACTGTCTATATGTACCTAATGTTCGTAGAAATTTAATTTCTGCAATTGATTTAAATAAACATGGATATTGTGTTATCCTTAAAGACAATGTTGTAATAAAGAAGGGTAAAGTGTTTATCTGTTCTGGCAATATTGTTGATGGTCTTTATATTTTAACTCCTGATAAGCATGAATTATATAATTCTGAATTAGATAATAACTCTCATGTAAAATCATTAAAGAGAAAGTTTCCTTCTACTAATGATACATATCTTTAGCACTTACGTTTAGGTTATATTAATCCAATCAAAATTCAAAGACTGGTCAAAGATGGACTTTTAGAGCCATTGGACTTTGATGAATTTCCAGTTTGTGAATCTTGTTTGGAAGGCAAAATAACCAAATGAGCTTTTAATGTAAAAGGTAGAAGAGCCCAAGAGTTGCTTGAATTAGTTCATACAGATGTATGTGGTCCTATGTCAACCCAAGCAAAAGAAGGTTATAAGTACTTCATCACTTTTACTGATGATTACTTAAGATATGATTATGTGTATCTAATGAAATGGAAGTCCGAAGCCTTTGAAAAATTCAATGAATTTATGGTTGAAGTTAAGAATCAATTCGATAAACGCATAAAGGCCATTCAGTCTAATCGTGGTGGCGAATACCTTCTTGGTGATTTCAAGTATTACTTAATTGAAAATGGGATTGTATCTTAATTAACTGCACCTGAAACTCCCCAACAAAATGGTGTATCAGAAAGAAGGAATAGGACTCTTTTAGAAATGGTTAGGTCCATGATGAGTTACTCAACTTTACTGATTTCTTTTCAGTGTTATGCCTTAAATACAACAATACATCTTTTGAATTTAGTTCCATCAAAATCTGTTCCCAAAACACCCTTGGAATTGTGGAGTGGGCGTAAGCCTAGTATGAAATATCTCCACATTTGGAGCTGTCCAGCATGTGTCAAAAGGGAAGCCTGATAAACTGGAACCAAAATCAAAAGTATGTTTGCTTGTGGGTTATCCAAAAGAAAGTAGGGGTTATTTATTCTATAGTCATAAAAATAATAAAGTTTTTGTTAGTACAAATGCTAAATTCTTGGAAAATGACTATATAAATAATTTTACTCCTAGAAGTGAGTTTTTTTGGCTGAAATGAATGAACTTGTAAATGAACAACCAATGGATGAAACTAGGGATGATGTAGCTGTATTAGATACACCACAAGATACTACTCATGAGATGTCTAGTAAATAGGTGCCTCATCATAGTGGTAGGATTGTTAAGCCACCTATAAGATTTATAGGTCTGGAAGAAACTTATGAAGCTATCTCAAAAGAGGCCGAAACTGATCCTTACACTTATGAAGAAGCGATGAATGATATAGATGCACATCATTGGGTCAAAGCTATGAAATCTGAATTAGATTCAATGTATTCCAATCAAGTTTGGGATCTTGTAAAGGCGCCTAATGGTATTAAACTTGTTGGTTGCAAATTGGTTTACAAGAGAAAGAGAGGGATAGATGGAAAGGTTGAAACCTTTAAAGCAAGGCTAGTGGCGAAAAGTATACACAAAAAGCAGGTATTGATTATGAAGACACCTTTTCACCAATAACAATGCTTAAATCTATCAGAATTCTCTTATCCATTACTTCTCATTATGATTATGAGATTTGGCAAATAGATGTCAAGACTACTTTTCTAAATGGCAATCTTGAAGAAGAAATCTGTATGATGCAACTGGAAGGTTTCATAGCAAAGAACCAAGAGCATATGATATGCAAGTTGAAAAGTTCTATTTATGGACTTAAGCAAGCATCTAGGTCATGGAACATCAGATTTGATCAAGCAATCAAGTCATTTGGTTTTGAATAAAATCTTGATGAACCATGTATGTACAAAAGACTTCAAGACAAAGTAGTAATGTTCCTAGTTCTTTATGTTGATGATATTCAAGTTATTGGAAATGATGTAGGGGTAATAACATCAGTAAAAGTTTGGTTGTCAAGCCAATTTAATATGAAGGACTTGGGTGAGGCTAACTTTATTCTAGGGATCAAGCTTTGGCGAGATCGCAAGAATAAGATGTTAGGCTTATCACAAGCTGGATATATAGATAAGGTTCTAGAACGATTTAGCATACAAAATTCCAAGAAAGGATTACTTCCTTTCAGACATGGAGTTCTTCTGTCTGATGATCAAAGGCCTAAGACTCAAGAGGAAGAAAACATGATGAGACAAGTTCCTTATGCTTCTGCAGTAGGAAGTCTCATGTATGCCATGCTTTGTACTAGACCAGATATCTGTTATTCAGTTGGCATGGTCAGCCAATATCAATCAAATCTAGGACCAAAACATTGGCAAGTAGTAAAGCAAATTCTCAAGTATCTATGGAGAACGAGAGATTATATGCTTCTTTATCGGTGTGAGGATTTAATTCCCATTGGCTATATAGATTTAGAATTTCAATCGGATCTAGATTTTAGCAAATCCAATTCTGGATGTGCTTTCACCTTGGGAGGTGGAGCTATAAGTTGGAGGAGTGTTAAGCAATCTAGTATTGCGGACTCCACCATGGAAGTTGAGTACATAGCTGCTGGTGAAGCAGCAAAGGAAGTTGTTTGGCTCAAGAAATTCCTTTCTGATCTTGGTGTAGTAAGAATAAAGCAAGTTCCTATTACATTGTTTTTTGACAATAGTGGAGCGGTTGCACAATCCAAAGATCCAAGGAATTATAAGAAAGGTAAGCACATTGAGAGAAAGTAACGCATCATTTGAGACATTGTTGCTCATGGAGATGTAGTGGTTGTAAAGATTGTAAGTGTAAATAATCTAGTAGATCCCTTTACCAAAACCTTGCCTCAAAAGACTTTCGAGTCACATTTGGAGAGAATGGGAGTAAGATTAGTGCACAATAGAGTTTAGGGTAGGTGGGAGATTGTTAGGATTAGTGCCCTAAAATCTTATTGTATAATACTATGTATATTATTATGTATGACATTATGTATGAGTTAATGTTGAGATTAATAAAGTTGCTTTATTATTATCTAAAATGATGATAACATGAATATTTGGACATTATCATATAGTCCATGAGATGCATAGTATGTGATTTTTGTGAAAAGTCACAGAAGATATAAATCAGAAGCTCTTTGTAAACTCAGAATATTAGTTCGTAGTCAGTTATGAATTTAGGCATTTCATTTGCGAAGACTATAACATATCAACTAAGATGATTTGTCTTGATCATGGAAGTGAAGACTTCTAGTTGATGTGTTGATATGTTTTAAGAGTTAAGACATATTGAACTGGACCTCTGTGAGATTTATTATTCTCCTAACGACTATCAAATGAATAATAAATCTCATGACTTATATTTACATGAACTCTTAATCTTGAGAGAATAATGGACCTGATCATGTAATGTAGGTTGCTTTGATATATCAGGAGTGAGATCTAAAGTAACGGTCAGAACCTCAGTATGTTAGGTAGCCACATTTAGTGTTGATGGAATATACATTCTTAAGATGGAATTCATAGTCTCTTAACGGGTTTGTTATTCCCTTGAGATAAGTTTAATGGGTTTGTTATTTAGTGAGTTAAGCCTAACCACTTTGGTAAGAAATTACTAAAATATATATTTATGAAATTAGATTTCATAAATATATGATGAATAACTTAAAAGGATTAAACCGGTTACTCAAGGATTAAAATGTAGTAATTTACAAAGTAGCAGTCCATATTCATGACTTTGTATTACTACGAATATCTTATGAAGGGGTTACATGTGCAATAAAGTCATGGGATATAATTTATTAATAAGGTCTATAGTGCAATTATATTTATATAGTGGTATTAAATATAATTAATGGTAACTTTGGAATTTTTAAGAGTTGATAGAAAAGCCTAAGGCCCATTGGAGCTAGTGTCTTATTTGTTACCTTTTAGTCCCACTCCAAGCCACATACTAAAACCCAATTTTAAAGGCCCAAAAGGCTAGCCCAATTAGATAATCAGTTATATTGAGAGAAACATACAAAATTTTGGAAGGACATGAAATGGTATGTATGTGAGTGTTGGACACTCTTTTATTCTCTCTAGAAACATACACATATAATTGATTGAGAGACCACACTTCTTGGGCATCAAGTGGAATTGGAGTGAAGATTAAAAGTGTTCCCAAGTACTTTTCATCTTTGGTTTTGAATTTCATTGCATCAAGGTACATTCTCTTGATCTTATATTTTGAAACTTACATAACATATGTTATCAATTGCGAATGAAGTAGATTCGTTAATTTTCCGCTACGTACATTCATATTTCCATCAAAAACAAACTTTTTGCATTAGCTTACGGGGCTTTGCATGCATAGGGGTTGGTCCCAATCTACGCTTTCCTAAGGTGTTTGAGCAAAGTGCCAGATTTCCAAGATGAAAATCCGGTAATATGTCACCTTACTTTTGCGGCAAAAATTTGGCATCGCTTGCCTTAGGTGACATGGACTGTGACAATCACATCAAAAGGGGGCAAGCTGGTATATATACACATACATCATGCATAATGCAAGCACACAGAGTGGGAAAGTAAATGCCTATATCACTAAAGTATGGCCCAAAATATAGGTACAGAAAAGTAAATAGGGTTCGTCATACTCTAGAGATGAGGACAAATGATACAAAGCATGATATACCTAATACAAACCATCTGATGTTGAAGAGAATCACTAGGCTGGACAATTCGGCTTCGATGGGCTGAATGTTGTAGCGAAGGCCTAAAAAATGAACACACTATCAAAGCATACCAAGGTGGACCGGCCTAAGACCCTCTAATGACTAAGTTAGTATCTCCCACAAATGGAATTCTAACTGTATTAGAGTAATGTCAGAATGCTCTCATACCTTTGCTTGATTCAGATCAGTCCTTATATAGGAAACCTTGGAGCAGTTATTTGGTTTAGTAACTTCCCCAAGATTCGTGGAAGTCTAAAATTCCGGATATAACTTCTTCAACTGCTACAGATGTTGTAACCGCTAATGAAAGTTACATACTTAGGAGAAATCGGTGGCGATGAACACAAGTTGATTAACCACTCCATAATTTGTCGAGTGTTATATGGTTGTCCATGTGCTTTGCCCCTGGACGACTCCTTGTATATAGACTGATGTTGTGTGGTCGTCCATGCGCTTCGTACATGGACGACTCTTCTGTCATAATTGCCTGAGGTTTATTTAATTAATCAATACTCATGGACGATCCCTATGGACAAAGCAAAGATGATTCTTAATTCCTAGTTGTTCACAAAATTCCCTGAATGGTGTGTTGTCGAACTTTCATCCATTGTCAGATACTAGTACCCTTGGTACTCCAAATCTGCACACAATATTCTTCCAAACAAAGTTTTTAACATTCTGCAATGTAATTTTTGCTAAGGGTTCAGCTTCCACCCACTTAGTGAAATAATCTATTTCTACCACCAAAAACTTCATCTGTCTAGTTCTAGTTGGAAAAGGGCCTAATATATCCAAACCCCATTGTGCAAAAGGTCAAGGGGCCATCATTGGAGTGAGATATTCTGACAGCTGTCTAGGAATATTACTGGAACGTTGACATTGACCACATACCTTGACATATGCCTTAGCATCAGCTTGGATGGTTGGCCAATAGTATCCGGCACAGATGACCTTGTGGACAAGTGATCTGGCTCTTAAGTGGTTCCCACATGCTTCTTCATGAACTTCCCTCAACATGTAATTCGCCTCGTCTGGAGCTAACCACCTTCGGTATGGCTAGGAAAAACCTCTTTTGTATAGTACCTCGTCCATAAGGATGTACCTTGCTGATTTAACCCTGAGTTTTTTGGCCTCTTCCTTCCCCTCTAGAAGCCTTCCGTCCTTCACCTATGAAACTATCAAGGTCATCTAATTTTCTTCACCTTCTAGCTATAACATTTTAGGGAAGTCTATGCTTGGCATGTCTTGGATTTCATCAAACCCATCCCTTGCTTCGTTCGTGGAGGATTCCTTTGTTAAAGTATCTGCTTCCATGTTCTCTTCCCTTGGGATTTGAACGAAATCAGCTTCTTCAAATTTCTTCATAAAGCATACCATCTTCTTCAAATATCTCTTCATTCTATCTTCCTTGGCTTCACATGTCCCATTTACTTGGCCTATGACCAACTGAGAGTCTCCTAAGAAAAGTATTGAATCTACTTCCACTAATTTAACCAGCTCCAACCCTTTAAGAAGGCCTTCATACTCTGCTTCATTATTAGTTGTTTGGTATTGTAAATGAACTTTGTGCTTCAGTTTATATCCTTTTGGTGATTGCAAAACAACTCCTATACCTCCTGCATACAGTGTAGATGATCCATCTACATGGATGACCCATTTTTTATTGTCTTCTTTCTCTTCCAAGTTCTCATAACTTGGAGTGAGCTCTGCAATGAAATCTATCAGGGCTTGAGCCTTTACTGCATTCCTCGGTTGGTACCAAATGTCAAATTCACTGAGCTCAACTGCCCATTGGGTTAGTCGCCCTGCAGCTTCTAGTTTGTTCATTGTCTTTTAAGTGGATGGCCAGTCATGACATTGATGACATGAACTTGGAAGTAGTGTCTTAACTTCCTAAAAGCTGTGATTAGTGCAAAAGCTAACTTCTCTATCAATAGGTACCTTCCTTCTGCCCCTCTCAGTGCTCGGTTAGTGTAATACACAGGCTTCTGCACCTTCATTTCCTCCCTGATCAACACGGAACTCACGACATGTGGGGACACTACCAAGGCGTCCATGAAGCTCAACAGTTGATGGCCGGCTGTAGAATCAACCAATTGATCAATGCACGGCAAAGGATAACTATCCTTAGGGCAAGCTTTATTCAAATCAGTGAATTCTACGCATATCCTCCATTTGCCATTTGCCTTCTTCACCATCACTACATTTGCTAACCAATCTGGGTAATACACTTCCTGGATAAACTCTACTGCGATCAGTTTCTGAACTTCTTCCTTTAAAAGCCAAATCTCAAAGCCCCCATGCTTGCAAAAGCCCCGAAGACCAATGCCAAAATCATGTTTTTATGCCAATTTCCACTTTTCATTTGTTCAATTTTCTTTTTATCTAACAAATGAGTTTTTCGTCATCTTACTTTTTTATCTCCCAAATCAAACACATTTAAGAGAAAATTAAATATTTTTTATTCTTTTAATTTTTTTTCCCTTCTTTATTTTTTATCTCTCCAATTTTTCACTCATCAAACGAAACTAGTTGTAACCCCAACTTTACAGGCCAAAATAACCAAATACCACTATTGGCCAAAATTATTAGTGTTTTACCACATTTTGATAAATATTTAGCAATGTACCATTTTTAAGAAAATCAAGTTTGACATGGAACTTGAGTTTCAAAAACTTGAATTCCATAAAAAAATACGGCTGACATGGATTATTTTAATTAAAAAATGTCACACGAAACTCGAGTTTAAGAAACTCAAGTTCCTTGTGGTACTCGAGTTTACACAGTTCCTTGTGGTACTCGACTTTTGTAAACTCGAGTACCATGTAAGAAAGAGTTCCATAATATGTGTTAGGACATATATGTTTTAACTTGTTTAAACACATATGTCACTTAATTATGTAAATTGGCTTATCCTTTGACAAAACGCACTCTGCTTGTAATTGGGTAGATCTAGGTGTTTTTAATACTTCAAGAAACCATGTTTCAAGGTTAAGTGTTGAAGTCATCAAGTCTGTCCAAGAAAAAGCAAGTTGAAGTGCAGAATTTTTAAAGCTCGACACCTCTCGATAGCTACCTCGACACTTGCTATCTATCGAGAATTAAAAAGTCAGAATTCCAATATGATTTTCTTGGGATCCGTGAATGTGTTTTTGGGGCTTCTTTTCTTCTAACCCTAAACATATAAAAGGATTATTTTAAGAACCGTTTTGGGTGACACAAGTTGTATTATCATTGAGCAATCTCTGTTTATGCAAATTGTGCTCAACAGACGAAGTTCTTGACCTAGTTCATCCTTCATCAAGAAGTTGTTGTGTCTTTGCACCATAGGGTTTTGTAACCAAGCATCTTCCTGCTATTCATCAAGTGGATGATTTGAAGAACTTTGCAGCCAACCTTTCTTTCTCAAGTTAGTGTTCTGAAGTCGTGTATTGGGATTCGCGCATTGGTTAGTCACGTACTTGGGAGCCGTGCATCAAAGGTGGAAATTGTCACTACAGATCAAGTCCAATTGGGTATTGGGATAAGGGTTCAACTGTAGGTTGGTAAGGTACTTGGGATTCCTTTCTTGTAACCGCTTGATTTGATAATAGTGGAGTTTCGGGGGTGGTGACCTGAAAATCACCCGGTGGGGTTTTTGCCATTAGGGTTTTCCCCATTCGTAAACAAATCACCGTGTTATTTATTTTCCGCTGCATATTTAGTATTTGGTGATTTGTTTGTGCTTCCACGCAATTGCATGCTTAATTGATTAATTAACAACTCAGCTAATTAATTAATTAATTAATTAATTAGGGTTTATCAAAAGGGGTCATTCGAATTGTGACCTAACAAGTGGTATCAGAGCAGGCACACTTTGATTAGGATTTAATCTTTGCTGTGTTTGATCCATTGACCCCTGTTTGTCATGGATAGAGGACAATCATTAATTATACCTCCTTTATTTGATGGCACTAACTATGCATACTGGAAAGTACGCATGAGAGCTTTTCTGCAGTCTTTAGATGAAAAAGTGTGGCAAGCTGTAGAGATTGGCTGGACTAAGCCAGAAGAAGAACCGGCCGATTGGGATGATGCTAAGATCAAGGCGGCCAACTTCAACAGCAGAGCCCTGAATGCCCTTTTTAGCGCAGTCACCAATGAGGAGTTCAAGAAGATATCCTCAACTGAAACTGCTAAGGAAGCTTGGATCATCCTCCAGACAACCTATGAAGGCACAAAGGCTGTCAAAGAGTCAAAGCTTCAAAGGCTCACCACAAGCTTTGAAGAAATAAAGATGGAGGAGGATGAGTCGTTTGATGAGTTCTATGCCAAGCTCAAGGACATAGCGAACTCAGCCTTCAATCTTGGGGAAACCATCCATGAACCCAAGATTGTAAGGAAGGTGCTCAGATCTCTACCTAAGAGATTTCATGCCAAGATTACAGCAATTGAGGAATCAAAGGATATAGACAAGATTCTTTTGACTGAGCTGGTTAGAAACTTGCAGGCCTATGAAATAGGGTTATCCAGGATTGGCAAGTCCTATAAAGGCAAAAGCATGGCCTTGAAGGCGCAGAGCAATGATACAGATGAGTTTTCCAATGATGAAGATTCCAAGATGAAGTCCTACATCACTCGGCAGTTCAAAAAGTTTATGAAGAATGCCAATGGAAGGAGCTTCGACAATGACCACAGGCAGTTCAGTTCTTCTCAGTTTAAAAGCCAAGACAAAGGGAAGAAGGATGCTAAGGAGGGCGGTCAGTATACTGTTCCCGCAGGACCAAAGTGCTTTGGTTGTCATGGGTTCGGGCACATGAAACATGAGTGTCCTACATATCTGAAGAGCATTGGGAAAAGCAAGGCCCTTGTTGTAACCCTAAGTGACACTGAGCCTGAAGGTGATTCCAACAATGAGGATGACGGAATCCTAAATGCCTTCACTGCCACAGTCAATCCTACTGAAGGGATTGTTGAAGAAATGGATGAAGAAGAAGAACTAGTGGAGTCAAAATTTGAGAAGATGGATGATCAAGATGATATCCATTCAGCCTATGAGAAGCTTTACAAAATCTCTGAAAAACATGAGAAATTATATAGGCTGGCCACCAAGAAGCTCAGTGATGTGGAACTTGAACGTGAAGAATTGTCCACAAAGGTTGATGAAGTGAATCAAACCATTGGAGCTCTGAGATTTGAAAACAACTTTTTGGCTGAGAAGACCAAGAAGCTTAAAGCAGAGCTGTTTCAAGTCAGAGCTCAACTAGAGAGGACTTCAAGTGCAAAGCTTGATGAGATGCTTAGCAATCAGAAATCTGCTTCAGATCGAACTGGTTTGGGGTATGGTATTTCTCTCTCTAATACTGCCTCTACTAGCAATACTGTTTTTGTTCCTGCTGCTAATAACATTGAAATTGAGAATACTAATGTTAAAACTAAATTAGCTAATGAGAACTTAGACAAGGAAAAATCTATCTTAGGAGCACCCCCTAAGCTAGACAAGAAAGATGCTAAAAACCCTAGGGTTAAGAAGGCTAACTCCCAAAAGCCTAAACAAAAGAAGCAGCATCTCTGTCATTATTGTGGAGCTGCCGGTCACACTCGACCAAATTGCTATAAGTGGTTAGCCACTCAACAGAGCAATGGCGTGATAGCATCTGGAAACCATAATCAGCTTCCATCCTCCCTTGCTCCTTTTGGAGATCTTCTGAAAGCCCTCATGTTCCTTTCAAACTTGAATGGTTTGAATTCTTCCCCCTCACCGCCTGTTCAAGGTTTCAATCAAAGGAAAGGTTCTTCCAAGCTGTGGAAGAAAAAGGACTTTAAGTGATTTCATCACTTTCTTTTTCCCCTCTTGTTTTTCTGTTTATTGCATTGCTTGTGTGTTTTACTTTTCTGCTGAGTCAGTCTAGTTTTTTGCTTTGTTTTGTTAACATATTTTGTGTGTTTGCTTTCAGTTTTGTTTATTTTGTTTTTAATATAAAAAAAAAAAAAATTGATTGAAAAATTGAAAAAAATACAAAAACAGTGTGTGTCGTGTGTACTTTGGTATTTGTGTACCTTGGATGGCCAATGAAACAAAGTTTTCTAAATTTTGTATCTCTTGTAGCTTGGATGAGCATCTCTATGCACAACTAAGCAAGTGAGTTTTGTGGCTCTTGTTTGTGATGAGTAAGATTAGGTTATCTCTTAAAACTTAACACTCATATCACTCTTTTTGACGGGTAGGACTAGAAAATCCTAAGAGAAATGCATAAATAACCATCTCACCACTGTTGCCTGCCAATCATAATATGACACCTGTATGCTTCGGCATAGCAAAAGTACAGTGTCAAAGACATTCGTATGCTTCGGCATAACAAAAGTGCGATGTCAAAAGCTTAACATCTTAGGTATTTGTTTTCTCCTTTTTATGCCCATGTATGATATGCTAAATAAAATAAAAAGAAAATATGCAAAGAAAATAAAAAGCAAAAAAAAAAAAAAAAAGATTAAAAATGCTTTAAATATGGTTGCAAGCGTGTTTTCTAGGAGATGTAGGAGTTATAGGATGTACCTCTAAGGTGATAGTCCCCATCAAACAGTTATGATTGTGTGTGAGTTAAAAGTTATTTTCTCATATCCCAAATCGTCATAACATCCATACACATATGCAATCTTGCGATGTTTTTCACACACAACACGCAATATTCTTTGCTACTTTTGATACATGTGTAGGTACAATGTGATTTGGCCATCACAAAGGTTTTACATGTGCTAATGTATGCTTACTAAACTGTCATAACTTGTTTTTGAAATATAAAATTGGTTAGACTTGTTTAGTGTGTGTGTGTGTTTTGCATGATCCTTGTGCTCATTTTATTGTTGAGAGATGTTTTGAGAGGTTTATCATTTAAATGGATCTTTGGTTGAGATGTGTGTTAGATTGCATTCATGTCTGTATTTTTCCCTTCTCGAAAAATTACATTTTTATGTGAGCTCGACACCTACCTCGACACCTCCTCGATACCTAATCATCTGTCGAGCTTCTCATGTGGTTTCTTATCGCAATCTCAACACCTCCTCGACACCTGATGGATCGATTGAGAAAGTCTCTGTCCTCTCGACAGATCCTCGACACCTGTTGGATCGATCGAGATTCAATTGTGCTGTTTGTGTATTCTTTCTCGACACCTATCTCGACACCTTTCGGATCGATCGAGATTTCTTTTGCCTCCTCGATACCTTCTCGACACCTTCGCGATCGATCAAGATTCTCATGTCTGAATTTCCCTTTGCATCTCAATACCTCTCGATACCTGCATCTGTCGAAGGCATTTTCCTCGATACCTTCCTCGACAGCTTCCTCGATACCTCTCGACACCTCTGCTGTCGAGAATTAGTGAGGATCCTATTTAAGAGCTGAACGCGATTCTGAACTCATTCTTCTCGATTTCTCTCGATCTTTCCGTGCCTGTTCGTCTCCCTTTCACTCTCCTTTCACTCAAATCCTTCAACCCACTTGGATCTTGCTCATTTCTAGCTCAAATCACTTGGTAAGATTGCTATTCTCTTCATTTTTCATGCATTTCATGTTTTGAAAACCTAGTTTTTGGGATTTTTCATAAAATTTGGGGTTTTTCAAAATTGTTGAGTTCTTATTGAAATTTTGGGTTGGGTTTGTGCTTAAATGATTTCAAAATGTCATACATTGCATTACATTTTCATTCTAATGATATTTACATGCATTTAGATGTGTGCCTTATGTTTGTGTGCTGCTAGGATTGGATTGGGCTGAGCCCATGATGTTTTTCCTTTGCATGTCACATGCTCATGCATTCCCATGCATACGTAATTCTTGTTCAACATATTTGATATATTTGAACTGTGTTTGGGACTTTTCTGATTGTTTCCCCCTCTATCTTTTTCTCATTCTTTTTACGTTAGTCGTGTCTATGGCACCTAAACGTAAATCTACTCCTGCCCGGAACCCTCTGCGTTCTGGAGCATCTACTTCTTCTGATTCTGCTTCCTTTGAGCTTCGGTTCCATGATGGAGATGCCCATAAGGCATTTTCGGAGAACTTTTCTAGACGAGGTGTTCATTCGGAACGCCAAGTCATTCTGGCGGACTTCGCCGACACTGACCTTCCCTCTGTCATCCACAGTAGGGGATGGGGGTCACTGTGTGACATCCCGGTCACTTGCCCTCTCGTGCTGATACAGGAGTTCTACTCCAACATTCACGGGATTGATCTTTCAGTACCTCATTTTTCCACTCGCGTTCGAGGTATGCGCATTCATGTCACACCGCAACTTGTTGCGAATGTGCTTAGGGTACCTAGGATAGAGTTCCCAGATTACCCCTCTTGTGAGCATCTGAGGACTGTGTCCAAAGACGAGCTCATCTCTGCCTTCTGTCAGCGTCCTGCTGATTGGGGTGAGCATCAGTTCACATCATGTAGGCCTTTTGCTAAAGGTCCTAGATTCATGAACATGGTGATGACTTTTGTTCTCCATCCTCTTTCTCACTATAACTCTATTACAGAGCCTCGTGCTCGATTTTTGCTTTCTCTTCTTGAGCATTTGACCATAGACTTCCCTTTTCACTTCATCCGGTCTATCATAGAGGTCTATCTTGATTCGGCGTCCCGTGATAAGCTCATCTTTCCTTCTGCTATCACTTCAATTTCTTCTATTACAAACTACAGGCCAAGTCGTCATTGATACATGATGTTGAAAAAGTATTAATATGTATTAACAAACACCATTCATGCATGAGAAAAGTTTTTAATACATAACAACATCATCATTCATACAAGACTTAATAAAAGTTATCAATGCATACAAAACCGTCATTCATACATGACTTAATAAAAGTTATTAATACATAATAACATCGTCATTCATACGTGACTCAAAAAAAGTTATTAATACATAACAAAACCGTCCTTCATACATGACTTAATAAAAGTTATAATACATAGCAACTTCGTCATTCATACATGACTCAATAAAAGTTATTAATATCGTCACTCATACATGACTTGAATGGAAGTTATTTAACACATAACCAAACCATCATTCATACATGACTTAAAAAGAAGCTATAAATATACAACCTTGGAGAAGTTGAGCTTGGAGAAGTCCATCTCAGGGTGATGCTTGGCCAGGTACTTACAAAAGAGTTTGAAATTGTCCACGTAGTAATCGCAAAGCATGTTCAAGAACTCATCTAAAACCTTAAACTTCTCCACCACTTCAAGACCCGCCTTCTTGACCTTCTTGAGAGCCTCATCAATTTGCTTATCCTTCAGTTTCAAAAATGCCTTCTCAGTATTCCTATTCTTCTCCAAAGTCTTCAGAAAATCCTTATACTTCTTGGCTTCGTCAACAAAAGCAAAGATTTGGATTGTTAGTGACTCATTTTTGACAGAAAGAGAAGCAATCCTAGATTAAGCCCCAACCAATTTCTTATCATAGTCCAAGCACTTTCCTAAGATGTACAAGCACTTTCCCAGCACCTGCAAATAGGTGACAGTTCAAAAAAAAAAAAAAGAAAACAAAACAAAGGTGTGCATAAGAGACAAAGATGTATACTTGCATAAGCCTATGAACATGTGACGACATCAACTTTGAAGGAGGTTTTCCTATCAAAGGCTCTAAATCCTCCATGGAGATTGCATCATGGGCATTCTACTTTGCAGCCCTTGTGTCTTCCCAAAAAGAGGCAATCGAGACATTACTCATGGCTTTGGCCTTAGAACCACCACCAGGAGAGAAGATCAATTCCAAGGAAGAAGTAGGTGAGGCAGGACAACGGTCTTGAGACTTTGCTATAGAAGAAGTCACCACAGTCTCTTACTTAGATGGTTCATTCTCCCTCTAACATTGCCTCGATAGAAGGCCACCAGTTAGATTGGCCTTGGCTTTCTTTTCCTAAGCCTCGATGAGTTTTGCTTTGCTAAACTTGGTCCTATGAATCTTTCAAGACCCAAATAACCATGCTCTAGACTCATCCAAGAAAGATTTCAAGGTGAGCTCATTTTCTTTTTTCTTTTTGTTTTTTTTTTTTTTTGTTTTTTTTTTTTTGTTTTTTTTTTTTTTTTTTGTTTTTTTGCTTTCTTGTTGGTAAATTTGTTGATTTCATATTTTTTGAGAACTTTATGGTGGGGTATTGTCATATTGTTGTTCTTTTCTCTTGTTGGAATTTTGGAAATTGTATGATTTGGTGGAAGATCATTGTGTGGCTGAGCTTCATCTTCCTTAGGCCCATCCATCATGGATGCCATTGTTGCTAAAGAAATTCATGGATTCTGCATTCTTGGCACATACTGGTATTGAATCTTACCGAATTTTGATGCCAATGTCTAAAGACATTCATGATAAGGCATTAGCTTTTCTTCCTTAATCTTCCATCTGTTCTATATCTAAGAAATTATCAAAGTTGAATCACCATATACTTCCAACTCTTTCACTCCAAGACCTAAGGTCGCTTGTAACCCCATAATGTAAGCTTCATATTTAGTGGCATTATTCGTGGCAGGAAAGTTAAGCTTGTTAGAGAATGGGATGTGTGTCCCTTTTGGAGAAATTAAGAGAACTCCAATGCCACTTCCATTTTGATTAGTTGCTCCATCAAAATACATCTTCTATGGTTCTAAATCTATCGCCATGGTATCCTCACTTGGAAAGTCTCTTTGGATTTCTTTGGCTTTTTCAGGTGAACAATGGGCTATGTGATCAGCGATTGCTCTTCCCTTTACAGAATTCTAAGTCACATATTCGATATCAAATTCTGACAAAAGCAGAACCCATTTAGCCATCTTCCCATCTTGCAACGGCTTCTCCATTAAATATTTCAAAGAGTCCATTCTTGCAATCAACAAGACCTTGAAAGCAAGTATGTAATGCCTGATTTTTCGAGTTGCCCAACCAAGTGCTACACATGTCTTCTCAAGTGGTGAATACTTCTCTTCATAAGCCAACATCTTCTTGCTAATATGATAAATTGCATTCTCTTTTCTAGACTCCTCTAGGTATTGAGCAAGCAAAGCCCCCATTGCTATATCTGTGGTTGTGAGATATAACAATAATGGCTTTTCAAGTACCAGTGGAACTAGTAATGGTGGCTTTATCAAATAACTCTTAATCTTCTCAAAGGCTTCTTAGCAATGTTCGTTCCACACTGTGGGAACTTCTTTCTTAAGCAGTCGAAAAAGTGGCTCACATGTCATGGTGAGCTAGGCTATGAACCTGCTTATGTATTGTATCCTCCCTAAAAACCCTTGGATCTCCTTCTCAGTCTTCAGAGGTTTCATCTCCACAATTGCCTTGATCTTGTCAGGATCTACTTCAATTCCCTTCTAACTCACCATAAATGCCAACAATTTTCTAGATGTCACACTGAAAGTGCACTTTTTCAGATTCAACAGCAGCTTATAGAACTAAATTCTCTCAAAGAACTTCCGTAAAGCCGATATGTGCCCTTCATGGTCCTTGGACTTCACTATTATGTCATCCACATAAACTTCTTCTTCCTTATTTGTCAAATCATGCAATAGAGTAGTGGCTACACGCTGGTAAATGGCACCAGCATTCTTAAGGCCAAATGGCATGACCTTGTAACAATATGTCCCCCATGGAGTGATGAAGGATGTCTTTTCCATATCTCTTAGAGCCATTTTTATCTTCTTGTATCCCAAAAACCATCCATGAATGACAGCATGGCATGTCCTGCTGTGTTATCAACCAAGATATCAATATGGGGCAAGGGAAAATCATCCTTCGAGCTAGCCTTATTAAGGTCTTTGAAGTCTACACTCATTCTCAACTTCTTGTCCTTCTTCGGCACCAGAACCACATTAGCTAACCATTTTGGGTAGTTAACCACCCTCAAGAATCTGGCATTGTATTGTTTCTCAACTTTTTCTTTGATCTTAAGAGTCTACTTTGGCTTCATCCTTCTCAACTTCTACTTGACTAGCTTCATGGCTGGATCTGTTAGAATGCAGTGTTGCACTATATCTATATCAATCTTGGACATATCTTCATATGACCATACAAATACATCTTTGAATTCCTTCAGTAGTGTGATTAATGCATCTTTCTCAAAGTAGGTTAAGGTGTTACCAGTTTGGACCATCTTAGGCTCATCATCAGCTTTTCATGGGTCTCTCCCTTGTTCGCTACATTCTCAAGGTTGCGCTGACTACCCTTCTCTTTAATCTTATCTGACTTTATCTGGAACATTTCCTCCGTTAGCTACTATTAGGAATGTTGCACTAACTGTAGTACCTCAATGAAAAAGCTGGTTATTGTTTGCGGGATTTCTTTGTTGTGGTTGCGTCTTAGCCCCCACTCCGTTTGCACCTTCCACCTTGTTGAGCTGGCACAGAGTGGATGGCCATGACTCTCCCTGCAATAGCATAACACTCATGTTCCATGTTGTCTTCGATCTTGGGGGCATGGCTTGTGAGGGATGCTTGTCCTTCCCTATTTGTTTCCTGACTCCCCAGTAAAGTCACCAATTTAATGTGGGGACCTTTTTTCATTTGTAGGTTTGAACCCGTTGGCCACACCAAGGCTCGTGAGTTAGAGGTTAAAGGAGTTGGCACTGGCCTTGTGGGGTATATACTGCAGCCAGCTTGTGTGCAAGTTAAGCATGCCCAATGTTGAGACAGCTTGGGAATGGTATGGTAGGCTAGATACAGTAGGTATAGTTGTAGAAGAAGAACTATCACAAGTAGCACAAGAAAAGATACAGTAGCAGAATGACTTTTACAGTAAAAATATAGCAAGACAACTAAAACCACAAATAAAATAAACGAAGTTATAGCAGAACAACTGATACAATAGATAGAAATAAGGAAATCACATCAGAACAGCTAAAAAACATAAAACACCACTGCAAAATGAATAACAATGGAAAAGTCAAATGAACCAAAAAGGTACCACTACAGAGTGGTGATATCGATTCTAAGCAAGTGTAATAAAGATGGCTTGCTTTCCCAGTCTTGGGTTGAATCATTCAGTAGGAACAGGTCCACGAGGGGAACCAAACACCAACATGGGTAATCTAGTTACGGGCTTTTGCCAATGAAATTACTCATGCTGGAAAAAGGGCTTAAATGGTTTTTGAATTCCAATTTTAAGAGTTTTAGAGGGTGGTATTGTCAAGAGCGAGATAAAAGATGGTTCTACTGATGCATGCTTGTATTTCTGCTGTGTTTACTTTCTTCATTTTTTACCATTTAGTTTTCTTTTGTTCTTTTGTTCTTAGTTTCTTTCTTAATCTTCTCTCCGTCTCTCCTTTTTTCTATTCATGGTTACCTCTCTTCCTTTTATATTGCTTAATTCTATAAGATTTATCCCTTTTGTCCCTAAGGCTTCAACAACCGTTTTTGGATTCTTTTTGGCATCTTTCCAGGATTGCCCACTAATCTGTTAGTTGCCCGGCCACTACCTCTACTTAGAGTGTGCTTATTGCACCACTCCTCATCTCCAGAAAAAATTCATTTTTTGTTTCTTCCTCTCTCAATATTTGCCTCCCCCATGGATAACGATTAGGGGCTCTCTTTATTCCTATCCCTATGGCATGCATCAAGAGGCCCTAGCCCTTTGCTTGTCTCTTTTGAGTGAAATGCCATCTCAACAAGGCATCTCCCCAAAAGAAGCCTCGGCAGGAACCCTAGAATAGACCCTCTTTTTCTCCCAACTACCAAACCATACTTTCTGAATCCCTTGACCGAGGACCCACCTCTCCTGTATTGGCTAGGTACAAGTAGGTGGTACCCTGACCCTTGTGTGAGCTCCACTATCCTCTACATTTGTCTTATTTTACTCCCACACCATTCCTGTCGTTGTTGCCTTGTCTTGTTCTGCAATGTGTGGTGGGTTTGTGCTTATCTCGCACAGCATGAAGGGTGCGTGGGATTTGGGGCTTGTATTGCTTCCCTTCATTTCCTCATGGACTGGTATTATCTAGGAAGAAGTTTCCTCCCTTCCATTTTTGCTGCTGCTTTTCCTGTCATGCCTATGAGCTTGTTGGTTGTCATTTTTACTATGTTGGTTCATTGGATTTATTACCTCTTCTCTTGGGCTTCTCCGACCCATTTACTTTATCTTTGCCTCTTATTGTGCCCATAGGCCTTTTAGCTGTCATTCTTGCCACGTTAGCCCATTAGCTTTATTACCTCTTTCCTCAGCCCACTTACTTCACTTTTATCTCTTATTGTGCCCATAGGCCTGTTGGCTATCATGTTTGCCACGTTGGCCCATTGGATTTATTACCTTTTTTCTTGGGCTTCCTTGGCCCATTTTCTTCACTCTTACCTTTTATTATTTCCATAGGCTTGCTAGATGTCATTCTGGCCACATTGGACCATTAGGTTTATTACCTTACTTTTGCTACTTATGCTTCTTTTTCCTCTCATTTTCCTTATTGTTGGGCTTCTTTTACCATTGGGCATCAACATTGACAAAACTCTGTTAATTGATGTTAAAAGTGTTATGTACTAATGTGCCCTTTGGTTTAGGGAAAATTTAAAAAATTTCCCTCCCTTTTAAAGTTAAAATGTTTAAAAAATCCTATTAAAAAAATATATACAAATGCTAGACTTTAGCTTGACCTTGACCACTTAAGCAACATGTTTTTTCCCATAAATTGTAATGCAAAGTGTTGGTGAAGTGCGACTAAAAAATCAAGACTCGTCAATTGTTTTTTTCTTAGTTTCATTTTAAATTGTTATCTATGTATGTGTTTTGCGGAGGGAGAGAGGGAGAGGGAGGGGGAGGGGGTTTGATAAGATAAATTTAGTGAACAATATATATATATATATATATGAAAATAACAATGTTTATTAGGTAAGGTTAATAAACAATAAATCTTAGCACAGTGAGATAGTAAGCACTTTTGTTTGGTAATTTAAATATGAATAGAATCAATTGAACATGTATTATTATTACTATCTTGTAACCCTATATATATATGCATGGATACACTTAAAGATATACAATAAGATGCATAATATAATTTCTATATATATAATTTAAATACTATTGATAGTCATTTCTATATTTTGTTAACTCTTGAAAAAATTTTGTAAGAATATTATTAGATATAAAATGTAAATTGTCCACTTTTTTTAATTATTGTGAAGCACCTTTTTTTTTTTACAATTCATTTATTCTAGACTTTTTAGAATTTATACTTAATAATTCACTTGGATGAATATTTATAATGTGGTCCTACATTTAATTCTAAAATTAAGAAATAAAACTTTTTAAGAATAAATAATTTAGAACACATGACGCAAAATTAAAACTTTAATTTAAAATTCTAATTTAAATTTTTCTCAATTTCACCTATTATTATATAACATATAGACTCCTCTCAATTTAGAGGGAGCATAATTTAAATTATATATAAAAAATTAATAAATAAATAAATAACTCTATTTTGGCGCATAATTCCTCCAACCCTTCCATTAATAAATAATAAATGCGCCAAATGGAAAAGTTATTAAAGTTATCAATTTTCGCAGGAAAAAAAAAATTCAAGTTATCAATTTTTTATTTTAAAGAATCATTTACTTTCCGATAGGAGCTAAGGCTATTCCATGGTGGGCGCATCCTGCGTAGACATTTGAAACTTCCAATTGCGAAATACTGACCACTTACTGAGAGTGGGACCACTAGCATAGACTAATCATTCATTCTACGATAACTAGGTGGGACCACTTTGTGTGGCACGGATTCCTCATTCTACAACTACTTGCTTTCATTATTAAATATGATGACCATCAAAGTCTTCGATTTACGCGCTTTCATTACACCTTTCCACACCCGGCACGCAGCTTCATAGCAATTCATGATCAGACAAACTAAAGCGAACATTTCTTTTCCGAAATTAAAGTGGACCCGCAATTACTTTGACAGCCAATTATTTAACTGGTTCAAATCTTTTATTCCACGTTACTCCAACTTTATACTGTAACCATAAATATTTAACAGCTGTCCAACTCTTTTACTTAATTCCTAATTATTAGCTTTTTATATTTAGCTTCCTAGAATAAATAAATAAATAACCTCAATTAACTTTATCGGCGGTTTCCATGTTATCAATAACCATTGTTAGAAATCCTTATAATCATATAGATAATAATTATTGTAATGTTGCATTTAGTTAGTTAGGCATTTAGTTAGTTAGTTAGATACAATTTCAAACATATTAATTACATTTAACACGTATTGAAATTATTAATATGCATGATGAATAATAGAACCTTTAGGATAAGGCTAAGTGGGTCAATAGAATAGTTTTTTGGTTCTGTGTATACCTACTTGTAATCACATTTGCATCCATTGAAGAATAAATCAATCCACTACTTAGTGTATTTCCCCTTTTTCTCTCTCTATCTCTCTCTCTCTCTCTCAATATTTCTCTACGGAGGGTAACTACCTCAAATTAAGTCAATTTCCTTACAATTCTCATACATTCCCCCTACAGATTCCATCCATCCTCATTAGGACTAGGTTCCTAACAACCATCCACTATCGCTAGCTATGGGTGCAAGCGCCCTTCGCAAATGAGTGGGCCTCCCCATGGGAAGTACGCCTCGACTTAGAGTGGACCGAGCAGAGGGAATAAATGGAGTCACCACTAAGATTAGGCTAGGAACCATATGTATAACGCCCTATGTGAAGGACTAATCTTTACTAGAGCACGTATCCGGAGTTAAGGTATGGGGATGGGAAGGTGTTAGGCACCCAACCCCACCTGATCCGTAAATCAGCCTCCACTCATTGTGTTCTAAATCCTAATGCCATCAAACTATTCTCTAACATGTTATTCTAAACACACACACACACACACACACACACGCACACACACCCTCTAACATACATCCAAAGCAACATGGCATATCATCCCATTGTAGTACATAATATACAATCCTATCATTCATCTAGCACATGTATATCCAAAGGTAGCAAGTATATCATAACGCAATATGTCAAGGGGCTAGCAGCATTAAGAATACTCATCATGTTCATTAACAAGGGAAGAGGTAAACGTAAAGTAAATGGGTCGTGGAAGCCCAAGAAAAGAGGTAATAAACCCAAGGGGCTAACATGACAAGAATGATTGCCAGCAGGCCCATAGGCACAACAAGAGGTAAAAGTAAAGTAAATGGGCCATGGGAACCCAAGGGAAGAAGAAAGAAATCCAATGGGCCAACATGGTAGGAATGATATCTAGCAAGCCCATGGGCATGGCAAGAAAAGGAGCAATCGAAATGGAAGCCCAATGGAATGGATAGGTAGAAGCTTCTACCAATACACTGTCCAGGCTCATGAGGGAATAAAAGGAGGCAGTACAAGCCCAAGAATCCATGCTCTTCACACTATGGGGGATAAGCACAAACATAGGACACGCAGTGGAATGAGACAAGGCAAGAATAACATAATGTTGGGATTAGTGCCCTAGAATCCTATTGTATGGTGTTATTATATTATGTATGACATTATGTTTGACATGATGTATGACTTAATATTGTAATTAATAAAGTTGTTTTATTATTATCTAAAATAATGGTAACATGAATATTCGGACATTATCATTAGTCCATGAGATGCATAGTATGTGATTTATGTGATTTAGTCACAGAAGGTATAAGTCACAAGTTTTTTGTAAACTTAGAATCTTAGTTCGTAGTCGGTGATGAAATTAGGTATTTCATTTGTGAAGACTATAACATATCAACTAAGATGATTTATCTTGATCATGGAAGTTGAGACTTCTAGTTGATATATTAATATGTTTTAAAAGTTAAAACATATTGAACTGGACCGCTGTGAGATTTATTATTCTCCTAATGACTATTAATTGAATAATAAATCTCACGACTTATATTTGCATGAACTCTTAATCTTAAGAGAATAATGGACCTGATTATGAAGTGTAGGTTGCTTTGATATATCAGGAGTGAGATCTAAAGTAACGATCAAAACCTCAGTATGTTGGGCAGTCACATTTAGTGTTAATGGAACATATATTCTCAAGATAGAATTCGTAGTTTCTTAACGGAGATACAAAATATTCCCTTGAGATAAGTTTAATGGATTTGTTATTCAGAAGAGTTAGGCCTAACCACTTTAGTGAGACTAAAGTATATATTTATGAAATTGGATTCCATAAATATATGATGAATAACATGAAAGGATTAAACTGGGTACTCAAGGATTAAGATGTAGTAATTCACAAAGTGGCAGTCTTCATTCATGACTTTGTGTTACTGCGAATATTTTATGAAGGGGTTGCATGTATAATAAAGTCTTGGGATATAATTTATAGATAAGGTCTAGAGTGCAACTATATTTATATAGTGGTATTAAATATAGTTAATGGTAACTTTGGACTTGTCAAGTGTAGACAGAAAAGCCCAAGGTCCATTGGAGCTAGTGTATTATTGTTCCTTCTTGGTCCCACTCCAAGCCACACACTTAAGCTCAATTGGAAAGGCCCAAAAGGTCAGCCCAATTAGATAATTGGTTAGATACAAAGGGAAAAACGTACAGAATTTTATATGAGCGAAACATCATTGTGAAATGGTGTGTAAGTGAGTGTAAGCCACTCTCTAATCCCTTTGTGACCGATTGAGAGTCCACACTTCTTGGGCGTTAGTGGAATTGGAGTGAAGATTAAAAGTATTCCCAAGTGCTTCGATCTTTGTTTTTGAAATTCACTACATCAAGGTACACTCACTTGTTCTATATTCTGAAACTTACTTATTGCATGTTATCAATTCTGGATGAAGTAAATCCGTTAATTTTTCCACTGCGTTTATGCTTATAACCAACAATTGGTATTAGAGCGGTCTTCATTTTCGAATCTGTATAATATGTTTAGTGAGTTTTAGAATTAGAGAAAACTATTTTCATAGTTGTGAAAATTCTGCAGTCATTTTTCTGCATATTATTGTTTTTGAATCTATTGTTTGATTAAAACTGATTTCGATGTTATGATGTTGTTTAAGTTTGATTTTGACCATGTAAAATTGAATTTTAACACTTTAACATCAATGAAATTCAAGTTTTAATCTTAATCTTATCGTTTTTGATCATTAAGAATGTGTTTTGTTCATTAGAAACATAAAAAACGGTTAAAATAGAAAAACAGCTATTTCTAGGTTTTTTCGCGACTAGCGAGCCGCGAGTTAAGTCGCCAGTGAGTCGCCAAAGTCTCTGGATGAATCTCGCGACTGGGTAAGTCGCTAGTGAGTCGCCAAAACTCGCGACTGCTTTTGGCAACTTGCGTAAGTCGCCAAAACTCGCGACTGGTTCTGGCGACTGGGCAAGTCATGAAAACCAATCGCCAAAAATTCTGACACTTGTTTTTTACATGTATAAAGAGCAAGGCTATGTGTAATTAGTTTATATATGTATTAAACAATTAAAAACCTTTATTTTAAAACATCTAGTGGGAGTGAGATACAAGAGTTGCATCTCACGGCCTCCATTGTCGGTTTATAGTAGTGTGATTAAGCACTTCGCCTTGGCGTGTATGCCTTGCTCCCTTCAGAGGGTGTTTAATTCATGGTACTACAGGTTAAACTTCTTAATGACGGATGAAGTGTGTTTAAATTGAGAACGACCTCACTTCTGTGGAGTTACTTGGTGACTCACATTGATTCTAGGCAATGGTGTACACTAGACTAAGTATAATGTTAACCCCCCTTCGGAGCTATGTCATTATTACTTAGAGGCTGAAGTAAAAGCGGCAAATTATTTTTTTTTGGTAAGAGTTACCATGATAGCATTAATAATAAGAATAATTCTCGCTTAATCATAGTGATTAATATGACCTCGCTTCCAAGGAATATTAATTGCAGGATTAGGTTGTCGTTGCATTATGGTTTTATTAAGGTTCCATTCTATATGTTCATATGCTAAATTGATAATGTCCAGTTTACTTATTATATTCATGTTTATTATTTTCAGATTAGAACATGGCATCATTTAGCCCACTTGTTACTATTCTTAATCAAAACAAACGGACTGGATCCAACTATGTTGACTGGAAAAGAAATTTGGATATAGTTCTCACTACTGAAGAGCGCAAATATGTGCTTACTAAACCATGTCCTAGCTTTCCCTCATTAGATGCTCCTCTTGAGGAAAAACAACGATATGATCGTTGGCAGAAATCTAATGAGATGGCCAAGTGTCCTAGCATCTATTTCAAATGTTCTACAACATCAAATGTAGGATGTAGAACTAGCTTTGGACATTGTGCTAAGTCTGAAGGAGATGTTTAGTGAGCAAGGTCATTCTGTAAGGCAAGAAACCATGAGACAAATTTATAATACCAAAATGGCTAAAGGTAGTTCAGTAAGGGAGCATTGTCTTACAATGATCTCTAATCTGAATACATTGGAGGTTCTAGGTGCTGATATTGATGGAGAATCCCAAGTGGATATGATACTCCAGTCACTACCGGAATCATTTAAGGAATTCAAACTCAATTATAATATGAACAAAAAGATTTACTCTTTGTCTGAATTAATGAATGAATTGGTAGCGGCGGAAGGCATCCTTGGTACTTCTAATGTTGAAGCCAATGTGGGTGAAGTTTCTACTTTTCAACCTAAGTCGAAAGGGAAGGGTAAGAAGAAGAAGAAGAAGGATTTCACCAAGCAAGAAGGTAAACAAATTGTCTTAGGGGTTGCCGACAATGGAAAGAAGCTCAAAGGAAAATGTTTCCATTGTGGTGAGAAAGGACATTGGAAGAGGATTTGTCCAAAATTTAAGGCTGCCAATAATAAGGGTATGAATAGTTCATTCCTCCTTGAAATATGTTTGGTACGAAATTCCACAGATTCCTGGTGTGTGGATTTAGGTTGTACTAATCATATCTGCAATTCTTTGCAGGGGTTCCAAGAGACTAGAAAGCTTAATGAAGGGGAATTGTTTCTTACTTTGGCTGATGGGAGCAGGATTTCGGTTGTAGCTGTTGGTGTTTATAATTTATGTTTTGAGTCAAGGGTTTTAATATTAGATGACTGTCTGTATGTACCTAATGTTCGTAGGAATTTAATTTCTACAACTTATTTAGGTAAACATGGATATTGTGTTATCCTTAAAGATGATGTTGTAATAAAGAAGGATAAAGTGTTTATTTGTTCTGGCAATATTGTGGATGGTCTTTATATTTTAACTCCTGATAAGCATGAATTATATAATTCTGAATTAGATAATAACTCTCATATAAAATCATTAAAGAGAAACTTTCCTTCTACTAATGATGCATATCTTTGGCACTTGCGTTTGGGTCATATTAATCCAAACAAAATTCAAAGACTGATCAAAGATGGACTCCTAGAGCCATTGGACTTTGATGAATTTCCAGTTTGTGAATCTTGTTTAGAGGGCAAAATGACCAAATGACCTTTCAATGCAAAAGGTAGAAGAGCCCAAGAGTTGCTTGAATTAGTTCATACGGATGTTTGTGGTCCTATGTCAACCCAAGCAAAAAGAGGTTATGAGTATTTCATCACTTTTACCGATGATTACTCAAGGTATGGTTATGTGTACCTAATGAGATGGAAGTCTGAAGCCTTTGAAAAGTTCAAAGAGTTTAGGGCTGAAGTTGAGAATCAATTAGGTAAACACATAAAAGCCATTCGATCTGATCGTGGTGGTGAATACCTTCTTGGAGATTTCAAGGATTACTTAACTCAAAATGGGATCATATCCCAATTGACTATACCTGGAACTCCCCAACAAAATGGTGTAGCAGAAAGAAGGAATAGGACTCTTTTAGAAATGGTTAGGTCCATGATGAGTTACTCAACTTTACCAATTTCTTTTTGGGGTTATGCCTTAAATACAACAATACATCTTTTGAATTTAGTTCCATCAAAATCTGTTCCCAAAACACCCATGGAATTGTGGAGTGGGCGTAAGCCTAGTATAAAATATCTCCATATTTGGGGTTGTCCTGCACATGTGTTAAAAGGGAAGCCTGATAAATTGGAACCAAAATCAGAAGTGTGTTTGCTTGTAGGTTATCCAAAAGAAACTAGAGGTTATTTGTTCTATAATCGTAAGGATAACAAAGTTTTTGTTAGCACAAATGCTAGATTCTTGGAAAATGACTATATGAATAATTTTACTCCTAGAAGTAGAGTTGTGTTGGCTGAAATGAATGAACCTGTAAAAGAACAACCAATGGTGAAACTAGGGATGATATGGATGTATTAGATACACCACTAGATACTACTCAAGAGATGTCTAGTACACAAATGCCTTGACGTAGTGGGAGAATTGTTCAGCCTCCTATAAGATTCATAGGTTTGGGAGAAACTTATGAAGCTATCTCAGAAGAGGTTAAATTGGATCCCTACACTTATGAAGAGGCAATGAATGATATATATGCACATCATTGGGTTAAGGCTATGAAATCTGAATTAGATTCCATGTATTCCAATCAAGTTTGGGATCTTGTAAAGGCGCCTAACGGTATTAAACCTGTTGGTTGCAAATAGGTTTACAAGAGGAAGAGAGGGATAGATGGAAAGGTTGAAACCTTTAAAGCAAGGCTAGTGGCGAAAGGGTATACACAAAAAGAAGGTATTGATTATGAAGAAACCTTTTCACCAGTAGCAATCCTTAAATCTATCAGAATTCTTTTATCCATTGCTGCTCATTATGATTATGAGATTTGGAAAATGGATGTCAAGACTGCATTTCTTAATGGCAATCTTAAAGAGGAAATCTATATGATGCAAAGGTTTCATAGCAAAGAACCAAGAGCATATGGTATGCAAGTTGAAAAGGTCCATTTATGGACTTAAGCAAGCATCTAGATCATGGAACATCAGATTTGATCAAGCAATCAAGTCATTTGGTTTTGAACAAAATCTTGATGAACCATGTGTGTACAAAAGGCATCAAGATAAAGTGGTAAGGTTCCTAGTGCTTTATGTAGATGATATTCTACTCATTGGAAATGATGTAGAGGTAATGTCATCTGTAAAAGTTTGGTTGTCAAGCCAATTTGATATGAAGGACTTGGGTGAGGCTAATTTTATTCAAGGGATCAAGCTTTGGCGAGATCGTAAGAATAAGATGTTAGGCTTATCACAAGTTGGATATATAAATAAGGATCTAGAAAGGCCTAAGACTCAAGAGGAAGTAGATATAATGAGATAAGTTCCTTATGCTTCTGTAGTAGGAAGTCTCATGTATGTCATGCTTTGTACTAAGCCAGATATTTGTTATTCAATGGCATGGTCAGCCGATATCAATCAAATCCAGGACCAAAACATTGGCAAGCTGTAAAGCATATTCTCAAGTATCTACAGAGAACGAGAGATTATATGCTTGTTTACCGGTGTGAGGATTTGATACCCATTGGCTATACAGATTCAAATTTTCAGTCGGATCTAGATTTTAGAAAGTCCACATCAGTATGTGTTTTCACCTTGGAAGGTGGAGCCATAACATGGAGGAGTGTCAAGCAATCTTGCATTGCGGACTCCACCATGGAAGCAAAATATGTTGCTGCTTGTGAAGCAGCAAAAGAGGCTGTATGGCTCAAGAAATTCCTTTCTGACCTTGGTGTGATGAGAATGGAACAAGTTTCCATCACATTGTTTTACGACAATAGTGGTGCAGTTGCACAATCAAAAGATCCAAGGAATCACAAGAAAGGAAAGCGCATTGAGAAAAAGTATCACATCATTAGAGATATTATTGCTCGTGGAGATGTGGTGGTAGCAAAGATTGAAAGTGCAAATAATCTAGTAGATCCCTTTACCAATGCCTTGCCTCAAAAGACCTACGAGTCACATTTGGAGGGAATGGGAGTTAGATTAGTGCACAATAGTCTTTAGGGCAAGTGGGAGATTGTTGGGATTAGTGCCCTAGAACCCTATGGTATGGTGTTATGATATTATGTATGACATTATGTTTGACATGATGTATGACTTAATATTGTAATTAATAAAGTTGTTTTATTATTATTTAAAATAATAGTAACATGAATATTCGAACATTATCATTAGTCCATAAGATGCATAGTATGTGATTTAGTCACAGAAGATATAAGTCACAAGTTTTTTCTAAACTTAAAATCTTAGTTCGTAGTCGGTGATGAAATTGGGCATTTCACCTGCGAAGACTATAACATATCAACTAAGATGATTTGTCATGATCATGGAAGTGGAGACTTCTAATTGAGATGTTGATATGTTTTAAGAGTTAAGACATATTGAACTGGACTGCTGTGGAATTTATTATTCTCCTAATGACTATCAATTGAATAATATATCTCACGACTTATATTTGCATGAACTCTTAATCCTGAAAGAATAATGGACCTGATCATGAAGTGTAGGTTGCTTTGATATATCAGGAATGAGATCTAAAGTAACAGTCAAAACCTCAGTATGTTGGGCAGTCACATTTAGTGTTGATGAAACATATATTCTCAAGATGGAATTACATATATTCTCAAGATGGAATTCGTAGTCTCTTAACGGAAATACAAAATATTCTCTTGAGATAAGTTTAATGGATTTGTTATTTAGAAGAGTTAGGCCTAACCACTTTAGTGAGACTAAAGTATATATTTATGAAATTGGATTCCATAAATATATGATGAATAACATTAAAGGATTAAACCGGGTACTCAAAGATTAAGATGTAGTAATTCACAAAGTGGCAGTCTTCATTCATGACTTTGTGTTACTACGAATATTTTATGAAGGGGTTGCATGTATGATAAAGTCTTGGGATATAATTTATAGATAAGGCCTAGAGTGCAACTATATTTATATAGTGGTATTAAATATAGTTAATGGTAACTTTGGACTTGTCAAGAGTTGATAGAAAAGCCCAAGGCCCATTGGAGCTAGTGTCTTATTGTTCCCTTTTGGTTCCACTCCAAGCCACACACTTAAGCCTAATTGGAAAGACCCAAAAGGCCAGCCCAATTAGATAATTGGTTAGATATAAAGAGAAAAACGTACAGAATTTTATATGAGAGAAACATCATTGTGAAATGGTGTGTAAGTGAGTGTAAGTTACTCTCTAATCCCTTTGTGACAGATTGAGAGTCCATACTTCTTGGGCGTTAGTGGAATTGGAGTGAAAATTAAAAGTATTCCTAAGTGCTTCGACCTTTGTTTTTGAAATTCACTGCATCAAGGTGCACTTTCTTGTTCTATATTCTGAAACTTACTTATTGCATGTTATCAATTCTGAATGAAGTAGATCCATTAATTTTTCCACTGCGTTTATGCATATAACCAACACATAAATGGTGTGGGAGTAAAAGAAGGCAAACGCAGAGGATAGTGGAACTCACATAAGGGTCGGAGCACCACCTACTTATACACAACCAACACAGGAGAAGTGGGCCCTCGAACAAGGGATTTATAGGTGTGGTTTGGTGGTGGGGAGAAAATGGGTCTATTTTATGGTTCCTACCGAGGCTCTTTTCAGGGAAAGTGACTTGCTGGGATGACATTTCGCCCAAAAGAGGCAAGTAAAGGGCTAAGGCCACTTGATGCATGCCATGCCATAGGGGTAAGTAGAGAGAGAGATACTCCAATCCTTATCCATTCGGGTAAGGTAGAAAGAGGGAGAGGAAGAAACAAAATAAGGAGTTTCGTCTTAAAATGAAGAGTGGTGTAGCAAGCACACTATAAGTAGAGGTAGGGGCCGGGCAACCAACGGGTTAGTGAGTAATCCTAGAAAGATGCTCGTAAGAAACCAAAAATGGTTGGTGAAGCCTTAGGGACAAAAGGGAGAAATCATGCAATATAAAAGGAAGGAAGGTAGCCATGAATAAGAATACACGGAGAGGAGAGTAAGACAAAAATTAAGAATCAAAGAACAAAAGAAAAGAAAATGAAATGGTAAAAAAGGAAGGGCGAAAACACGTTAAAAATAGAGGCATGCATCAGTAGACCATCTTTTCTCTCCCTCTTGACATTCCCACCCATCTTGGCATTTGGTTTCCTTCTTGGACCCATTTTTGTTAAATGACTCGGCCCAGGATTGAGGGAGTGAGCTAACACTATTGCACTTGCTTAGTATTGTATTTATTCCCTTGTTATGACATATTTTAACTTATTTGATATTCCCGTTGTTATTCATTTTGCTGCAATGTTTCACATTATTAATTATTTTGTTGTGACACCCTTTACTCTATTTGTTATATTAGTTGTTCTGTTGTATTTTCTTTTCTTTTATTTGTGGTATTAGTTGTCTTGCAATGGTTTCTTTTGTTATACTCGCTGTAACAATCATTCTACTATGACTACATCTATTGCATCAAACTTTCCATATCGTTCCTGTGCTGATTAAGTATTGGGCATGCCTGGCTTGCGCACATGCTGGCCTGTAGTATAACCCCACAAGGCCAGTTCCAACTTTCTTACCCACTAACTCACAGGCCTTGGTGTAGCAGATGGGCTTTGGCCCTTTAACTTGAAAGGCCTCGACACTAAATTGACGACTCCACTTAGGAGTTGGGAAGCAAACAGGGAAGGAAAGACAAATCCTCATGAGCCATACCCCCAAGATCAAAGACAACATAGAACATAAGTGTTGTACCATCGCAGGCAAAGTCACGACTAGCCACTCCATGCCAACCCAACCAAGCAGAAGGTGCCACTAGTGTGGGGGCTGAGCCATAATAGCAGCAAAGAAATCCTGGAGACAATGCCAACTTCTTCATTAAGGTGCTGCAGTCAGTGTAGCATTCCCAACAGTAACTGGTGGGGGAGATTTGCTAGCTAAAGGTTGACAAGACTAAAGAAAAGGGTAGTCAACAAAATCCTAAGAACGTAGCTGACAAAGAGGAAACCTTGAGGGGGGAGACTCCCAGGGTTGCTAGAACGAGAGAAGGCCTAAGTGCCCAAGGAAAAGTTTTATTCAAAGAGACCATCATACCCAATGAGGCTACTTTATAAGCCATATCTTGACAGATACGAGCCCTCAACTTTCTCGCAGTACGATGGCAGAAAGGGGAGCGCCATTAAGCACATGAGCAAATTCGTAGACACCTTGGATCCCTTACGTAGTAGATGAGGATCTATGTCTATGAGAATTCTTAAAATCCTTATGTGACTGTGCTTACACCTTGTATACTGGCTTGAAGCTGGGGTCCATCCATACATAGGATGACATGGTGGATGTTTTCTGCAACAAATACTTTCATTGGGAAGAAATGGTAACACTTGCAACCTTACAAGCCACAAAATAGAGGAATGGTGAAGATCTCATGGAATACATCAAGAGGTTTAGAGAAATAACTCTTGATTGGTATGACCATTATAAGGAAAGAACGCTGGTAGAGATATGCATGGGAAAAATGATCATGGAGTACTAAGCTGTCCTAAAAAACTTGGAGATGTCTCAGTTTTCTTAACTATTGCAGAAAGCCAGAAAGATAGCCCAATCAGACAGGCTTAACTCAAAGAGGCTAATAGACCGAAAGTTCACCCCAAAAGCCATGACAAGATCCATGAGCAAGAAAAGAATGAAGCCAAATGGGAAGGAATACGAGAGCCCTCCACCCATACAATGCACACCGAAAGAGTTAGATGTACTCTTAGACAAATGGATCGCATATAGGGTCTTCAAGCTCAATCACGTTTCTAGAGAGCTCAGTGAAGATGAACGGAGAGACTTAGATTTTTGCTGATTGCATAACTATATGCAAAACGCTATGATAGAATCAAGGAAGGAACTCTCAAGTTGACTCAACCAGAAATTCAGAGAAATCCACTCCCCAATCACAAAGAAGAGGGAGTGGCAGTAGTAGTTATTTGCACTGATCTAGGCGATGAGGAAGAGGAGAGGCCTTCATTGCCAATGAGAGCCATCATGACTTTGCAGAGGAGTTCCCGATTCAAAAATCTATTTAAACAGTTGGAGTTCACAACTAATGAGTGGAGAATGACCACAGAGGCCTTAGTAAGCATTGCCTCGGGAGCAAGAGTCAAATGCCTTACCGCAGAAACTCAGTCTAACCGAGCCTTCCTAGAAGATACCAATGAAATCATTTTTAGTGATAAGGACATGGAGATGGAATACCCAGATCACCGAAGACCGCTTTATTTAAAAGCCTCCATAGACCAAATTCCCATTAAGTGAGCCCTAGTGGATACAAGCACTTCAATAAACCTCATACCACTTAGCACGCTGCAAGCAACAAGAATACTAGAGAATAAGATTCTAGGATACTTAATGGAAGTAACAGGGTTCGAAGGAAAGGGCGAATGGGCTCCATCTAGTGAAGACTATGTTTCATGGCGAATAGGCTTCGTTTGGGGAAGCTCGGTGTATAAACCATCAAGCACTTTTGTTCCTAGATGGGAAGACGTCAAAAACCACCCAGAGCTTGATTTGAGAGAGTTGCTGGCACGAAAAAGGAAGAGGAAGGAGGCGCCAACCTCAGAATCAAATAGTTTGCTACGCTGCACCAGGGTCAAAACACCTAACGGTAAAATAGTGTACAAGTTATAAAGGCACACAGGGCCCATTTGCATCATGTAGGAAGGTCCCAGAGGAGAACCCCAGCATAGGACCCTAATATGCTATGTGGCCCAAGAAGGCATAGAAGAAGAGAATGATGATGAAACTAAGGAATAGGTAGTGACAAGAGAGGAAACACAAGTGACGGCTGAAGAAAAGTTAGAAGAAATAGAATTGGGCATAGACCTGCAGAAACCAAGGCCCATTTCAATTAGTTTGAAATTGTCAAAAGAGAAAAAGTCAGACCTGATTCAATTGCTGAAAGAGTTCAGAGACTCTTTGTTAGGATTAGTGCCTTTAAATCCTATTGTATGATGCTATGTATGACATTATGTATGATACTATGTTGTGATTTATAAAGTTGTTTTATTATTATCTAAAAGTTGGTAACATGAATATTTGGATATTATCATATAGTTCATGATATGCATAGTATGTGATTTATGTGATTTATTGACAGAAGATATAAATCACAAGTTCTTTGTAAACTCAGAATTTTAGTTCGTAGTCGGTGATGAAATTGAGCATTTCATCTACGAATACTATAACATATCAACGAAGATGATTTGTCTTGATCATGAAAGTTGTAACATATCAAAAGACATATTGAACTGGATCGTTGAAAGAGTTATTATTTTACTAATAACTGTTAAATGAATAATAAATCTCCTGACTTCTATTTAAATCAACTCTCATTCCTGAGAGAATAATGAACCTCATCATGAAGTGTAGGTTACTTTGATATATCAAGAGTGAGATATAAAGTCACAATCAAAACCTTAGTATATGGGGCAACCACATTTAATGTTGAAGGAACATATATTCTCAAGATGGAATTCATAATCTTTTAATGGAGATATAAAATATTCTCTTGAGATACGTTTAATGGGTTTGGTTATTCAAAATGTTAGGCCTAACTACTTTTGTAAGAAGTTACTAAAGTATATATTTATGAAATTAGATTTCATAAATATATGATGAATAACTTAAAGGATTAAATTGGGTACTCAAGGAGTAAGATGTAGTAATCTTCAAAGTGGCAGTCAATATTCATGACTTTGTATTACTATGAATATTTTAATGAAAGGGTTGGATGTATAATAAAGTCTTGAGATATAATTTATTAATAAGGCCTAGAGTGCAATTATATTTATATAGTGGTATTAAATATAATTAATGGTAATTTTGGGTTTGTCAAGAGTTGATAGAAAGGCCCAAAACCCATTGGAGCTAGTGTATTTTTTGTCCCTTTTGGTCCCACTCCAAGCCACATACTAAAGCTCAATTGGAATGGCTCAAAAGGCTGGCCCAATTAGATAATTAGTTATATATAAAGAGAGAAACATACAGAATTTAGTAATGCATATGATGCATGAAATGGTGTGTATGTAAGTGTGAGCCATTCTCTTATTCTCCTTTGAACACATTCGTGTAAACTGATTGAGAGACCATACTTCTTGTGCAAAAGTGGAATTGGAGTGAAGATTAAAAGTTTTCCCAAGTATTTCTAATCTTTGGTGAATTTCACCACACTAAGGTACACTATTTTGTTCTTAAATTTTGAAATTTACATAATACATGTTATCAATGCGAATGAAGTAGATTCGTTAATTTTTCGCTGCGTATATTTTGTAAGTGATACAAACTATGTTTTTCCTACAATCTTTGCATGGGAGTACAATGGGATCCTTGGGATAGACCCAAGCCTAGTGGTACATATCCTCAATGTGGAGACTGGGACCAAACCAGTGGCCCAGCCAAATAGGGTGTTCCATATCGATATAGAAGCGCATATAATATAGGAGGTGCAAAAGTTGCTTGCGGTAGGATTCATCAAGCCGATCCAACACCCAAAGTGGCTGTCCAATATTGTACATGTTAAGAAAAAGAATGGACAAATAAGATGTTGTGTCAATTTTAGGAATCTCAACCAAGCCTGCCCCAAGGATGAATTGCCCTTGCCAAACATGGATGTATTGATAGATTATGTTACTAGACATGCCATGCTCTCTTTCATGGATGGGTTTAGTGGTTACAACCAGATCAGGATGGCACCTAGGGATGCTGAGAAGACTACTCTCAGAACACCCATTGGAATTTTTTATTACATAGTGATGCCCTTTAGGCTAAAACATGTGGGCGAGACTTACCAGCGCACCATGACTACAATATTCCATAAAATGATGCATTGTGAAATGGAGGATTATGTGGACGACATTGTGATAAAGTCAAGGAAGCATGAGGATCACGCCAAAGTACTAAAAAAGGTGTTTGAAAGATGTAGTCTTTTCAAGAGTTGTCTTGACACAATTGTCCATTGTCGGTGCTTTGTTGGATTGTGTCACTTGGGGTGAGATACTTAACTGTCCCTACGATGGGCGGTTGTTGGCTAGGTATGAGGTCATCCAGGCTATGGCTAAATTGTGGGCGCGACTCTAGTTTTAGGCTTTGTCGAGCTGGGAGTTTTTTTTGGCTGAGAGGACTAATCATTAGGTTATACCAAACTTTAAAGTTGCCAAGAACCCTTCTCAGGAGCTTTCGTGTTCCGAGGTTATTTTGGACAATCTTGACTATGCAACAAGCTCCTTCGACAGTTTTATCATGGAGGGTACTAATTACTTCACTTAGTTCCTGCAGTCCTTGGCTAGAACCATTATGGATGATTGCCTTGTGAGTGGGGACAAAGTGCTTGGTGGCATAGCACGTTCTCGTCGGGCTTCAGAGGCCCACTTAAGGTTGCATGTAGATACCCTACAAGCTAGGGTGAGAGATCTTAAGGGTGCAGCTACCACTAGAGAAGGGTATATTCAGGAGGGACCTATGGTAGAGAAAGAGGGAGGCCCATGTTGTTGCCATAGAGAGAGAGTGGGGTTAGCTTTAGGTTGAGATAGGCCTGCTTCGTGGGTACATCGATGTTTTGATTGGCAAGATGAGAGGGCATAGGATGCTTGTACTTTCTACATCTCATATTCCTAGTAGGGATCCTCCTATTCGCTGACATAAGTTAGAGTGCATGTCTACTCCTTTCGGATAGGCCGGTAGTTAGGGATATGCCCTCTTAGATGATTGGGCTTAAGGCCCTGTTTCGATATATGTCCCAGGTTCTCCGGTGGATAGAACCAGTCCTTCTACAAGTCCCACTATGGGTGATGATGTCGATGATAACAGCATTGGGAGCTTTGCTGATGATGCCATTACAGATGATGACTCCCCCTAGGCCAGCCATGTATTGTTGTACCATAATGTAGCCCCTGCATAGTCATGTTTTTCTCATTTTTCTTATATTTTGTAGACATTGCCCCATAATGGGCCAAACATGTATATATTAGAAGATTGACTCTTGGTAGGCCTGGACTGTATGTATTATATTGCCCCTTAGTGAGCCTTGATGTACGATATTGCCTCTCGGTAGGCTCCTGATGTACGTATGGGCATTGCCTCTTGGTAGGTCTTACATGTATGTTTCTAGATATTGCCTCTCAGTAGGCTCTTGATGTATGTATGGAAATTGCCTCAGGGTAGGTCTTACATGTATGTTTCTGGATATCGCCTCTCAGTAGGCTCCTGATGTATGTATGGACATTGCCTCAGGGTAGGTCTTACATGTATGTTTCTGTATATTGCTTGCTGGTAGGCTCTCGATGTATATATGAACAATGCCTCTCAATAGGTTTTACATGTATGATTTTGGATTTCGCTTGTTGGTAGGGTCTCAATGTATATATGAACAATGCCTCTCAATAGGTCTTACATGTATGATTTTGGATTTCGCTTGTTGGTAGGGTCTCGATGTGTATATGAACAATGCCTCTCGATAGGTCTTACATGCATGATTCTGGATATTGCCTATTGTTAGGCTTTTGATGTATGATGAACATTGCCTTTTGGTTGGTTTTACATGTATGTTTCTAGATTTCGCTTGTTGGTAGGCTCTTGATGTATATATGAACATTGCCTCTCGGTAGGTCTTACATGTATGTCAATAGAACTTTAGCATTTTAGAGCTGGTTGCACCACTGTGGTCACATTGAATCGCATCGTACTTTCACAGATTTATCTATAGAATTTGATGTTGATTAACACACTAAGGGACATAGAGAGAGGAAGGACTGCATAAAATAAAACTGCCCTAGTGTAGGTTTTATGTGGTTCTTATCATGAGAGAAAAGGTTCCTAGTGGGAAGGACCCATTTTTGAGCATATTGACTAATTGAAAGTGGACTTAATCATGCAAAATAAATTGCCTCAATGTAGGGTTTTGCATGGTTCTGAAATGATCAACTGACTTGGAGTGGGATTAGAACTATACTGGGCGATACGTGTTCCTTAACAACCTTAAAGATGGTAATGGATTTCCTAGTGGGATTTTGTACTTTCCGTGTGGCAGAATGTACTGATTGTCTTGGTTATCAATTGAATGGACCGTTGCTTTGAGAAGAGTTCCCTTGGGGAAATGATCATTGCGATCTTCATACAATGCTCGATGGACTTCTAATAGTGATTGGGAATGGCCCTAGCACTGTCCCATTACATGTCTTGACAACGGGGGCTAAATTGACCCCTAAACTAGGTTTTGAAAATGAGGTTCAAGATATTCCGAGATTCCAAACGAGGCATGCAAAGAAAAATTGCCCCAGTGTAGGCTTTGTGTAGTCTCGGTTGTGTGAAAAGATCTTTTGAATGGCAAGTTTGTTGCTAAACCTACCTAGTACTACTGTTACTGCAAAGACCGAGGGAATCATCGCTTTAGAGTAGTCCAAAATCCTTCATCCTTTGGGTTTAAGCTCAGAATACATGTGGGTTTGTGCCAGGAGGTTGAAAAGCCCTAACACATGTCACAAGGTACGGTGGCCCTTGTAGGTGCATTGCCTGTTGCCGACGATTGTACAAGGTGCGCTGGCCCTTATTAATACCGTATTTTGTCCACCCTCGATTTGTGTGTCGACCCCTAAAAATCCAAAAATATCATTTTCTCTCCATGGGTTCACGAGAGCATCCAGAACAACATGGTGCAACCCGTTTGGGCACTGAAAAACCCAATGTACCTTTTTTTAAGCTAAAATGACCAAAATGCCCCTAGTCAGCCCTAGGTTTGATGGAAGGCCAAACAAGGTCCAAACCCTTGCCAAATAATGTTTTTCATAGCTTTGCATCAAACTCGAGCTTTTCGGAGATTTTTAACAACTTTGACCAATTTTGGTTAAGTTTGACCTAAAGTCAATCCTAGGAGGGCCTAAAAACCCTAATTTTGATTCAGCTATTAGAACGGGTTGAAACCAATCATTGCGAAGATTATCAAATCCTCATTCCAACGACTATTCATGGGTCGAAATTAGAGTTAAAGCAGCCGAGATATCATGAAAACCGGAATGATGCATCGATCGATACACCACAAACTTCCGAGACCAATAACTTTTGATCCTACTGTTGGATTTTCAAGATCCATACCTTGTCAGAAACAGGAAGTCAATTTATTTCTAAGGGTGCCTAGATCCACACATTTTTAGGCCCTTGAGGCCTGCAGCCCTTGAAGGGCCACCACCTCCTAAAGCGTGCCTAGGGCTATAAATAGCCCTAGGCACCCCCCAAACCAAAGGAGACCCCATTTTTCTGAATTTCAGCCCTCTGCCCAACCTCTCTACATGTTTTTTTCTCTCTTCCAACACTGAAAAACAAACAAAAAACACCCAAGAAACACATCAAAGCTTCTTGATTCTTCTTTCCTCACCAAAAACATAAGGCATTGTTCCTATACCCAATCTTCCTTTCCTTTGGTTATACACTTTGGATGTAGCTTTTTGGTTATCATCCACACCCCTAACCATCTAAATCTCTTTCTAGCATTTATCTTTTTTTATTTTTTATTTATTTTTTAGCTTGAATAACATGTTTCATTGCTTTCTTTAGAATGTTTCTTGTTTTAAGTGTAGATCCATTGGTTGTGATGTCCTATGTCATGTTTTATGCTTAGATCTTTTTTTTTTTTTTTTTTTTTTTTTACATGCTTGTATGTTTAGACCTACATGCTTAGGGTTTTATGCCATGTTTCCTTTGTTTCGTTCCTCTCTTTGCTTTGTGTTGATGTTAGGGTTTTATGCTCACATGCTTGATATTGTGTCTATGGTTATGCTTCGCTTAGATCGATGTGTTCGTGTGCTTTTCACCATGTTTTATGCTTAGATCTGCATCCGTACATGCTTATATGCTTGGTTGCGTCCTTTCCCCTTTTGCTGCGTGTTTGGATGCAACCATGTTGGTGAGAGTACTTATTAGTAAGGTTGGCTTGCTTGCCGCTTGCCTTTCTCTCATTTGTTTAGCTTTGCATGTTAGAGTTTCTCAAGTTAGCCTTGTATATGCCTTATAACGTGATTAGCTTTATCCTTGTGTGATAACATGCTTTGCTTTCCTTACCCTTTTGTGCTGAAGCTGACAGATAAGCCCAAAGGCCATTGGAGCTAGAGCTTTATTTGTCCCATCCCAAGCCACACACTAAAGCCCAATGAGGCTAGCCTAAAAGGCTAACAAAATTAGATAATTAGTTGTTTCTTTAATAAGAGTTATTAAATAAAGTAACTGTCTAAGCAATTAAAGATATATATGTATTATTAAAAGAGAAACATACAGATTTCTCAAGATACTCTCTTATTCTCTTAAACAAGTACGTATAGAACTGATTGAGAGACCACACATTTTGGGCATATGTGGAATTGGGGTGAAGATTGAAAGTCTTCCCAAGTTCAATCTTCGTTTGTTTTTTAATTTCACTACATCAAGGTATGCCTTCCTATTCTTTGTTTCTAAAATATAGATGTTCCATGTTATCTTCCATGAATGAAGTAGATCCGTTTATTTCCACTGCGTGTTTTTTGTATGAGATGCAAAATTGTGTTTTCCAACACTTGTATCATGACAAGGTTTTGATGGATATTCATTCACTCGTTCATTAAAATAATAAAATAAAACAAATAAAAACACATGTGTTACACTCAAATGTGATATTATCCACGATCAGAAGCAATGTTATTAAATCTGTTCCGTTCCGGCTAGAATGGCTGGAATATTATGTACCGAGATGCAATCTGAAATAGTAATACCACTCGTTCCACTTCGGGTCCAATTTCGACCAGTTTCAGGTCATTTTGGCCAGTTGGTCGATTCCGGTCAATTTCGGCCGAAATGTAAATTTAAGCCAGTAGCAGTTTTTAGCAACCAAAAAAAAAAAAAAAAAACTTAAAATAACAAACTCATCAGTACAACATGTTTCCACCTAGCATTGATCGCTTGAAGAAGTTCAAATCGTATCTGCTATAGAGCTACCAAATAATTCGGAAAAAAAAGAGAGAGAAGAATAAGAAGAGAATAGAAATTTAGAGCCATTATGGAGGAAGCTCAAGTTTTAGCTGTTTTTGAAACTTTTTCTTTAGTCCTGTACTTAAACTTGTGGTTTAGGTTTCTGAAACGTTCCAAGAAGTTGTACGTAACTGATGGGAATTTGAAATGAAGAAGAGTAGGGGTGGAGAAGTCATTACATGTGGGTGATGGAGTGAGGTTAGGTGAAAAGGGGCTTCCTAGTTTCTAAATATCCCTTCAATGTTTGTTTATTTACAGAAATACCAAAACTTGAATTTTAAAAGAATTAATTTAATCTATTTATTATTATGGTAGAATTTCTTTTAAAACACTATATTACCTTCAATAAATGATATTACATTTATAAAATTTGGCTTAAGAATAGCAACAAGTAATAACATTTTTTTATTAATTACTAACAATATATATATATATATATAAGGGTAAACTACGTATTTGGTCCCTATTCTATACACCATATTTCAATTTGGTCCCTAACTTTTCAATTGTGTCAATTTGGTCCCTAACCTTTCAGTACCGTGTCAATTTAGTCCTTACTATTATTTTTTGAATGAAAATTGATAACGCGTCTAATGGTCAAAATAAAAAATTAGCTTCTGTTGATGTGACAATACACTATAATTTTATTTTGACCGTTTGACATGTCATTAATTTTCATCCAAAATATAACAATAAGGATTAAATTGACACGACACTAAAATGTTAGGGACCAAATTAATACAATTGAAAAATTAGGGACCAAATTAAAATATGTTATAAAGAATAGGGACCAAATATGTAGTTTACCCTATATATAAAGTAGTAATTTTGAAACGGTCTAAAATGGTATGCCAAAATAGGCCAATACCGAAATATTACATTTCAATAAACAAACTAAAACAAACACCGAAATAATATTCATAAAATTGATCAAAAGTACAACAAGCTTTCAAAAAAAAAAAAAAAAAACCCAAGACTTAAACAGGCATACTAACAAACACTATCGCAGAAATTCAGATCGACCCCCAAGACCCCATAGCCTCATGCGTTAATTATTATTACGAGGAAGGTTATGGCCTTTCTGGTTACCGAGAAGTTTTCCACAACCGACAAGCACAACAACAGAATAGCTTAGGAGGAAAATTACGCAAATAGCTAAGTAAATACATCGTTGACATTCTTTACGAGTATCTCTATACTTTCCGTCCGAGTTACTCGAGGCTTTATCTTCTGAGTTATTCAATCTGGAACGTAGTTCAAGATCAACTAGCTTCTGATGCACTCTATTGCGTCTGTATGAAATTTGATCTTGTTCAGCCTTAGTTTTGTTGCAGCTGATTCCTATTTTAACCAACACAACCGAATTAAATACTGCTGCTATTACAGAAAGAGTAAACAAGAACCATCGGCCAAAGGATCCCAAAAAAATTGAATCATTGGAGAGTACTGTTAAGATGACTGCTTGGAAAACAAAGTAACAATTCGCAAGACTGAAACCAGTAGATCGAAGGTTATTGAGATGCTGGTCCTGTTCTGCTATTACTTCCTTCAGTTCATTTTTCTCAAGATCAAGCCCCTGCGTTATCTCTATTTGATTTTCAATATGCTTATTAGCCATCGGAGAGCAAATCGGAGAGCAAACACACTAACAGGGAGAGGAGTGCACTTACATGGATCCCGCAACTATGGTTGTGTCAAAAGGCCGTCCACAATATGTAATCATGGGCCTCTGGTCATACAAGAACTCGAGCAGCTGCTAACTGATCTCCTTCCTGAACCAAGAACAACGAAGCAAGCTATTAAATACTAAACGGGACCTTTTTTTTTTACTTTTTTTTTTTTTCTTTTCATTTTTTCACAACAGAATATCGTGACTTTTACCATATTTCTTTGACTATTAACGTGACTTTTACGATAAACGCGCCGATTGGTCTTAAATCTTTAAAATGAATAATTTTATTAAAAAACCAATAAGTGTGCGGTTGACTTTAAATTAAAAAGTTAGTTTATTTTAATATTTGGTTTATTTTTACTATTATTTATGAGTTTCACCGCATATTTTAATGTTATTCATGAGTCTTACTATTTCAGTTAATTTTTACCTTTATCTACAATACTTTTAACAAAAAGTTTTCAATTTCAGCAAAATAAGCCAATCCCAAATTCTGTTTTTCTTTTTCTTTTTTGACAGAGAGAAAGAATAACTAAATCTTAAGCCAGCGTCGAATAAAATACACTAAAAATTATAAATACAAACAGGGGTGGCTTTACATTCAAGGTGAACACCATGTGACAAATATATGTATATATATATATATGACATATTTTGTTTATCTTAAAAAAAAAAAAATTAATTTCCTAACTCCAGAATTGCGAGAATTTGGATTCTGCAAACCTAATCCTCAACCCCTTAAAAAAAAAAAAAATCCAAATAATAACAATAAAAATTAACTCAAACAACAGCAAAATTAACATAAATAATCTAACAAAAAGGTTCATTCAAAAACAAAAAATAAAACCCCTTATCATTAAAATTTGTACTCATTCAACCCATTCCTAATCCTAATTTCATTTTTCCTCAAAAATGATACCAAAATAGATGTTGTGACTGTAAGTTCTCCTCAATTAGACCACCAGCTTTGCTCTCCTTGGCATTGCAGTTGCAACAACTTTACTTTCCTCAGAGGTTCGACTCGAAGGCACAACGGGTATCATCCATTGCTCTCTAGCTCTCTTTCTCTCTCTCACTTTCTTCATTTTCTTCTCTATCATTATTTCTGACTCTCTCTCTCTCTCTCTCTCTCTCTCTCTCTCTCTCTCTCTCTCTGTAACACCCGTCTCACCTGAATTTAATTTAATTGCTTTTAGGCTGGAGTTGATGAATTGTTTAATTTATTTTGGAAGTAATATTATTTTATATTATGAAAAAAAGAAGAAGAAAAAAAAAAAAAAGAGTAACGTGTATAGTTATTTTATGTGGATTATTCATATTTAACTTTTAGTCTCCTTATTGTTTAAGGAAAAGGATAAGAGACTAAAACCTATTTGGATTAGGAGTTTAAGTGTTATTGGAATACTTTAAAGTCCTAGCCTATGTAAACAACCTTATTATGAGTTTTTAGTGGGTTTTAATTTTCAGCCCTAGTGGAAATAGTTTTAACGTGTAAAGCTGAAAAATAAGCTAGGGCTTCCTGCGTGAAAGACAAAGAGAGAAACTGAGGAAAAAAAAAAAAAAATCAATGGTTAGCGTACAAAATATTAAGAGTAGAGAATTAGGGTTTCTCAAAATTGAAGGGATAGAAGACTGTGTCACTACTAGGGGCAGCCATCAAATTTTGTTGTATTGAGGTAAGCATCTATTTTTTTATGCAAGCCTTATTGATATCGTTGGACAGGCTGCTTAAAAATATTAGAATGATAATAACAGTGGCTTAGGAATAGAAGTTATAATGGAGGTGTATTTTAGACTTACATTATCTTATTTGATTGTGAAACGGATCCTCATATATGAACGTATAGTAGCATCTCATCCTTTATAGGTTAATCACTTGTAGATGTCCTAGGGTGGCGTTTAAATGGTCTATGTGCACTTAGATATAGGTATCATGGATTTTAGCTTTTAAGGGATTTGTTATTTGGGATTAAAGCAGCTTAATTACTAGTGGTGCTGACATATTGTACCTGGTAATCTATAACATGGTTTGAAGTTCCTAAGGTTTGGTCAATACATGCTGTAGAATACTAAGTCCTACTGTTAGAGATTTTATGGATGCTATATATTTTATTTTGAGCTAATATGATCTAAAAACATGTGATTATTTGGAAGCCAACTTGTACTAGGAGAATTAAATAACATAGAGATTTACATATTCGGCTCATTAGAATTGTTTACTAGGTATTGATTTTGGAGTACTTGATAAAGCAATTGAGTACTAGATTAGCTAAAGTTTCAAAATAAGTAGTGAGATACAAATTTTAAGAGTGAAATTTATATTTTGTTGCTGCCTTAGTGTATAGAATCTTATTGAGTCGTCTTGTGCTTATTTAGGTTCTAGTTGATATTGTTCTCGACAGTTGAGATCTATCGTGTTTTGGTGATTTGAGGTAAGTGGACTACAGAACATGACGTCCCTCAAGACGTGTATATATATATATATTTTTTTTTGGTAAAAATATATTTATATATATACATAATTGTAAAAGTGAAGTTTCAAAAACTTATACTATTGTAAATGCATAATATATATACCAGAATTTTATTATTTATTGCATATTATTATGAAACTGTACATGTCAAGAATGTTTTCAATCAGTCAGTTAGACGGTCTGCAACCTTTGCCAACACAGGGTTAAGTGTTGGCCTTCGGCCGATGTAGTGTTATTGTGGTGTGGTGCAGTATTATTGTTTGCTCTTTGGAGGCAGTGTTGCCTTTTTGAGGTTAGTGTTATTGTTCCCCATGGGAATCACCCAAGCAACTTATGTCTTTGTTTGACTAATGTTTTCCATATTGAACTACTGTTTTATTGTTACTGATCTTTATAAGTGGAAAAAGATTGTTTATTGTTATAATATATTGTTTCTACCTATTCAGTGTATTTTGGCTAACTGAAGTGGTTATTATTTTATTTAATGATTACAGCAGTATAGTTAAATGTTTTATTCTTGACAGCTTTATAGAATATATTGTATTACTGTTTAAAACTAGTTGTAAATGTTTTGTAAAGACTAAAATTTGTCAATGATACTAATGGTTTGTTTTGAAAGACATCCTCATGTTATGTAGTCTCTTATCGGGTTTCTAGCTCACCCCCTTTTTCCATCCTTTCAGATTAGAGCAGTGGTATGTCTTTTGGTGGTAGATCAATGGAGCCTTAGATTAACGACTTCTTTTGGAGCTATGTTAGTTGGTGAAATATTTTAATATTTTTTTTGGATAGTGAGTTTGACATTGTGGAACTATTTGAGATTGTATTTAGAGACTTTATTCTTAAGGTTTTTGTTTTTATGGATCTCATGGGAAAGATTTTGATGGGTTTGAAGTTTATTTGTGAATATTTAATTACGCTTTGTTCCATTATATGATTGTTGATTATTTCTAAAACAGGTTGTGCATCTAAATCCTTGCTATGGGTTTGAGAGCTAAAAGGGTTTCAGAGCTAAAAGGGACATACAATGAAATAAATAAGGAAAAAAAATTTAGTAGCTTAGAGGAATGAAGAAAACCATAAAAATTTCCCCTACACATGAGTTGCTAAAGGGTTACTGCAAATCTAACTCCAAGATACAACCAAGCCTATATTAGAACAATGTAACCTACGAAGATATTTTATGATGTCTCCATTATGAATAAATAATTATTCGAAATTTCATGTGAAATTATGCAATATTTTTATGATGTAAAATATTGGTATATTAAAATAGGTATACCAGATTTAGTAGACTAAAATTTTGAATGTATTCATTATAGTCCTTGACTTGACCATATTCATCATGATGTAGCCTATTTTTATAGGTTCATTATTAGACCATGATGGAAAGGAGGTACAAGTTAAAATTTCTCAGACTATGAAAGACTATGTTGATACTGTATTTTGTTCGCCTTCAATTTGCGTGCCGGACCCTTGAAAAATCCAAAAATATTATTTCTCTCTACAGGGCAATGAGAATATCTAGAACGATGTGGCACAACCTGTTCGGGAACTGGAGCACTTGAAATGCTTTTTTTTTTCCCACTAAAATGACCAAAATGCCCCTCACTAGCCCTAGGTTTGACCAAAGGTCGAACGAGGCCTAAACTTTCACAAAACAACATTTTTCATAGCTTTACACCAAACTTGACCTTCAAGGAGATTTTTAACAACTTTGACCAAGTTTGACTCAAAGTCGATCCGGGGTGGGCCCAAAAACCCTAATTTTGATCCGGTTGTTAGAATAAGTTGAAACCAACACCATTGTAAAGATTATCAAACTCCCATTCCAACGACTATTCATGGGTTGAAATCGGGTTGATATCACAAAAACTGGGATGATGCACCAATTGATGCAACACAAATTTATGAGAGCCATAACTTTCGATGCAACCGTTGGATTTTCAAGATTTATACCTTTTCAGAAACAGGAAGTCAAGATCCTTAGAGGGGTGTTAGGGTCCATTCATTTTGGGGCCCTTTGAGGCCAGCAGCCCTCCAAGGGACGCTGCCACGAAAAACATGCCTAGGGATATAAATAACCACCCCACAGATAGAGAGGACACATTTTTTCTAGATAGTAGTCCTAATTTTTTATAGGTAGAAACAAGGGATATCTAAATAGCATTCTTGGTCTTGGGCTAGTTAGAAACAGAGGATATCTGAATAGTAGTATCGATGAGTGTCAGGTAGGCACAGAGGAAATCTGAACAACAATCATGATTTTTGAGAAGTAGAAACAGAGGATTTCTGAATAGTAGTCTTGGTCTAAGGTCGGATAGAAATAGAGGATATCTTAATAGCAGTCTTGGTCGGCGTCAGGTAGGAACATAGGATATCTAAACAATAATCCTGATTTTTACCAAGTAGAAATAGAGGATATCTGAATAGAAGCCTTGGTCTTAGGAATAAAGGATATCTAAACAACAATCTCAATTTTGGCCAAGTAGAAATAAAGGATATCTAAATAGCAATCATGGTCTTAGGTCGGGTAGAAACATAGGATATCTGAATAGCAGTCTTGGTCTTAGGCTGGGTAGAAATAAAGGATATTTGAATAGCAGTCCCAATTGGTGTTAGGTAGGAACATAGGATATCTGAACAGTAGTCCTGATTTTTACAAAGTAGAAATAGAGGATATCTGAATAGTAGTCTAGGTCTTAGGCCAAGTTCAGACAGAGGATATGTGAATAGTAGTCTAGGTCTTAGGCCAAGTTCAGACAGAGGATATGTGAATAGTAGTCCCAATTTTTGCCAGGTGGAAATAGAGGATACCTGAATAGTAGTCCTGGTCTTGGGTCGGGTAGAAACAGAGGATATCTAAATAGCAGTCCTGTTGAGTGTTAGGTAGGAACAAAGGATATCTAAACAGTAGTCTTACTTTTTTACAAGTAGAAATAGGGGATATCTAAATAGCATTCCCAGTCTTAGGCCACGTAGAAACAGAGGATGTCTGAGTAGTAGTCTTGATTTTTGCCAAGTAGAAACAGAGCATATTTGAATAGCAGTCTTGGTCATAGTCATATAGAAATAGAGGATATCTAAATAGTAGTCTCAATTGGTGTCAGGTAGGAATGGACGATATCTGAACAGCAGTCTAGATTTTTGCCAAGTAGAAGCAAAGGATATCTGAATAGCAGTCTCGTTCTTAGGCCGAGTAGAAACAGAGGATATCTGTATAACAATGGCCGTGATTTTTGCAAATTAGAAGTAGAGGATATGTGAATAGCAGTCTTGGTCTTAGGCCGGGCAGGAATAGAGAATATCTATATAACAGTCACGTTGAGTGTTAGGTAGGAACATAGGATATCTAAACTACAGTCGTGATTTTTGCCTATTGAAACAGAAGATCTCTGAATAGCAGTTTTGGTCTTAGGACGAGTAGAAACAGAGGATATCTGAACAATAGCCCTAATTTTTGCCAGGTAGAAACAAAGGATATCTGAATAGCAGTCATGGTCTTAGGTTGGGGGGAAACATAGGATATCTGTATAACAGTCTCGTTAAGTGTCAGGTAGGAACAAAGAATATCTGAATAGCAGTCCCGATTTTTCCAATTTATAAATAGAAGATATCTGAATAGCAGTCTTAGTCTTAGGCTGGGTAGAGACAGAGGATATCTGAATAGCAGTCCCGATTGGTGTTAGGTACGAACACAGGATATCTAAACAGCAGTCCTAATTTTTTCTAGGTAGAAATAAAGGATATCTGAATAGCAGTCTAGATGAGCATTGGGTAGGAACAGAGGATATCACAATAGCAGTCATGATTTTTGCCAGGTAAAAACAGAGGATAAATGAATATCAGTCTTGGTCTTGGGTTGGGGAAAAACAAAGGACATTTGAATAGCAATCTCGTTGAGTGTCAGGTAGGAACAAAGGACATCTGAACAGTGTTTATGGTCTTTGCTTGGTAGAAACAGAGGATACCTGAATAGTAGTCCTAGTTTTAGGCTGGGTAGAAACAGAGGATATTTGAATAGCAGTGTTGATGAGTGTTATGTAGTAATACAGAATATCTAAATAGCAGTCTAGATTTTTTCCAAGTAGAATCTGAGGATATCTTAATAGCAGTCTTAGTCTTAGGCCAGGGCATAGGATATCTGAATAGAAGTCCCGATTGGTGTTAGGTAGTAACAAAGGATATTTTCATAGCAGTCTTGATTTTGCAAAGTAGAAACAGAGGATATCTAAATAGTAGCCCTAATTTTTGCCTGGTAGAAACAGAGCATATCCGAAAAGTAGTCTTGGCCTTCGACTTGGTAGAAATAGAGGATATATGAATCGCAGTCACAAATTGTGTTAGGTAGGAACAGAGGATATTTGAATAGCAGCCTCGATTTTTGCCAAGTAGAATTAGAAGATATCTGAATAGCAATCTTGGCCTTCGACCAGGTAGAAACAGAGGATATCTGAATAGCTGTCCCGAATTGTGTTAGGAAGGAAGAGAGGATATCAGAATAGTAGTCCTAGTCTTTGCCATGTAAAAACAACGGATATCTGAATAGCAGTCTTGGTCTTAGGCTAGGTAGAAACAGAGGATGTCTTAATAGCAATCCTGATGAGTGTTAGGTTGGAACATAGTATATTTGAATAGCAGTTGTAGTTTTTGCCAGGTAGAAACAAAGGACACTTGAATAGTAGTCTTGGTCTTAGGTCGTGTAGAAACAGAGGATATCTAAATAGTAGTCTTGTTGAGTGTTAGGTAGGACCAGAGGATATCTAAACAGTAGTCATGATTTTTGCCAATTAGAAATAAAGGATATATGAAAAACAATCATGGTCTTGGGCCGAGTAGAAACCAGGGTTGTCAGAAAAGCAGTCCCGGTTAGTGTCAGGTAGAAAAAAGGGATATCTGAGTAGCAGTCGTGATTTTTGCCAATTTGAAACATAGGATATTTGAATAGCAGTCTTGGGCTTTGGCCGGGTAGAAATAGAGGATATCAGAATAGTAGTACCAATACATATCAGGTAGGCGACAGAGGATACCTGAACAACAGTCCTGATTGGTGTCATGTAGAAACAAAGAACACCTGAATAGCAGTCCTAATTTTTGCCAAGTAGAAATAGAGGATATCTGAATAGCAGTCTTATTCCTAGGCCGGCTAGAAATAGAGGATATCTAAATAGCATCTTCGATTGGTGTCAGGTAGAAGTAGAGGATATCTAAACAGTAGTCCTGATTTTCGCAAAGTAAAAACAGAGGGTATCTAAATAGCAGTCTTGGTCTTAGGCTGGGTACAAACAGAGGATAGCTGAATAGCAGTCTCAAGGAGTGTCAGTTAGGAATAGTGGATATCTGAATGTAATCTTGAATTTTGCTAAGTAGAAACAGATATCTGAATTGTAGTCGTGATTTTTGCCAATTAGAAGCAGAGGGTACTGAATAGTAGTCTTGGTCTTGGGCAGGGAGAAACAGAGGATATCTGTATAACAGTCCTGTTGAGTGTTAGGTAAGAACAATGGATATTTGAAAAGTAGTTGTGATTTTTGCTAGGTTGAAACAGAGGATATCTGAATAGCAGTCTTGGTCTTAAGCCGGGTAGAAACAGAGGATATCTAAAAAATAGCCCATATTTTTGCTTGGTAGAAATAGAGGATATCTGAATAACATTCTTGGTCTTAGGCCAGGTAGAAATAGAGGATATCCAAATAGCAGTCGCGATGAGTGTCAGGTAGGAAATAAGGATATCTGAATAGCAATCTTGATTTTTGCCAGGCAGGAACAAAGGATATCTGAATAACAGCCCTGATTTTTGCCAAATAGAAACAGAGGATATCTGAATAGCAGTCCCGATTGGTGTTATGTAGGAGGACATCTGAACAGTAGTCCTGATTTTTGCCAAGTCGAAATAGAAGATATCTGAATAACAGTGTTGGTCTTAGGTCGGGTAGAAACAGAGGGTAGCAAAATAGTAGACCCGATTGGTGTCAAGTAGGAACAGAGGATATCTGAACAGCAGTCCTGGCTTTTGCCAAGTAGAAATAGAGGATGTCGGGATGGCAGTCTTGGTCCTGGGTCGGGTACAAATAGAGGATAATTGACTAGCTGTCTCGATGAGTGTCAGCTTGGAATAGTGGATATCTGAACAGTAATCCATAATTTTGCTATGTAGAAATAGAAGGTGTCTAAATAGCAATCCCGGTTGGAGTTAGGTAGGAACAGAGGACATCTGAGCAGCAGCCATAATTTTTGTCCAATTAGATGCAGAAGGTACCTGAATAACAGTCTTGGTCTTGGGCCGGGTAGAAACAGAGGATATCTGTATAACAATCCCGTAGATTGTCAGGTAGGAACAAAGGATATCTGAACAGTAGTCGTGATTTTTGCCAGGTTGAAGTAAAGGATATCTGAATAGCAGTCTTGGTATTAGGCCAGGTAGAAACAGAGGATATCTTGACAATAGCCCATATTTTTGCCAGGTAGAAATAGATGATATCTGAATAGCAGTCTTGGTTTTAGGCCGGGTAGAAATAGAGGATATCGAAATAGCAGTCTAGATGAGTGTCAGGTAGGAGTAAAGGTTATCTAAATTATAGTCCTGATTTTTGCCATGTAAAAACAGAGGATACCTGAATTGCATTCATGGTCTTGGGCTAGGTAGAAATGGAGGATATCTGAATAGCGGTCCTCTTGAGTGTTAGGTTGTAGTAGAGGATATCTAAACAGTAGTCTTGATTTTTTACAGTTAGAAACAGGGGATATCTGAATAGGATTCTTGGTCTTGGGCCAGATAGAAACAGAGGATATCTAAATAGCAGTACTAATTTTTACAAAATAGAAACAAAGGATATCTAAATAGCAGTTTTGATTAGTGTGAAGTAGGAATAGAGTATATCTTAGCATCAGTCCTAATATTTGCCAAGTAGAAACATAGGATATCTGAACAGTAGTCCTGATTTTTTCCTAGTTGAATCGGAGGAAATCTGAATAGCAATGTTAGTCTTAGGCTGAGTAGAAATAGAGGATAGCAGAACAGCAGTTCCAATTGGTGTCAAGTAGGAACAGAGGATATCCAAATAGTAGTCCCGATTTTTGCCAAGTTGAAATAGAGGATAACTGAACAGCAGTCCAAATTTTTGCCAAGTAGAAAAAAAAGGATATCTGAATAGCACCCTCGTTCTTAGGCTGGGTAGACACAAAGTGTTGGGTTACACGTGTGAGTGAAGTCCCACATTGAATAAAGATAAGAAGAATAAGTGGTTAATATAACATAATTGAGCACATACCTAAAGGGCTTAGGTCTTTTGGGTTAAAGTGTATCTCTATATGTTATATTAATTACTTAAGGAAGCTCTCCAAGGTGTTTATCTCCTTAACAAGTGGTATCAGAACCTATGGTGATGTGCGGCAAAGGTGGTGAAGTGTTTATGGTCCCTACCCAGCAAGGATAGAGAAAGCCTAAAATGGCCCACACACAAAGATCCTGGAATATTGCTAATGGTGCTAAATAATGGTGTGATGCAAGATTTCCATGGACATGGACGTGCGGAGTTCCCATGGATATGCATGCAGGGTTGACACGTGGTTCCCATGGATGACGTACGAGAGACCCATGGATGACGCGCTGATGAAGTGAAAAGTCCATTAAGTAAGGGGGAGCGAGTAGGACTTATTCATGGCCCACAGAGAAGTCTTGAAGTCCACAAAGTGGCAGAGACTCACACGTGAGGGGGAGATTGTTGGGTTACACGTGTGAGTGAAGTCCCACATTGAATAAAGATAAGAATAATAAGTGGTTAATATAAAATAATTGAGCACATACTCATAGGGTTTAGGCCTTTTGAGTTAAAGTGTGTTTCTATATGTTATATTAATTACTCAAGGAAGCTCCCCAAGGTGGTTATCTCCCCGACAAGTGGAATACATCAGATTTATTTTTCAGAAAATAAACCCATACCTTTCTGCTTGAATCATCAATGAAAGTGATGTAGTACCTGGAACCTCCAAGGGATGCAACCGGAGAAGGCCCCCACAAATTAGTGTGTACTAACTCCAATTTTTCTGCCTTTAGTGTCCTGCCAGTTTTTAAAAAACTCACATTTTTCTGCTTTTTTAAGATGCAACTTTCACACATGTCAAAATCAATGGACTTTAATTCTAGTAGTTTTCCTTTTGACAGCAGTATCTTCATCCCTTTCTCACTCATATGACCAAGCCTGCGGTGCCATAAGCTTGTATCAGTCCTTGCATCAGCAACTGCAATTCTGTCTCTTGGACTTGAGGTCATATAGAGAGTGCTAGTCTTCTTTCCACAAGCCAATACTCTAGCTCCCTTTGTAACGTTCCAAGTACCACCAACAAATAGTATTGCATGCCCTTCATCATCAAGTTGTCCAACAGAAATCAAATTCCTCCTTAGGTCAGAAATATGTCGAACATTCTCCAGTAACCAAACAGACCCATTGGGTAACAATATCTAGACATCTCCCATACCCACAACATCCAGGGCTGAACCATCAGCCAAATACACCTTACCAAAATCACCTGCAGCATAGTTCTGTATGATTTCTCTGTGTGGAATGGTATGAAACGAGGCTCCTGAATCCAAAACCTAATCATCAAGTGGACTGTCTACTGCAAGAAGTAATGCATCCTGTACCTCTTCTGTTACAGCATTAGCAGAATCATCTTCATTCTTCTTCTTAGGACTTTTGCATTGGTTCCTAAAGTGACCTGTTTTTCCACAATTCCAGCATTGTACTTGTTGGCCTGATCTAGATTTACTTCTGTTCTGATTAGTATTTCTGGATTTTGATCTGCCTCGATTTGAATTTCTGTTATTACCTCTGCCTCTTGTCTTAAGGTTTAGAGTAGAACCAGATCTTGAGGTTTCAGTTGCATCTCTTCTGCGAATCTCCTCAGTCAGAATTAAATCTCGTATATCATTGTACTTGAGTTTTTCCTTTCTTGTAGAATTACTTACTGCCATCCTCATTGTCTCCTAACTGTTTGGCAAAGAAGCCAAGACGATCAAAGCACGAGTCTAATCATCAAAATCAATTTTTACAGACGACAATTGATTTGTAATAGTGTTAAATTCATTTAGATGTTGTGCTACTGCTGCGTTCTCTGCCATCTTCAGATTGAACAGTTTCTTCATCAGATGCACCTTGTTGTTTGCTGACGGCTTTTTATACATACCAGACAAAGCCTTCATCAGATCTGCTGTGGTCTTCTCCTTTACAACATTATGTGCAACAGACCTAGACAGAGTTAACTTGATAACTCCCAGTACCTGTCTATCAAGAAGATCCCATTCATCAGCCTTCATCGCCTCAGGTTTTGTCCCCAAAAGAGGCAGATGTAATTTCCTCCCATAGAGATAATCTTCAATCTACATCCTCCAATACGCGAAGTCTGTGCCATCAAACTTTTCTATTCCAGACGCCTTTCCTGCTTCCTCTGCCATTGCTCCCACTCAAACCTAACCCTAGGCTCTGATACCAGTTGTTGGGAATTTAACCAAAATTCCAACCTGTGAGAAACAATAAAAAATAGAGAAAACACATGCCAAAGAAAAATAATCACACGCACAAGACAATATTTACGTGGTTCGGCAATTTGCCTACGTCCACGGAGTTGCAGGGATTTCACAAGACAATATTTACGTGGTGCGGCTACAGTGTTTTTCTCTCTCTCTAAAAACACAACAACAATAGTAGTTATGAACCCTAATTATAAAAGCAGCTTTTATATCCTGCTTACAAGGTTACAATGGGCTACAAAACGGGCCCAAAAATAAACTAGGCTCCACAAAGCCTAACAAATCTCCCACTTGGAGATTAGTTCAATCACCAACATTAGCCGCTATCCTCCAAAAGCAATCCCTCATCCCTACAACGCATCCTCCTGTCCTCAAGCTAGAAGTCCAACTAAAGATGCACACAGCTTCAGCTTCTCAATAGTGACACCCTTAGTCAACATGTCTGCCGAGTTCTTAGATCCTCTTCTCAAGCATTACCAGTTTATCTTCAACAAGGTACCGGATAAAGTAGTATTTTGTCTGTATATGTTTCGACTTTGAATGAAAAGCCGAATTTTTAGCAAGAAAAATTGCACTCTGACTGTCACTGTGTAGAATGCTTATCTCCTGCTTCTTACCCAATTCATCTAAGAAACCATGTAGCCAAATCATCTCCTTTCTAGCTTCAGTTGCTGCAACATACTCAGCTTCTGTAGTAGACAAAGTAATAATCTTTTGCAGATTTGAAGCCCATGATATAATTGTACCACTCAGAGTAAATACAAACCCAGTAGTACTCTTTCTACTATCAACATCACCAACAAAATTAGCATCTACATAACCTTGCAGCTTCAAACTTGCACCTGTGAAACAAAGACATGTATCGGATGAACCCTTCAGATATCTCAGAATCCACTTGACTGCCTCCCAATGCTGCTTTCCAGGCCTACTCATGAATTTGCTCACAACTCCCACTGCATGTGCAATGTCTGGCCTTGTACACACCATAGCATACATCAAGCTGCCAATAGTTGAGGCATAAGGCACCTTGCTCATATGGTCCCTTTCTTCTTCTGTCTTCGGTGACTGTTCTTTGCTCAGTTTGACTAATGAGCTTTTCAATGTGGGACTTCACTCACACATGTAACCCAACAATCTCCCCCTCACGTGTGAGTCTCTGCCACTCTGTGGGCTTCAAGACTTCTCTGTGGGCCATGAATAAGTCCTACTCGCTCCCCCTTGCTTAATGGACTTTTCACTTCATCAGTGCATCATCCATGGGTCTCTCGTACGCCATCCATGGGAACCACGTGTCAACCCTGCACGCACATCTATGGGAACTTCGCACGTCCATGTCCATGGGAACCTCGCATCTCATCATTGTTTAGCACCATTTGCAATATTCCTTTGTTGGGCTTTTGTTTTCTCCAGGATTTTTGTGTGTGGGCCATTAAGGCTTTCTCTATCCCCACTGGGTAGGTACCATGAACACCTCACCACCTTCGCCGCACACAACCTGGCTCTGATACCACTTGTCAGGGAGATAACCACCTTGGGGAGCTTCCTTGAGTAATTAATATAACATATAGAAACACACTTTAACCCAAAAGGCCTAAGCCCTATGGGTATGTGCTCAATTATGTTATATTAACCACTCATTCTTCTTATCTTTATTCAATGTGGGACTTCAATCACACGTGTAACCCAACACAAAGGATATCTAAATAATAGTTTCGATTGGTGTCAAGTAGAAACTAAGGATATCTTAATAGCTGTCATGATTTTTGCCAGGTTGAAACAGAGGGTATCTGAACAATAGCCCTATTTTTTGCCAAGTAGAAATAGAGGATGTCTGAATAGCAGTCTCGGTCTTAGGCCGGGTAGAAACAGAGGATATTTGAAGAGAAGTGCCGATGAGTGCTAGGTAGGAATAGAGAACATCTGAACAACATTTCTGAATTTTGCCAAGTAGAATCAGAGAATATCTGAAAAGTAGTCTTGGTCTTCGGCCAGGTAGAAATAGAGGACATCAGAATAGTAGTCTCGAATGGTGTTAGGTAGGAACAGAGAATTTCTATACAGCAGTCCTAATTTTTGCAAAGTGGAAACAGAGGATATCTGAATAGTAGTCTTGGTCTTAGGCTGGGTAGAAATAGAGGATATCTTAATAGCAATTCCGATTGGTGTTAGGTAGGAATAGAGTATATCTGAATAGCTGTCCTGATTTTCATAAAGTAGAAACAGAGGATATCTGAATAGTAGTCTTGGTCTTAGGCCGGGTAGAGATAGGGGATATTTGAACTGCAGTCCCAATTTTTGCCAGATGGAAATAAAGGATACCTGAATAGCTATCCTGGTCCTGCATCGGGTAGAAATAGAGTATATCTAAATAGCAATCCTATTAAGCGTTAGGAAGGAACACAGGATATTTTAAGAGTGGCCCTAATTTTTTATAGGTGGAAACAGGGGATATCTGAATAGCATTCTTAGTCTTGCACAGGGTAGAAATGAATGATATTTGAATTGTAGTCTCGATGAGTGTCAAGCAAGAACAGAGGATATTTGAACAGTAGTCCTGATTTTTGCCAAATAGAAATAGTGGATATCTGAATAGTAGTCCCAATTGGTGTTAAGTAGGAAAAGAGGATATCTGAATAGCAGTCCTAATTTTTTCCCATTAGAAGTAAAGGATACCCGAATGGCAGTATTGGTCTTGGGCCAAATAGAAACAGAGGATATCTGTATAACAGTCTGATTGAGCTCCAGGTTGAAACAAAGGATATCTGAATAGTAGTTTTGGGCTTAGGCAAGTTAGAAATAGAGGATATCTAAATAGCAGTCCCGATATGTATCAGGTAGGGACAGAGGATATCTGAACAGCAGTCTTGATTGGTGTCATGTAGGAACAGAGAACATCTAAACAGCAGCTTTGATTTTCACCAAGTAGAAATTGAGGATATCCGAATAGCAGTCTTATTCGTAGGTCTGCTAGAAACAGAGGATTTCTAAATAGCATCTTCGATTGGTGTCAGGTAGAAATAGAGGATATCTGAACAGCAGTCGTGATTTTTGCCAAGTAAAAACAGAGGGTATCTGAATAGTAGTCATGGTTATAGGGTGGGTAGAAATAGAGGATATTTGATTAGCAGTCTCGATACGTGTCATGTAGGGACAAAGGATATTTGAACAGCAGTCCTGATTTTTGCCAGGTAGTAACAAAGGTTACCTAAATAGCAGTCCCAGCCTTGGGCCGGGTAGAAATTGAGGATAACTGAACGACAATCCCATTGAGTGTTAGGAAGGAAAAGAGAACATCTAAATAGTAGTCCTGATTTTCGCCAAGTATAAATAGAGGATATCTTAGTAGCAGTCTTGTTCTTGGGGTGGGTAGAAACATAAGATATCTGAATAGCAGTCCCGATTGGCGTCAGGTAGAAACAGAGGATATCTTAATGGTATTTATGATTTTTGCTTAGTAGAAACAGAAGATATCTGAATAGCAGTTATTGCCTTAGGCCAGGAAGAAACAGAGGATATCTATAGAGCAGGCCCGATTGGTGTCAAGTTGGAATGGAGCACATCTAAACCGTAGTCTAAATATTTACCAAGTAGAACTTATGCATATCCAAATAGCAGTCTTGATCCTAGACACCGTAGAAGTAGAGGATATCCAAATAGAGGAAATTAAAATAGCAGTCCTGATTTTGGCCAAGTAGAAAAAGAGGGTATCTGACTAGCAGTCTTGGTCTAAAGCCAGGTAGAAATAGAGGGTATCTGAACAGTAGTCTTGATACGTCTCAGGTAGGGAAAGAGGATATCCAAACTGCAGTCTAGATTTTTGCCAAGTAGAAATAGGGGTTTTCTAAATAGTAGCCTTGATCTTAAGCCGGGTAGAAACAGGGGATATTTGAATAGCAGTCTTGGTCTTAGGCCGGAAGAAACAGAGGATATAAGAATAGTAGTGTCAATGAGTGTCAGGTAGGAATAGAGAATATCTAAACAACAGTCCTAATTTCTGCCAATTAGAATCTGCGAAAATCTAAAAAGTAGTCATTGTCTTTGGCTTGGAAGAAATAGAGGATATTTGAATAGTAGTCTCGAATGGTGTTTGGTAGGAACAGAGGATATTTGAATAGCTGTCCTGATTTTTATCAAGCAAAAACAGAGGATATCTGAATAGCGGCCTTGGTCTAAGGCTGGGTACAAATAGAGGAAATTTGATAGTAGTGCCAATGAGTGTCAAGAAGGAATAGAGGATATTTGAGCAACAGTCCCGATTTTAGCGAAGTAGAAACAGAGGATATTTGAATAGCAATGTCGATGATTGTCAGGTAGGAATAGAGAATGTTTGAACAGTAGTCTCGATTTTTGCCAAGTAGAAACAAAGGATATATGAAAAGCAATCTTGGTCTTAGGTCAAGTAGAAACAGAGGAGTTCTGATAGCAGACTCGATTGGTGATAGGAAGGAATAGAGGATATCTGCATAGTAGTCATGATTTTTGCAAACATGAAACAGAGGATATTTGAATAGCAGTCTTGGTCTTGGGCCAGGTAGAAACAGAGGATATCTGCATAACAGTCCCGTTGATCGCCAAGTTTAAACAGAGGATATCTGAATGGCAATGCCGATGAGTGTCAGGTAGGAATAAAGAATATTTGAACAGCAATCCCTATTTTTGCGAAGAAGAATCAGTGGATATCTGAATGGCAATCTTGGTTTTTCGGCCGGGTAGAAATAAAGGACATTTGAATAGTAGTCCCGAATGGTGTTAGGTATGAATAGAGGATATCTAAACAACAGACCTGATTTATACCAAGTAGAAATAGAGGACAATTGAATAGCAATGCCAATGAGTGTCAGGTAGGAATAGAGGATATCTGAACAACAGTCCCGATTTTGGCTAAGAAGGAGCAGAGTATATTTGAATAGCAATCTTGGTCTTAGGCTGGGTAAAAACAGAGGATATTTGAATAGTAGTGTCGATGAGTGTCAGGTAGGAATGGAGGATATCTGAACAGCAGTCCAAATTTTTTCCAAGTAGAAACAGAGGATATCGGAATAGGAGTCTTGGCCTTAGGCCGGGAAGAAATAGAGCATATCTGATAAGCAGTCCAAATTAGTGTCATATAGAAACAGAGAACATCTGAATGGCAGTCTTGATTTTTGGCAAGTAGAAGTTGAGGATATCTGAATAGCAGCCTTGTTCCAAGGATGGCTAGAAATAGAAGATATCTAAATAGCATCCCCGATTGGTGTTAGATAGAAACAGAGGATATCTGAATAGAAGTCCTATTTTTGCCAAGTAGAAACAGGGGTTTTCTAAATAGTAGTCTTGATCTTCAGCCAAGTAGAAACACGGGATATTTGAATAGCAGTCTTGGCCTTAGGCTGGAAGAAACAGAGGATATAAGAATAGTAGTGACGATGAGTGTCAGGACGGAACAGAGAATATCCGAACAGCAGTCCCAATTTTTGCCAAGTAGAAACTGCGGATATTTGAAAAGTAGTTTTTGTCTTTGGCCTAGAAGAAATAGAGGATATCTGAATAGTAGTCTCGAATGGTGTTTGGTAGGAATATAGGATATTTGAATAGCAGTCTTGGGCTTTGGCCGGGTAGAAATAGAGGATATCAGAATAGTAGTCCCAATACATATTAGGTAGGGGCAGAGGATACCTGAACAACAGTCCTGATTGGTGTCATGTAGAAACAAAGAACACCTGAATAGCAGTCCTAATTTTTGCCAAGTAGAATTAGAGGATATCTAAATAGCGGTCTTGTTCCTAGGTCTGCTAGAAACAGAGGATTTCTAAATAGCATCTTCGATTGGTGTCAGGTAGAAATAGAGGATATCTGAACAGCAGTCATGATTTTTGCCAAGTAAAAACAGAGGATATCTGAATAGTAGTCATGGTTATAGGCTGGGTAGAAGAAGAGGATATTTGATTAGCAGTCTCGATACGTGTCATGTAGGGACAGAGGATATCTGAACAGCAGTCCTGATTTTTGCTAGGTAGTAACAAAGGTTACCTAAATAGCAGTCCTGGCGTTGGGCCGGGTAGAAATTGAGGATAACTGAATGGCAGTCCCATTAAGTGTTAGGAAGGAAAGGAGAACATTTAAATAGTAGTCCTGATTTTTGACAAGTATAAATAGAGGATATCTTAGTAGCAGTCTTGTTCTTGGGGTGGGTAGAAACATAGGATATCTGAATAGCAGTCCCGATTGGCGTCAGGTAGAAACAGAGGATATCTTAATGGTATTTGTGATTTTTGCTTGGTAGAAACAGAAGATGTCTGAATAGCAGTTATTGCCTTAGGCCGGGTAGAAACAGAGGATATCTATAGAGCATGCCCAATTGGTGTCATGTTGGAATGGAGGATATCTAAACCGTAGTCCAAATATTTACCAAGTAGAACTTATGCATATCCAAATAGCAGTCTTGATCCTAGACACGGTAGAAGTAGAGGATATCTAAATAGAGGAAATTAAAACAGCAGTCCTAATTTTGGCCAAGTAGAAGAAGAGGGTATCTGACTAGCAGTCTTGGTCTAAGGCTGGGTAGAAATAGAGGGTATCTGAACAATAGCCTCGATACGTCTCAGGTAGGGAAAGAGGATATCTAAACTGCAGTCTAGATTTTTGCCAAGTAGAAATAGGGGTTTTCTAAATAGTAGTCTTGATCTTAAGCCGGGTAAAAACAGGGGATATTTGAATAGCAGTCTTGGTCTTAGGCCGGAAGAAACAGAGGATATAAGAATAGTAGTGTCGATGAGTGTCAGGTAGGAATAGAGAATATCTGAATATCAGTCCCAATTTTTGCCAAGTAGAATTTGCGAATATCTAAAAAGTAGTCATTGTCTTTGGCTTGGAAGAAATAGAGGATATTTGAATAGTAGTCTCGAATGGTGTTTGGTAGGAACAGAGGATATTTGAATAGCTGTCCTGATTTTTATCAAGCAAAAACAGATGATATCTGAATAGCGGCCTTGGTCTAAGGTCGGGTACAAACAGAGGAAATCTGAATAGCAATGCCAATGAGTGTCAAGAAGGAATAGAGGATATTTGAGCAATAGTCTCGATTTTGGTGAAGTAAAAACAGAGGATATTTGAATAGCAATGTCGATCATTGTCAGGTAGGAATAGAGAATGTCTGAACAGTAGTCCCGATTTTTGCCAAGTAGAAACAAAGGATATATGAAAAGCAGTCTTGGTCTTAGGTCAAGTAGAAACAGAGGAGTTCTGATAGCAGACTTGATTGGTGATAGGAAGGAATAGAGGATATCTGTATAGTAGTCATGATTTTTGCAAACATGAAACAGAGGATATTTGAATAGCAGTCATGGTCTTGGGCCAAGTAGAAACAGTGGATATCTGCATAACAATCCCGTTGATCGCCAAGTTTAAACAGAGGATATCTGAATGGCAATGCCGATGAGTGTCAGGTAGGAATAAAGAATATTTGAACAGCAATCCCTATTTTTGTGAAGAAGAATCAGTGGATATCTGAATGGCAGTCTTGGTTTTTCGGCCGGGTAGAAATAAAGGACATTTGAATAGTAGTCCCGGATGGTGTTAGGTATGAACAGAGGATATTTGAACAATAGACCTGATTTATACCAAGTAGAAATAGTGGACATCTAAATAGCAATGCCGATGAATGTCAGGTAGGAATAGAGGATATCTGAACAACAGTCCCGATTTTGGCCAAGAAGGAGCAGAGTATATTTGAATAGCAATCTTGGTCTTAGGCTGGGTAAAAACAGAGGATATTTGAATAGTAGTGTCGATGAGTGTCAGGTAGGAATAGAGGATATCTGAACAGCAGTCCAAGTTTTTTCCAAGTAGAAGCAGAGGATATCTGAACAGCAGTCCAAGTTTTTTCCAAGTAGAAACAGAGGATATCGGAATAGGAGTCTTGGCCTTAGGCCGGGAAGAAATAGAGTGTATCTGATAAGCAGTCCAAATTAGTGTCATATAGAAACAGAGAACATCTGAATGGCAGTCTTGATTTTTGGCAAGTAGAAGTTGAGGATATCCGAATAGCAACCTTGTTCCAAGGATGGCTAGAAATAGAGGATATCTTAATAGCATCCCCAATTGGTGTTAGATAGAAATAGAGGATATCTGAACAGAAGTCCTATTTTTGCCAAGTAGAAACAGGGGTTTTCTGAATAGTAGTCTTGATCTTCATCCGAGTAGAAACACGAGATATTTGAATAGCAGTCTTGGTCTTAGGCCGGAAGAAACAGGGGATATAAGAATAGTAGTGACGATGAGTGTCAAGACGGAATAGAGAATATCTGAACAGTAGTCCCAATTTTTGCCAAGTAGAAACTGCGGATATTTGAAAAGTAGTTTTTGTCTTTGGCCTAGAAGAAATAGAGGATATCTGAATAGTAGTCTCGAATGGTGTTTGGTAGGAATAAAGGATATTTGAATAGCTATCTTGATTTTTATCATGCAGAAACAGAGGATATCTGAATAGCGGCCTTAGTCTAAGGCCGAATGCAAACAGAGGAAGTCTGAATAGCAATGCCAATGAGTGTCAAGAAGGAATGAGCAACAGTCTAGATTTTGGCGAAGTAGAAACAGAGGATATTTGAATAGTAATTCCGATGATTGTCAGGTAGGAATAGAGATTATCTGAACAATAGTCCTGATTTTTGCCAAGTAGAAATAAAGGATATATGAAAAGTAGTCTTGGTCTTAAATAGAGGAGTTCTGAAAGCAGACACAACCGGTGAGGGGTAGGAATAGAGGATATTTGTATAGTAGTCATGATTTTTGCAAACATGAAATAGAGGATATTTGAATACCAATCTTGGTCTTGGGCAAGGTAGAAACAGAGGATATCTGCATAACAATCCCGTTGATCGCCAAGCTTAAACAACGGATATCTAAATGGCAATGCCGGTGAGTGTCAAGTAGGAATAAAGAATATCTGAATGGCAGTCCTGATTTTTGGGAAGAAGAATCAGTGGATATCTGAATGGTAGCCTTGGTTTTCAGCCAGGTGGAAATAGAGGACATCTGAATAGTAGTCCCGAATGGTGTTAGGTATGAACAGAGGATATCTGAATAGCAGACCTAATTTATACCAAGTAGAAATAGAGGACATATGAATAGCAGCGCCGATGAGTGTTAGTTAGGAATAGAGGATATCTGAACAGCAGTCCCGATTTTGGCCAAGAAGAAACAGAGAATATCTGAATAGCAATCTTGGTCTTAGGCTGGGTAAAAACAAAGGATATTTGAATAGCAGTGACGATGAGTGTCAGGTAGGAATAAAGGATATCTGAACAGCAGTCCAAATTTTTTCCAAGTAGAAACAGAGGATTTCGAAATAGGAGTCTTGGCCTTAGGCCGGGAAGAAATAGAGCATATCTGATGAGCAGTCCAGATTGGTGTCATATAGGAACAGAGAACATCTGAATGGCAGTCCTGATTTTTGGCAAGTAGAAGTTGAGGATATCCGAATAGCAGTCTTGTTCCAAGGTCGGCTAGAAATAGAGGATATCTAAATAGCATCCCCAGTTGGTGTCAGCTAGAAATAGAGGATATCTGAACAGAAGTCCTATTTTTGCCAAATAGAAACAGGGGTTTTCTAAATAGTAGACTTGATCTTCAGCTGGGTAGAAACATGGGATATTTGAATAGCAGTCTTGGCGTTAGGCTAGAAGAAATAGAGGATATAAGAATAGTAGTGTCGATGAGTGTTAGGTCGAAATAGAGAATATCTGAACAGCAGCCCCAATTTTTGCCAAGTAGAAACTGTGGATATTTGAAAAGTTGTTTTTGTCTTTGGCCTGGAAGAAATAGAGGATATCTGAATAGTAGTCTCGAATGGTGGTTGGTAGGAACAGAGGATATTTGAATAGCTGTCCTAATTTTTATCAAGCAGAAACAAAGGATATTTGAATAGCGGCCTTGGTCTAAGGCCAAATACGAACAGAGGAAATTTGAATAGCAGTGCCAATGAGTGTTAAGAAGAAATGAGCAACAGTCCCAAATTTGGCAAAGTAGAAAAAATGGATATTTGAATAGCAATGTCGATGATTGTCAGGTAGGAATAGAGATTATCTGAACAGTAGTCGTGATTTTTGCCAAGTAGAAACAAAGGATATATGAGAAGTAGTCTTGGTCGTAGGTCTGGTAGAAATAGAGGAGTTCTGAAAGCAGACTCGACTGGTGAGAGGTAGGAATAGAGGATATCAGTATAGTAGTCATGATTTTTGCAAACATGAAATAGAGGATATTTGAATAGCAGTCTTGGTCTTGGGGAAGGTAGAAACAGAGGATATCTGCATAATAGTCCTATTGATCGCCATGCTTAAACAGTAGATATCTAAATGGCAATGCCGATGAGTGTTAGGAAGGAATAAAGAATATCTGAATGGCAGTCCTAATTTTTAGGAAGAAGAATCAGTGGATATCTCAATGGCAGTCTTGGTTTTCGGCCAGGTAGAAACAGAGGACATCTGAATAGTAGTCCCGAATGGTGTTAGGTACGAACAGAGGATATTTGAACAGCAGACCTGATTCATACTAAGTAGAAATAGAGGACATATGAATTGCAGTGCCGATAAGTGTCAGGTAGGAATAGAGGATATCTGAACAACTATCCCGATTTTGGCCAAGACGAAACAGAGTATATCTGAATAGCAATCTTGGTCTTAGGCTGGGAAAAAATAGAGGATATTTAAATAGTAGTGCCGATGAGTGCCAGGTAGGAATAGAGGATATCTAAACAGTAGTCCAAATTTTTTCCAAGTAGAAACAGCGGATTTCGGAATAGGAGTCTTGGCCTTAGGCCGGGAAGAAATAGAGCATATCTGATGAGCGGTCCAGATTGGTGTCATATAGGAATAGAGAACATCTGAATGGCAGTCCTGATTTTTGGCAAGTAGAATTCGAGGATATCCGAATAACAGTCTTGTTCCAAGGCCGACTAGAAATAGAGGATATCTAAATTGCATCCCCGATTGGTGTTAGATAGAAACAGAGGATATCTGAACAGAAGTCATATTTTTCGCAAGTAGAAACAGGGGTTTTCTAAATAGCAGTCTTGATCTTCAGCCAGGTAGAAACACAGGATATTTGAATAGCAGTCTTGGCCATAGGCCGAAAGAAATAGGGGATATAAGAATAGTAGTGTCGATGAGTGTTAGGTCGGAATAGAGAATATCTGAACAGCAGTCCCAATTTTTGCCAAGTAGAAACTGTGGATATTTGAAATGTAGTTTTTGTTTTTGGCCAGGAAGAAATAGAGGATATAAGAATAGTAGTGTCGATGAGTGTCAGGTAGGAATAGAGAATATCTAAACAGCAGTCCCAATTTTTGCGTAGTAGAAACTACGGATATCTGAAAAGTAGTCTTTGTCTTTGGCCTAGAAGAAATAGTGGATATCTAAATAGTACTCTCGAATGGTGTTTGGTAGGAATAGGGGATATTTGAATAGTTGTCTTGATTTTTATCTAGCAGAAACAGAGGATATCTGAATAGCCGCCTTGGTCTAAGGCCGGGAACAAACAGAAGAAATCTGAATAGGAGTGCCAATGAGTGTCAAGAAGGAATAGAGGATATTTGAGCAACAGTCCCGATTTTGGCGAAGTAGAGACAGGGGATATTTGAATAGCAATGCTGATGATTGTCAGGTAGGAATGGAGAATATCTAAACAGTAGTCCCGATTTTTGCCAAGCAGAGACAAAGGATATATCTGTCTAGTACTCATGATTTTTGCAAACAAGAAACAGAGGATATTTGAATAACAGTCGTGGTCTTGGGCTAGGTAGAAACAGAGGATATCTGCATAACAGTCCCGTTGATCGCCAAGTTTAAACCTCGGATATCTGAATGGCAATGCTGATGAGTGTCAGGTAGGAATAAAGAATATCTGAACGGCAATCCTGATTTTTGGGAAGAAGAATCAGTGGATATTTGAATGGTAGTCTTGGTTTTCGGCAGGGTAGAAATAGAGGACATCTGAATAGTAGTCCCGAATGGTGTTAGGTATGAACAGGGGATATCTGAACAGTAGACCTGATATATACCAAGTAGAAATAGAGGACATATGAATAGCAGTGCCGGTGAGTGACAGGTAGTAATAGAGGATATCTGAACAACTGTCCCGATTTTGGCCAAGAAGAAACAGAGTATATCTGAATAGCAATCTTGGTCTTAGGCTGCATAGAAACAGAGGATATTTGAATGGTAGTGCCGATGAGGGTTAGGTAGGAATAGAGGATATCTGAACAGCCGCCAAATTTTTTTCCAAGAAGAAACAATGGATTTCGAAATAGCAATCTTGGTCTTAGGCTGGGTAGAAATAGAGCATATCTGAAGAGCAGTCCAGATTGGTGTCATATAGGAATAGAGAACATCTGAATGGCAGTCCTGATTTTTGGCAACTTGAAGTTCAGGATATCCAAATAGCAGTCTTGTTCCAAGGCCAGCTAGAAATAAAGGATATCTAAATCGCATCCCTGATTGGCGTCAGATAGAAACAGAGGATATCTAAACAGAAGTCCTGATTTTTGCCAAGTGGAAACTACGGATATCTGAAAAGTAGTCTTTGTCTTTGGCCTAGAAGAAAAAGAGGATATCTGAATAGTACTCTCGAATGGTGTTTGGTAGGAATAGAGGATATTTGAATAGCTTTCCTGACTTTTATCCAGCAGAAATAGTGGATATCTGAATAGCGGCCTTGGTCTAAGGCCGGGTACAAATAGATGAAATCTAAGTAGGAGTGCCAATGAGTGTCAGGAAGGAATAGAGAATATTTGAGCTATAGTCTCGATTTTTGCGAAGTAGAAACAGAGGATATTTAAATAGCAATGCTGATGATTGTCAGGTAGGAATCGAGAATATCTGAACAGTAGTCCCGATTTTTGCCAAGTAGAGACAAAGGATATATAAAAAGCAGTCTTGGACTTAGGTTAGGTAGAAACAGAGGAGTTCTGATAGCAGACTGGATTGGTGATAGGTAGGAATAGGGGATATCTGTCTAGTACTCATGATTTTTGCAAACAAGAAATAGAGGATATTTGAATAACTGTCTTGGTCTTGGGCCAGGTAGAAACAGAGGATATCTGCATTACAATCCCATTGATCGCCAAGTTTAAACATCAGATATCTGAATGGCAATGCCGATGAGTGTCAGGTAGGAATAAAGAATATCTGAACGGCAGTGCTGATTTTTGGGAAGAAGAATCAGTGGATATCTGAATGACAGTCTTGGTTTTCGGCCGGGTAGAAATGGAGGACACCTGAGTAGTAGTCCCGAATGGTGTTAGGTATGAACAGGGGATATCTGAACAGCAAACCTGATTTATACCAAGTAGAAATAGAGGACATATGAATAGCAGTGCCGATGAGTGTCAGGTAGGAATAGAGGATATCTGAACAACTGTCCTGATTTTGGCCAAGAAGAAACAACGTATATCTGAATAACAATCTTGGTCTTAGGCTGCGTAGAAACAGAGGGTATTTGAATAGTAGTGCTGATGAGTGTTAGGTTGGAACAAAGGATATCTGAACAGCCGTCCAAATTTTTTCCTAGAAGAAACAGAGGATTTTGGAATAGCAATCTTGGTCTAAGGCCGGGTAGAAATAGAGCATATCTAAAGAGCAGTCCTGATTGGTGTCATATAGGAACAGAGAACATCTGAATGGCAGTCCTGATTTTTGACAACTTGAAGTTTAGGATATAGAAATAGCAGTCTTGTTGCAAGGCCAGCTAGAAATAGAGGATATCAAAATAGCATCCCCGTTTGGTGTCAGATAGAAACAGAGGGTATGTGAACAGAAGTCCTGAGTTTTTCCAAGTAGAAACAGGGGTTTTCAAAATAGTAGTCTTGATCTTCAGCCAGGTATAAACAGGGGATATTTGAAAAGCAGTCTTAGTCTTAGGCCGGAAGAAATAGAGGATATAAGAATAGTAGTGTCGATGAGTGTCAGGTAGGAATAAAGAATATCTGAATAGCAGTCCCAATTTTTGCCAAGTAGAAACTGCGGATTTCTGAAAAGTAGTCTTGGTCTTAGGCCGGGTAGAAATAGAGCATATCTGATGAGCAGTCCAGATTGGTTCATATAGGAACAGAGAACATCTGAATGGCAGTCCTGATTTTTGGCAAGTAGAAGTTGAGGATATCTGAATAGCAGTATTGTTCCAAGGCTGGATGGAAATAGTGGATATCTAAATAGCATCCCCAATTGGGGTCAGATAGAAATAGAGGAAATCTGAACAGAAGTCCTGCTTTTTGCCAAGTAGAGACAAGGGTTATCTAACTAGTAGTCCTGATCTTCAGCCGGGCAGAAACAGGGGATATTTGAAAAGCATTCTTGGTCTTAGGCCGGAAGAAACAGAGGATATAAGAATAGTAGTGTCGATGAGTGTCAGGTAAGAATAGAGAATATCTGAACTACAGTCCCAATTTCAGCCAAGTAGAAACCGCAGATATCTGAAAAGTAGTCTTTGTCTTTAGCCTGGAAGAAATAGAGGATATCTGAATAGTAGTCTCGAATGGTGTTTGGTAGGAATAGAGGATATTTGAATAGCTGTCCTGATTTTTATCAAGCAGAAATAGAGGATATCTAAATAGCGGCCTTGGTCTAAGGCCAGGTACAAACAAAGGAAATCTGAATAGCATTGCCAATGAGTGTTAAGAAGGAATAGAGGATATTTGAGCAACAGTCTCGATTTTGGCGAAGTAGAAACAGAGGATATTTAAATAGCGATGCCAATGACTGTGAGGTAGGAATAGAGAATATCTGAACAGTAGTCCCGATTTTTGCCAAGTAGAAACAAAGGATATATGAAAAGCGGTCTTGGTCTTAGGTCAAGTAGAAACAGAGGACTTCTAATAGCAGACTAGATTGGGGATAGGTAGGAATTGAGGATATCTGTGTAGTATTCATGATTTTTGCAAACATGGGACAGAGGATATTTGAATTACAGTCTTCGTCTTGGTCCAGGTAGAAACAGAGGATATCTGCATAACAATCTCGTTGATCGCCAAGTTTAAACATAGGATATCTGAATGGCAATGCCTATGAGTGTCAGGTAGGAATAAAGAATATCTGAACTGCAGTCCCAATTTTTGCAAAGAAGAATCAGTGGATATCTGAATGGCTGTCTTGGTTTTCGGCTAGGTAGAAATAGAGGACATCAAATAGTAGTCCTGAATGGTGTTAGGTATGAACAGAGGATATCTGAACAACAGACCGGATTTATACCTAGCCGAAATAGAGGACATCTGAATAGTAGTGCCGATGAGTGTCAGGTAGTAATAGAGGATATCTGAACCGGAGCCCCGATTTTGGCCAATTAGAAACAGAGTATATCTGAATAGCAATCTTGGTCTTAGGCTGGGTAGAAACAGAGGATATTTGAATAGTAGTGCCGATGAGTGTCAGGTAGGAATAGAGCATATCTGAATAGCAGTCCAAATTTTTTCGAAGTAGAAACAGAGGACATCAGAATAGGAGTCTTGGCCTTAGGCCGGGAAGAAATAGAGCATATGTGATGAGCAGTCCAGATTGGTGTCACATAGGAACAGAGAACATCTGAATGGCAATCCTGATTTTTGCCAAGTAGACTTTGAAGATATCCGAATAGCAGTCTTATTCCAAGGCTGGCTAGAAATAAAGGATATTTAAATAGCATCCCCGATTGGTGTCAGATAGAAATAGAGGATATCTGAACAGAAGTCCTGATTTTTGCCAAGCAAAAGCAGGGGTTTTCTACACAGTAGTCTTGATAGTCAGCAGGGTAGAAACAGGGGATATTTAAATAGCAGTCTTGGTCTTAGGCCGAAAGAAACAGAGGATATAAGAATAGTAGTGTCGATGAGTGTCGGTTAGGAATAGAGGATATCTGAACAGCAGTCCAATTTTTTTCCAAGAAGAAACAGAAGATATCAGAATAGCAGTCTTGGTCTTAGGCCGGTTAGAAATAGTGCATATCTGATGAGCAGTCCAGATTGGTGTCATATAGGAACAGAGAACATCTGAATGGCTGTCCTAATTTTTGGCAAGTAGAAGTTGAGGATATTTGAATAGCAGTCTTGTTACAAGGCCGGGTAGAAATAGAGCATATCTAAATAGCATTCCTTATTGGTGTCAGATAGAAACAGAGGATATCTAAACAGAAGTCTTGATTTTTGCCAAGTAGAAACAGGGGTTTTCTAAATAGTAGTCTTGATCTTCAGTCAGGTAGAAATAGGGGATATTTGAATAGCAGTCTTGGTCTTAGGCCAAAAGAAGTAGAGGATATAACAATAGTAGTGTCGATGAGTGTCAGGTAGTAATAGAGAATATATGAACAGCAGTCCCAATTTTTGCCAAGTAGAATCTGCAGATATCGAAAAAGTAGTCTTTGTCTTTGGCCTGGAAGAAATAGAGGATATCTGAATAGTAGTCTCAAATGGTGTTTGGTAGGAACAGAGCATATTTGAATAGCTATCCTGAATTTTTCTAGGTGAAACAGCGGATATTTGAATAGCGGCCGTGGTTTAAGGCCGGATACGAATAGAGGAAATTTGAATAGCAATGCCAACGAGTGTCAAGAAGGAATAGAGGATATTTGAGCAACAGTCCCGATTTTGGCGAAGTAGAAACAGAGGATATTTGAATAGCAATGCCGATGATTGTCAGGTAGGAATAGAGAATATCTAAACAGTAGTCCTGATTTTTGCCAAGTAGAAACAAAGGATATATGAAAAGCAGTCTTGGTCTTAGGTCAAGTAGAAACAGAGGAGTTCTGATACTAGGCTCGATTGGCAATAGTCAGGAATAGAGGATATCTGTATAGTAGTTATGATTTTTGCAAACTTGAAATAAAGGATATTTAAATAGCAATCTCAGTCATGGGCCTGGTTGAAGCAGAGGATATCTGCGTAACAGTCCCGTTGATCACCCAATTTAAACAGAGGATATCTGAATTGCAATGCCGATGAGTGTCAGGTAGGAATAAAGAATATCTGAACAGCAGTCCTGATTTTTGAGAAGAAGAATCAATGGATATCTGAATGGCAGTCTTGGTTTTCGACCGAGTAGAAATACAGGACATCAGAACAATATTCCCGAATGGTGTTAGGTATGAACTGAGGATATTTGAACAGCGGACCTGATTTATACCAAGTAGAAATAGAGGACATCTGAATAGCAGTGCTGATGAGTGTCAGGTAGGAATAGAGGATATCTGAACAACAGTCCCGATTTTGGCCAAGTAGAAACAGAGTATATCTGAATAGCAATCTCGGTCTTAGGCTGCCCAGAAACAGAGGATATTTGAATAGTAGAGCCGATGAGTGTCAGGTAGGAATAGAGGATATCTGAACAGCAGTCTAAATTTTTTCGAAGTAGAAATAGAGGATATCGGAATAGCAGTCTTGATCTTAGGCCAGGTAGAAATAGAGCATATTTGATGAGCAATCCAGATTGGTGTCATATAGGAACAGAAAACATCTGAATGGCTATCTTGATTTTTGGCAAGTAGAAGTTGAGTATAGCCGAATAGCAGTCTCGTTACAAGACCGACTAGAAGTAGAGGATATCTAAATAGCATTCCTTGTTGGTGTCAGATTGAAACAGAGAATATCTGAATAGAAGTCCTAATTTTTGCCAAGTAGAAACAGGGGTTTTCTAAATAGTAGTCTTGATCTTCAGTCGGGTACAAATGGGGGATATTTGAATAGCAGTCTTAGTCTTAGGCTGGAAGAAATAGAGGATATAAGAATAGTAGTGTCGATGAGTGTCAGGCAGGAATAGAGAATATCTGAACAGCAGTCCCAATTTTTGCCAAGTAGAATTTACGGATATCGGAAAAGTAGTCCTTGTCTTTGGCCTGGAAGAAATAGAGGATATTTGAATAGGAGACTCAAATGGTGTTTGGTAGGAATAAAGGATATTTGAATAGCTGTCCTGATTTTTATCAAGCTCAAACAGAGGATATCAGAATAATGGCCTTGGTTGAAGGCCGGGTACAAACAGAGGAAATCTGAATAGCAGTGCCAATGAGTGTCAAGAAGGAATAGAGGATATTTGAGCAACAGTCCCGATTTTGGCGAAGTAGAAACAGAGGATATTTGAATAGCAATACCGATGATTTTCATGTAGGAATAGAGAATATCTGAACAGTAGTCCCGATTTTTCCAAGTAGAAACAAGGGATATATGAAAAGCAGTCTTGGTCTTAGGTCAGGTAGAAACATAGGAGTTCTGATAGCAGACTTGATTGGCAAGAGGTAGGAATAGAGGATATCTGTATAGTAGTCTTGATTTTTGTAAACATGAAACAGAGGATATTTAAATAGTAGTCTTGGTCTTGGGCCAGGTAGAAACAGTGGATATCTGCATAACAGTCCTATTGATCGCTAAGTTTAAACAGAGGATATCTGAATGGCAATGCCGATGAGTGTTAGGTAGGAATAAAGAATATCTGAACAGCAGTCCTAATTTTTATGAAGAAGAATCAGTGGATATCTAAATGGCAGTCTTGGTTTTTGGCCGGGTAGAAATATAGGACATCTGAACAGTAGTCCCGAATGGTGTTAGGTATGAACTGAGGATACCTGAACAGCAGGCCTGATTTATACCAAGTAGAAATAGAGGACATCTGAATAGCAGTGCCGATGAGTGTCAGGTAGGAATAGAGGATATCTGAACAATAGTCCCGATTTTGGCCAAGTAGAAACAGAGTATATCTGGATAGCAATCTTGGTCTTACGCTGCGTAGAATTAGAGGATATTTGAATAGTAATGTCGATGAGTATCGGGTAGGAATAGAGGATATCTGAACAGTAGTCCAAGTTTTTTCCAAGTAGAAACAGAGGATATCGGAATAGCAGTCTTGGTCTTAGGCCAGGTAGAAATTGAGCATATCTGATGAGCAGTCCAAATTTGTGTCATATAGGAATAAAGAACATTTGAATGGCTGTCCATATTTTTGGCAAGTAGAAGTTGAGTATAGCCGAATAGCAGTCTCGTTACAAGACCGACTAGAAGTAGAGGATATCTAAATAGCATTCCTTGTTGGTGTCAGATTGAAACAGAGAATATCTGAACAGAAGTCCTAATTTTTGCCAAGTAGAAACAGGGGTTTTCTAAATAGTAGTCTTGATCTTCAACCGGGTAGAAACAGGGGATATTTGAATAGTAGTATTGGTCTTAGGCCGGACGAAACAGAGGATATAAGAATAGTAGTGTCGATGAGTGTCAGGTAGGAATAGAGAATATCTGAACAGCAGTCCCAATTTTTGCCAAGTAGAATCTATGTATATTTGAACAGTAGTCTTTGTCTTTGGCCTGGAAGAAATAGAGGATATCTGAATAGTAGTCTCGAATGGTGTTTGGTAGGAACATAGGATATTTGAATAGCTGTCCTGATTTTTATCAAGTAGAAACAAAGGATATCTTAATAGCGGCCTTGGTCTAAGGCCGGGTACAAACAGAGGAAATCTGAATAGTAGTGCCAATGAGTGGCAAGAAGGAATAGGGGATATTTGAGCAACAGTCCCAATTTTGGTGAAGTAGAAACAAAGGATATTTGAATAGCAATGCCGATGATTATTGATAAGAATGCAAAATGTCATATTTTTCTCCATTAATATTTATTCTTAAATTTTGATTTAGGATGCAAATGGAAGCATAAAGTGCAAAACGTAGTTAATTGGGCGATTCTGGAGAGCTTTGACATTGCTTCATAATCTAGGCATAACTCTGTCATCGAAGCTCCAATTGAGATGATTCAAGATGCTATGGAACACCAAGACAAAGCTCTACAACTTCTATGTTTTGAGTTTTGAGTGATACGGGCCGCATCAAGGTCGAAATTGGGCTTGAATTTGCTATACCTGCACTGTTGACGTTCTGGAATGTTCCTTTGCTTGAAATTCTAATATGCAGATCTGATGTGATTTATTTTTGGAAGGTTCCTAGTGAGTCACCCGCGAGTCCTAGCCGCGAACCTCTGCTTCTTTGCACATACTTGAGCTTTTCTTCATATCTTCTCACACACTACCCTTATAATAATCCCACCTAAATACAGGGTTACTAAGTGCTTAAATTACAAGCAAATTGTCACGGAATAAAGCCAACAAGATGGTTGATAAAATTCAACCTTACACCACATTCACTACCAAATGGGGAATCTATTGTTACACGGTAATGCCGTTTGGCCTCAAGAATGCTAGCGCAACTTACCAAGGGATGGCTACGGCCTTGCTACATGATATGATGCATAAAGAGGTAGAGGTGTATGTTAATGATATGATAGTGAAATCCAAGGATAGAGAAAGCCACATCGTAAACTTGAGGAAGTTCTTTGAGAGGATTAAAGCATATAGATTGAGATTGAACCCACAAAAGTGCACCTTTGGAGTAACCGCTAAAAAGTTGTTAGGGTTCCTAGTGAGTGACAGAAGTTGACCCATCCAAGATTAAGGCCATACTGGAGATGCTTTCACCCAAAAGTGAGAAAGAGATTAGGGGTTTCTTGGGTCGACTACAATACAATAGTCAATTCATTGCCAAGCTAGCTTCCATTTTTGAGCCCGTCTTTAAACTCCGAAGGAAGAATGAACCACATACATGGAATGATATGTGCCAAAAGGCCTTTGAACTTATCAAGGAGTATCTCCTCCACCCACCCATCCTAGTGCCTCCACAACATGGAAAAACCTTACTCTTATTCCTTTCCATCATAGGGGATGTGGTTGGAAGTATGCTTGCACAAGAAGATGATGAGAAAAGTAAGATGGCCATATATTACTTGAGTAAGAGATTCCATAATTATGAGATTGGGTACACTCCCATAGAAAAGTTAGCACTTGTTTGGGCCATGCAAAAATTGAGACATATTGTTTTACTCTTCTAAATATGGGTGGTAGCAAGAATGGACCCATTGAAGTACCTCTTTGAGAAACCTACTTTGGGTGAAAGATTGTCAAGATGGTTGATTTTTTTGGTAGAATTTGATTTGAAGTATGTGGCTAGGAAAACTATCAAAGGAAGCATCATGTTAGATTTTTGTGCCAAGAATCCCATAGAGGGTGAAGATGGTAAAGAAAATTTTCTAGATGAGGACATTTTGGATGTTGAGTTAGGAACATGGAAGATGTACATTAATGGAGCCATAAACCAATATGGGAATGGGATAGGGATACTTTTGATCACTCTCGAGGGATCTCACATACCTTAAGCAATCAAATTGAACTTTGAAGTAACTAATAACATGGCTAAATATGAGGCTTTCATTGCCAAAATGGAAGCTCTTCAAGAGTAAGGGGTAAAAGAAGATGAAGTCTTGGGGGATTCAACTTCGGCTATAGCCCAAGCGCAAAGGTTATGGAAGGTGATGGAGGAGCATTTGAAACCTTATTAACAATACTTGGAGGACTTGACCAATACCTTTGACAAGATTGAGTACACAATCATCCTTAGAGCTCAAAATCAATTTGCATATGCCTTAGCTACTTTAGCCTCCATGGTTGAAATACCGAGGTAGTATGGACACGACCCTTGGAGATTGAGCAAAGTTATACGGAAGTGCACAAGAGGAAGATTGAAGCTTTAGTAATGACCATAGAGAAAGAGGAAGTTCTGTGGTACTATGATATCATAAAGTTCTTGGAACTAGGGGCATATCCGGATGGTGCCGATAAGAGAGAACGTCGCTTCATTAGGATGATGGCAACTCAATACATCCTATGTAGAGGACAACTCTATAGAAGATCCTATGATGGCATACATCTTTATTGTTTAAAGAGGGAAGAAGTTGAGAGAGTAATGGAAGAGGTGAATCAAGGGATTTGTGGTCCTCATATAAATGGAAGAATGTTAGCCAAGAAGATCCTAAGGATAGGAAACTTCTGAAATACAATGGAGACTAATTGTGTGGACTATGTGAAAAGTTTCCATGATTGTTAGACACATGCCAACTTGAACCATGTACCAGCTAGTGAGTTGTATAGCATGACTTCTCCATGGTCATTCTTAGTTTGGGGTATAGATGTGATTGGAAGGATAGCTCCTAAGGCTTAAAACAGACATGAGTACATTTTAGTGGCAATTGACTATTTCATCAAGTGGGTGGAAGCAGCCTCTTACTCCGTATTGAAGGCTAAACATGTGGCTCGATTCTTAGAAAATATCATATGTCATTTAGGGGTAACCCATGAGATCATCTCCAATAATGGTTCCCACTTTGAAAGGGGAGGTTCAAAGCATTATGGAGTTGTACAACATTGAGCATCACAAGTCTTCACTGTATCAACCACAAGCTAATAGGGCAGTAGAAGAGGCCAATAAGAATGTGAAGAACATCCTAGCCAAGATGGTAGTGACATATAAAGATTGGGTCAAGAAGCTTCTGTTTGATTTATGGGTTTATAGAACTTCTATCTGTGCATCAACTGGGGCAACACCTTACTCTTTAGTTTATGGTAGTTAGGCGGTCCTTCCTATTGAGGTGGAGATACAATCTTTGAGAGTATTGGTGGAAACCAAAGTCCTAGAAGAGGATTGGGCTAAGGCGAGATATGAACAATTGTCTTTGATAGATGAGAAGAGAGCTAGGGCACAATATCAAGCACAAGGGTACCAAAAAAGAATTGCTAGAGCATTCAACAAGAAAGTGAAAGCAAGAAACCTTAAAGAAGGGGACTTGGTCCTAAAGGTTCTTAGAGATGAGACTTTTGACCTAAATGGAAAGATGAAGCCAAGGTGGTTGGGCCTTTTATCGTTAAGAATATCATGTCTAGAGGTGCTACAAGAATAACAAATTTAGATGGGGAAGAGATGCTTCACCCAATCAACATGGATAGACTTCGGAAATAAAACATCTAGAAAGACAAAATAGAAAAAAAAGAAAAAAGAAAAAGAAAAAAAAAAGGCATGCTAGGTTGAAAACCCGAAAGGGCGGCCTAAGTAAAAGTTAAGGCAAAAGAACCCTGCTAGATTAAAAACCAGAAAAGGCGGTTTAGGCAAAAGTTAGGGGAAAAAACCATGGGCATGGTGAAAATTCCCAAAGGGACGTCATGGGCAAAAATTGCATGGCAAAGGAAAAAGAAAAGAATAGGAAAAAGAACATTCCAATCCCTTATTAAATTCAAAAACAAAAACATGAGAATCATAAAAATGCATAAAAGCAAAACATATGGCACATCAAGGTAGTCACTTAATCCTTCTTATCTTCTTGCTAGTCTTCATGTGAGCCTTCTCATCCTTCAGAATCCACATCATGTCATCCTCCAACCATTGCTTGTAGCTTGCAGTAGGGTAGATGTATTTGGGAGGAACAATATCTTTTGTCACCCTACGGCGTGGCCAAGCTTCACTAACCTTGCCCAAGATCCTATTGGTGAACACTGCAGTGTGGAAAGCACCCTCGTCATCAAGAGCCCCTTGACGCTTTCCAAATTGCCTTGAGATATGACAAGTGGAGTAGTAAGAGCAACAACAAAGCCCAACTAAAGTCACACAATGATCCTTGTAGCAACTATGGACCATGGTTGAGATATGCCACCATTCCATGACCCAATGAATGTCGGTCTCCTTAAGGTGACCCATAAGCTCCATGTATGCTTCAAGGCCCAAGACATCTTGAAAGCAGCGGTCCCTAAGATGCCTAGGGAGGTAGGTGTTAGTATTAGTGCCCTTAAATCCTATTGTATGATGTTATGTATGATATTAAGTTTGACATTGTGTATGACATTATGTATGACTTAATATTGTGTTTAATGAATTTGTTTTATTGTTATCTGAAATAACGATAACATGAATATTCGGATATTATCATTTAGTCCATGAGATGTATAGTATGTGATTTATCTGAAAAGTCACAAAAGATATAAATCACAGGTTCTTTGTAAACTCAGAATTATAGTTCATAGTCGATGATGAAATTGGGCATTTCATTTGCAAAGACTATAACATATCAACCAATATGATTTGTCTTGATCATGGAAGTGGAGACTTCTAGTTGATGTGTTAATATGTTTTAAGAGTTAAAACATATTGAACTGGACTGCTGTGAGATTTATTATTTTCCTAAGGACTGTCAAATGAATAATAAATCTCATGACTTGTATTTGCATGAACTCTTAATCCTGAGAGAATAATGGACCAGATCATGAAGTGTAGGTTGCTTTGATATATCAGGAGTGAGATCTAAAGTAACAGTCAAAACCTCAGTATGTTGGGCAGCCACATTTAGTGTTGATGGAACATGAATTCTCAAGATGGAATTTATAGTCTCTTAACGGAGATATAAAGTATTCTCTTGAGATAAGTTTAATGAGTTTGCTATTCAGGGAGTTAGGCCTAACCACTTTAGTAAGACTAAAGTATATATTTATGGAATTGGATTTCATAAATATATAATGAATAACATTAAAGGATTAAACCGGGTACTCAAGGATTAAGATGTAGTAATTTACAAAGTGGCAGTCTACATTATTGACTTTGTATTACTACGAATATTTTATGAAGGGGTTGCATGTATAATAAAGTCTTGAGATATAATTTATAGATCAGGCTTAGAGTGCAACTATATTTATATAATGGTATTAAATATAGTTAATGGTAACTTTGGACTTATCAAGAGTTGACAGAAAATCTCAAGGGCCATTGGAGCTAGTGTCTTATTGGTTCCTTTTGGTCCCACTCCAAGCCACACACTTAAGCCCAATTGGAAAAGCCCAAGAGGCCAGCCCAATTAGATAATTGGTTAGATACAAAGGGAAAAACGTACATAATTTTCTGAGTGAGAAAAACAATATTGTAATGGTGTGGAAGTGAGTGTATGTCACTCTCTAATCATCCCTTTGTAACCAATTAAGAGTCCACACTTCTTGGGCATTAGTGGAATTGGAGTGAAGATTAAAATTATTCCCAAGGGCTTCAATCTTCATTTTTGAAATTCACCGCTTCAAGGTATGCTCTCTTGTTCTCAAATTCTGAAATTTACTTAACGCATGTTATCAATTTCGAACGATGTAGATCCGTTATTTTTCCGTTGCATTCACACTTAATTCCATCAGTAGGTGCTAAAGGGCATAGTAAAATGAAGAAGTAACCAAAACCTCTCTTGTAGCCATATCTGAAAAAAGAGAAGGGTAAAAAATAGAGGAAGAAAAAAAAAATAGAGAAGAGAGTGGAAAGCATGAGTGAGAAAAATAAAAAAATAAAAGACGATATAAGGTGCCTCGATGGGTTTAAAACCAAAAAGAAATCCATGAAAAATTAGAGGAATCCCGCTAGGTTGAGAACCTAGGCAAAAGTTAGGGATTATACTTGAAGAAGAAGAGGACTTCCCACAAAGAAGCTTGCTTCCTTTCTTTGAAAGGCATCCAAACAATTGAGAGTTTCCACCAAGATCAAGTCCATCAAATTGCCCTTCTTTAGCTCATAAGTCACCATACACGTTCGAAGGTTCACACAATATGATTGTTGAACCAAGAAATACCTCGCAAGGGCACATAAGCAAAAGCCACGAAGGTAGTATGATCGTGGCACCCTCAAGAAGGCTTGAACCAGAAAAGTAATCAAAGACCAAGCTAAGGTTGAGTTTGACAAAAACACACCACATATTGGCTATGGTTTTAGGGACGCCCAACACAACTCTCAGCAAGGAAGGGAGATCCCCACCCATGGTAGGAAAGATGAGATCATCAATCTCCGATTCACCATGATAGTAGCAAATTCCTCAATAGTGGGGCATAGTTCTATTTCGTTTAAGCGGAATACATGCCGAGAGGGAACCCAATAGTTGGTAGCAGCACAAAGAAGAGGCTCATCCACCCTAATTTGATGGTAAAGGAAGATGCAAGAAAGGCCATAAGGAGCAACAAAATCCTTGAAATCCGAACGAAGCTTCCTAATCCAAGTAGAGACATTAAAAGGAGAGTTTTCTGCCATTGGGAGACCTTAAAAAATTCTCTGCATTGGAAATATGTTGATGAGGTTTTGGACCCAAACGACTATTTTTATACTTCAGTAAGTCAGCTAGGGTTTTTCTGATTTGTGGCCCACATTCACAAAATCAACCCTGCTTATGCATGGTCAAAGCTACATATGTAGGCTCATCCCCACATATGCAAGGCACTTGGTAGAATCCCATGTTCCCCTGTTTTAACCAGAGTTTTTCCACTCCTAAGCATTCCTAGGGCTCCTGTGACATAAATAATCATTCAAGACATATTCCAAGCACAAGATTGCAATCATAAAAAAGTAGAGCTATATAGAAATGTACAATTTATCATTATACTTGTGAATTAAGTGCTAAGTTCCAATCAAAAGCGTGAATGTAAAAAGATGTTCTTAATACAACCTTTGTTTCAAACTTAATACAAATGTTTTCTAAGGGGATTGAAAAACACTAAAAGCCACACAAAAAAATAAATAAATAAATAAATAAAAAGAAAAGAAAAAGTTGTGTGTTGTTTGTGTATATATGATGTGACTACAGATCAACGGTGCAACCCCTTCCTTGGTTATAGCTAGGAGTCTCCTTTGAGTCCTCCTCTTCACGACCACCATCATCATCATCATCACCACTGCTTGGGTGGGCCACTCCTCCAAGACCATATAGACCCCTCGAGTAGTTAGTCACCTCCAACTTAAGGTTCTCGGCCAGCCATACCAACTCCTTATGCTCTTAGATAGTGGGCTGCAATTCGAAGATGGAAAGGTTAGTGACTGAACACAGGAGTATGAGGTAAACATGAACTCAGGAGGGTCCCTCGGGATCTATGGCTCATCCATACCCACCAACTGCACCTCACCCTCTCTGCCAGATATAGTGCCCTCAAGCTCACTCCTTCAAAAGGTCGGGTGATCTCTAAAGCGATGAGAACAGTATGCTCCAAGTCTCGAGAAGCAAGAAGGGGTTGGCCAGCCAATAGGGTCCAGTTAACCTATAATAACATGAGGTTAGGAGAAGGGTATCCTCAGAAGAATGCATGAAGAATCATAACAAACTAGAACTATTGAAATTACCTCATCAAAATTCATCCCAACAAGGTGGGCCCTTACTTGGTGGAGGTCTTTCAAGTCAGTGCTTAGAGTTATGAGGCCATACCTAACCACCCACTGCTACAAAAGAGAAGCACAAACCACAGGTTGGATACAAGATAAAAGTTTGCAAGGTAATAGTTGCAAGATGACAGTTTTCAAGGCAATATAATTGGCATGACTACGAGCTATAAATAAAAGTGTAAAGAGTAAAAAGATAACTGACCTCAAGAGCTTCTAAGGCCCCACAAGTTGCCACAAAATGCCTAGGTTGAGAGTGTCAAGGGTGGAGTAAAGATAAGTAAGACATGCTTGCCTCTATCTGGCCCTTCGTGCCTTCCTAAAATCCTGGAAGAGAGTTAGCCACCTCAAATACATCATTTACCCACCATTGGCAAAGAGGTAGGCCATCATCAAGTGAAGAAGGAAAGCCTTAGCCATGCGGACACATTCCTCTATGGTCCTTTATGGGAGGAACATGTAATCCGACACTATGTTGAAGTAACGAATGGTCTTAGTGGAGTACATCTTTTCTAGCATGTCAATGCTCAGCTGAACGCTTGACACGCCATCCAAACTGATGATAGCCCCCTCGAAGATAAGGCTGGTCATGTGGTAGAAGTTATAGAGAGTCACCATTATCTCCTGCTCAGCAATATGAAAGGTGTGGGTAATGTCCCACCACCTTTCAATGAGGCACTGCACTGAGGTAGCACTCATAAACTTCTCTAGAAGGAGACTGATGATAGACTCAAAGCCCACCTCTCGGACATTGCCTCTGGTTTTGAGAGCAAGCAATTTGAACCACTCCACCACCTTATTGGTGCTTCCCTTACCAACATTAGGGGATGATGACTCCAAAAAAGGAAAGATGTCATTAGATTTATGATTTAAGTGAAATTCGAAGAAAATGATATTGTGATGCATGAGTGAAGGTAAAAAGAATGATGTAGTGATATTTAGATTAAAAATTGGCAAAAATGTGGGTTAGAATGGCAAAGTATAAGAGCAAAGTTAATATGAAGCATTCATGTGCATACCTGCTCAGAGATACAATTTTAAAGTAGCAATTTAAACAGTAATCAAACACAACCTAGAATGAGTATGTTATAGGCTTTATTGAGAAGATGTTGAACCCATCTGTGCTTTGGCAATGTTTTGAAATCCTAAAACTCAAAGATATGGGTAGGCTCACCAAAAGCCCAATAAGGATAAAAAGATGAAATTCTTTTGAAACAATTGACCAAAATCTTTGTACTAGGGGCAAGACCTATTTGAGAATGAAAAATAAAAGTGGATCAAACTTTTGAAACTAGGGGCAAGCCTTCATGAGTGGAGAGAGTGAACATTCAAGATGGGCGTTGTAATGGGACAAATAAAAAACTTTGATGTGTTAGGATAAAACTTGGTCACTTTTATTCAAAAAAAAAAAAAATACAAAAAGAAAAGAAAAGATGTGGACTTCTAAATGTCATGGCTCATTTTAAATACAAGTTCAAATAAGTTTTTTATGAGAAAAGAAATTTTCCAAAGCATGATGAGATTGCATTATAAATGCGGCATTGATTTTTGTGTTTCAATACTTTGATGAGACCATTTTCATAAAGCCTAATAGAGCAAAAGATGTGGACTATCCTTGCAAAATTCATGAACAACCCAAACCTATGCTTAAGCCCAAATGAGGATGAGAGGGCGAGATGAGTGACTTGTAATTGGATTCAAAGCCCAAAGAAAAAAAAAAAGCAAAAGAAAAGAAAAAGAAAGAAATGAAATTTGGGCTTGGATTCAAATGAGGAAAGGAGAGAGAATGAGAGATGTGAATGATGTAATTGAGCTTTAAGTATAGGGGAAAACATGAATTTTGAAAGATTGATGTAGCTCATTCTATTTCTAAGTACAAGATAATGAAATGATTCAAGACTTAGAATACGAATGGGGCATACATATAGTCCACATTTTGATGCAAGTAAGAAAAGTTGATTAAGATGTTGGGTCCAAAACTTTAAAAGACATTGGGAGCACATATTTATTTGATCAAATTTCATTTCAAGCACAGTAACACTCCCTACTCAAAAGAACTTCCTAGGTTTACTTGGTTTCGATCACCTCCCCCTAGTCGCCTAAAGGAATTTGACACTATTGTATTAGAAGACATGGCTGGAGCTACTAATGAGGCAACTGAGAAGAATACCCAAATGTTAGTTAAGCAAGGAGAAATGTTACCACAATTGGGAAATCGCCTAGATTATTTGGAAGAAGGAAGAAGGGCGAAACCCCAACAAGATAATGAAGGTGAGGAAGATGAAGTTAATCGTGACAAGAATGGGAAGACGGACAAGATAGCTGTTGAGACAGGCATGATGAAGGAAAAGATGGAAAAGATGCAACAAGCCTTTCGCAAGACCCTGGTGATGGATGACTTCTTATATATTGATAGGCCAATAATGTATTAACCCCTTGGGTAAATTAAACAATTAATTAGCCAAGTGAATTAATTAAGTCAATTAACATACAATGCATGTGGTAGCACAAATAAATCACCAAATAACTAAATGTAGCGGAAATTAAATTTGATACAGGTGATTTATTTACGAATGGGGAAACCCATCGAGGCAAAACCTCGCTGGGTGAATTTATGGTCACCATTCCCGAGAATCCACTATTATCAAAACAAGTTGTTACAAGTAAAAGGAATTCCAATATCTAATACCAACCTATAGTTGAACTCTTACCAAAATACACAATTGGACTTGTAATATAGTGACAATCTCTCCTTTCAATACACGACTCTAAGTACGTGACTAACCAATCGATGCATGAATCCCAGTACATGACTAACACCCCAACTTGAGAAGGATGTTGGCTGCAAAGTTCTTCAGCTCTTCCACACAATGAAGATCAAGAAGTTCGTTGGTCACAAAACCCTACAGTGTACAAATGCAGCAATGTCTTCGAGAGAAAGATGAACTAGGACAAATTGTCTCCGGTCATAGTATGCACGTAACAACAAGTGCAACAACCTTATATATGTCTAAGGTTATGAGAAAAGAAAACCTAAACACATAGCTTGGATTGTTAGGGTTTGTGCCCTAAAATCCAATTTAGTGGCATGTCATGAATAATTAAGTTGTTTAATTATATGAAACTATTTATGAACTAGTGGGACATTATCTTAGTCCATGAGATGCATAGTATGTGATTTGTGTGAAAAGTCACAGAAGATATAAATCACAAGTTCTTTGTAAACTTAGAATTTTAGTTCGTAGTCAGTGATGAAATTGGGCATTTCATTTGCGAAGACTATAATATATCAACTAAAATGATTTTTCTTGATCATGGAAGTGGTGACTTCTAATTGGTATGTTGATATGTTTTAAGAGTTAAAACATATTGAACTGGACCGCTGTGAGATTTATTATTCTCGTAATGACTGTCAAATGAATAATAAATTTCACGACTTCTATTTACATCAACTCTAAATCCTGAGAGAATAATAGACTTGATCATGAGATGTAAGTTGCTTTGATATATCAGAAGTGAGATCTATTAGTTATGGTCAAAACCTTAGTATATTGGGCAGCCACATTTAATGTTGATGGAACATATATTCTCAAGATGGAATTCATAGTCTCTTAATAGAGATATAAAATATTCCCTTGAGATAAGTTCAATGGGTTTGGTTATTCAGAGTGTTAGGCCCAACCACTTTAGTAAGGAGTTACTAAAGTATATATATTTATGGAATTGGATTTCATAAATATGTTATGAATAACATAAAGGATTAAACCGGGTACTCAAGAATTAAGATGTAGTAATCTTCAAAGTGGCAGTCAATATTCATGACTTTGTATTACTACGAATATTTTAATGAAGGGGTTGGATATATAATAAAGTTTTGGGATATAATTTATTAATAAGGCCTAGAATGCAATTATATTCTTATAGTGGTATTGAATATAATTAATGGTAACTTTGGACTTGTCAAAAGTTGACAGAAAAGTCCAAGGCCCATTAGAGCTAGAGTCTTATTTGTTCCCTTTGGTCTCATCTCAAGCCACAAACTAAAGCCCAATTGGGTAGGCCCAAAAGGCTAACTCAATTAGATAATTAGTTATTATTTAATAAGAGTTATTAAATAAAGAAACTATGAAAGTAGTGAAAAACGTACGTATGAGAAAAAGAAGAAAAATCAGTTTTTCTCCACAAGGAGAAGAAGAAGGATTTTTCTTTGAGAGTCTATGTACAAAAGATTGATTGAGAGACCACACATCTTGGTCACCATGTGGAATTGAGATGAAGATTAAAGATATTCTCAAGTCATGGTTTTGAAATTCACTGCACCAAGGTACGCTTTCTATTTTTTGTTCTAGAATTTATGGTTACTTGTTATCTTTCATGATTGAAGTAGATCCATGTGTTTGTTGCTTCCGCTGCGTGTGTTTTGTATGCGATACAAAACCAGATTTCCCAACAAATGGTATCAAAGCGGTCTTCAATATCATGATTGTATAGCATGTGATTGGATTTTAGAATTAAAAAAAATCGTTTTCTTGGTGTTTTATTTTTCTGCAGTAATATTATCTACATAATTGTGTCATTAAGCATGTATGTTTTGATAATCATGGTTTTATGAATTTTTGTATTTCTTTAATCAAGATATTGTGCAAGATAATAAGATAGTGTCTTTAAGTTTCATGGAGCGAATCTACTGAGCAAACGCTATAATAGATTGCGCAATTTGCATTCTATGTTATTAGCGTTGGAATTCATTTGCCATAATTTATATATGTGATATATAGATTGAAGTTTATCCTTGGCCATAAACTTCTAGATGATTTGTTGTTTGGATATAGTTATTGAAATAATTGTCATCTGTGTGCTTTTAGTTATTGTACCGATTGGATATAGATGTATATCTTGGCATGATTTGTTGTTTATTATAAAGCTTTTTGATTTTGCATGGTTTCGTGGACCCATGTGACTTTTTCAATCTGCCATTAACATGCCTTTGATTATGCTAGACGTACATGTATGAATGAATAGCTTTCATACTTGATTGATGAACATGTACAAATGTTAGTCTAGTGATATATATATATATATATATGATCAAACTTTATGTTAATGCCTAGGATTATGAAATTTATTCCTAATGAGATTAGGATTATGTTTTCAAGGTTTCCAGCATTATTATGGTTCTTGATCTTGATATTGAAAACCCTAATGTTTGATCTGTAAATATTCATTGATAAAATCAAAAGATGTTAGTTGTTTGTTCAAGAAAAACCGTAGAAAACTGTCTTAGAAAATTTCTGGAAATTCCAGTTTCACAAGTTTCGATCGATCGAAAATCACTTTCGATCGATCAAGTGAAACAGTGATCAGACTTTTAAGATCGATTGATTTTCGATTGTTTGTCGATTGATCGAATTTGTTTTTCAATCGATCGAGAGGCATTCGAGTATCAGTCGAAGGAGTCAGGTGACCAAGTTTGAATTTCTTAATTTTTTTCGATCGATCGAGGGGTACATTCGATTGATTGAAAGAAAGAAAATCAAAATTTTTTCTAAGTGTTTTCAAGTTTTTTTTTTTTTTTTTTTTTTAAGAGCAAGGTTATGTGTGATTAGATTACACATGGTTCTAACTAAAAGACCAAATGAGATCAAAGATGTTAGTTAAATAGAACTCTTTGTACTAAATCATTTTATGATTAATAGTCCTTGATTTATTTTAATTAGAGGTTTTTAATGAGATTAAAATTCTAATTAAAGTTATATAATTTCTAACAAGATTAGAATGCTTTATCTAGTAAATTAAGGATAGAGTTCTATATAACTAATTTTTGATTCATTAGTGTTTAAGGAATCCTAAATAGTTTAAGACTTCCATTTTAGTTAATGATTCTAATAAAATTAGAGTCTTTATCAAGTGCAAGGTTATTAGTTGTGATGGGATCACAATTATTTAAGAAAAACCCAAATAACGAGTGGGAGTGTTGAAATAACCCTTTTGTTAAATTTATTGTAATGTGAATAGATACCTTGTCTTGACTTTGAGTCTTGCATTCCATGTGGAGGGTATTTACTTCACAGATTACAAGGTTAAACTTCTTTGCGATTGCGCGAATGTTCATTACTCTATTGTAACGTGACTTAGTTACATTACATTGAATTTAAACAATTAAACACATTTAATGTGTAGGGTTAAAATTGTGATTAGATCACAATGATTTCAAGACAATCCACTTGTTTTAAAATATTTAGTGGGAGAGAGATACAAGGGTTGGATCTCACGGCCTCCATTGTTGGTTCATAGTGGTGTGGGGTAAACATCTCGTCTTGGCCTCAAGTCTTGCATTCCATGCAGAGGATGTTTATTTCATGGTACTACAAGATTGAATTTCTTGGTTTATAGTGGTTATCAAACACCTTGTCTTAGTTTTGAGCTTTGCATTCCATGTGGAGGGTGTTTTTATCATGGTACTACAAAATAAGCCTGTTAAAGGGATGAAATGTGGCTACACATGATTCTAGACAATGGTGTACACTAGACTAAGTTTAATAGTATCCTCTATGCTGAGTTCTTGCTATTATTACTTAGAGGCCAAAGGAAGAGCGGCAAATTATTTTTGTTTGGTAAGAGTTACCATGATAGCATTGATAATGAGAATAATTCTCGCCTAATCATAGTGATTGGTATTCACTCTATGCTGAGGAATATTAATTGCAGGATTAGGTTGTCGTTGCACCTAATATAGTATGGTTTTGGGTTTCATACTATATGGTTATGGATGCAAAATATAATGTACCTATAATTATGTTCATAGTCTCAAAATAAAGTTGTCATAAATTTTGTCCTCTAGCTACTATTTTAGTTTAATCACATTAACTAAGAAATAATTTTGGACATGGTGCTTAAAGGAGCTGAAGTACACATTCATGTTTTGATTCAGCATTGTCATAATTTCCTATACATGATGCATTTATGGTAGACAACTTATGATATGATCATAGTCTCTATTGAAATGCTAATATGTTACCTTGGCTTCTATCTCAGTTGTGTTATAGCATGAGATGCAAGAGTTAGTACTAGACTTAGACTTTATATTAAGTCTAAATGAGATGTTTAGTATAAATCATATTGAGTGCTAAGAAAAGCTTAAGAAATTCCAATTTTATGTCATTTTATGAAAATAATTTATTTTTAAAATGAATTGGAATTCTTGGATGTTGAAATTAAATGTTAATCTCATTTGGATATGATCTACAAGTTCTTGTTAGAATCATTTGATCAATTCAGATTGTTTTGAAAATAAATTCCTTTTATATTATCTAAATTGATGAGTGAGTTCTACGCAACGGAAGACATCCTAAAAGCTAAGGCTAGGATCAATATGATTTAATTCAAATTCTTAGCCTGAACCGAAAGGTAAGGGTGATAAGAAGAGGAATTATAATACCAAACAGTTGGACAAGTTAGTTGCCCTAGTAATTGCCAAAAGGAAATCAGACTCAAAAGCATGACCAAAAAGAAAGTGTTTCTGATTTTGGTAAAGCTAAGCTTTGTCTATAATTATCTTTTAAATGGAAATTTACATGTTTTACTTTTTAAAGAGAAAGTTTCCATCCTTTTGTATTGTATGTTTTGGCACTTATGTCTAGATCTTATTAATCTAAGTGTTATTCAAGATTGATGAAAGATGGGCTTTTATAGAACCATTATTTTTTATATTCACAGTCTATGAATTCTATGTAGAGGATAATATGATCTAGGGCTCATTTTCGTAAAGGAATGAAGTTCCAATTACTTCTTTAAGTCAGTGCACACGTAAAGGAGGAATAGGGCTCTTTTAAAGTAAAGGTAGATTGTTCTAGAAGAAAAATGTCAAAATTTGTTATAGGACAACTATAAAATACATTTATAAATGTGATGGTTGTATTAGATACACCACAAGACATTATTCTAGATATATAGCTAGTACATGGGCACAATATAGTAGTGGGAGGATTACCAAATAAATTCATACTTTTGGGATAAACTTTACAGTTATTCCGCAAGGATATGAATTTAATCCTCGGTCCTACGTAAAGGCATTAGATGATATGATTATGGATTACTGATTCAAAGTTATGTGAATAGAATTAAGATTCTATTTAAAGTCTAGAATTTGTAGAGGTGCTTAATTGCATTAAGCCTATTGTTTTCAAATAGGTCTACAAGTAAATGAGATTGATAGACTTGCAGGTGCAAACCTTCAAAGTCAAGACTAGTGGTGAAAAGATTTATTCAAAAAGAAATGGTTCGATTATGAAAAGATTTTTTCACCAATAGTCAAGTTTGACTCTATCTAGATTCTCTTATTCATTATATTTCATTTAGATGAAATATGGTAATAAATATCAAGAAAGCTTCTTTTAGTAGCAATCTTGAGGAAGACATCTATATGATGTAACTAGACTTGTTTATAGCAAAGAACCAGTAGTGTTTAGTATGCTAGTTGCTTAAATTCCATTTATGGACTAAAGCAAACATCTAAATCATAAAACATCATCTTTGATCATGAAATCAAATTGTTTGATTTTGATCAAGTATTAAAAGGCCTTAAGTGTGTAAAAGTTATATCGAATAATAAATCTCTTAATGTATGTTGATGACATTCTAATCATTTAGGATGATGTAGAGTTATTGTCATCAATAGAGTTTTGGTTGTCTAGTCCAGTTTGATATAAAGTACTTCGGAAAGATCGGTCACATCCTAAGAATTATAACTTTGTTAAAATTCAAAAAATAGGATGTTGGGTCTATCTCAAACTACTTAAATAGATTAGATTCTAGCCAAGTATAGCATGTAATACTTCAAGAAAGGATTCTTTCCTTTTAAGTTTGAAGTTCCTTTATATAAGGACTATGGTCCTAAGACATATAAAAGGAAGAGCATATAAGACGGTTCCTTATATCACTTAATTTAGTGGGAATAAAGTATATACTCAAATATCTTAGGAGAATGAGGGATTATATGCTTGTCCACCAAAGTGAGGTTTTGATGGTTACTGGTTATACAAGTATTGACTTGTAATTTGATTGTGATTCATGAAGTTGGACTTCAAGATATGTGTTCATCCTAGGTGGTGAAGATACACATCAAGCGTAAGTATCATCTCATTAGAGAAGATATGAGTACGTGAAAAGTAGTAGTAGAAAAGATAATTTATGCAATAAATCTGGCTAAAACTTATTTCCAAGCCTTGCCTTAGAGTGACTGTGAATTACTCTAAAGGGAAATAAGTGTCGGATATGTGGTAAATTGTTTTTTAGGGCAAGTGGGAGATTGTTAGGGTTTGTGCCCTAAAATCCAATTTAGTGACATGTCATGAATAATTAAGTTGTTTAATTATATGAGACTATTTATGAACTAGTGGGATATTATCTTAGTCCATGAGATACATAGTATGTGACTTATGTGAAAAGTCACAGAAGATATAAATCACAAATTCTTTGTAAACTCAGAATTTTAGTTCGTAGTCAGTGATGAAATTGGGCATTTCATTTGCGAAAACTATAACATATCAACTAAGATGATTTGTCTTGATCATGGAAGTGGTGACTTCTAGTTGGTATGTTGATATGTTTTAAGAGTTAAAACATATTGAACTGGATTGCTGTGAGATTTATTACTCTCCTAATGACTGTCAAATGAATAATAAATCTCACGACTTTTATTTACATCAACTCTAAATCCTAAGAGAATAATGGACCTAATCATGAGATTTAGGTTGCTTTGATATATTAGGAGTGAGATCTATTAGTTATGGTCAAAACCTTAGTATATTGGGTAGCCACATTTAATGTTGACGAAACATATATTCTCAAGATGGAATTCATAGTCTCTTAACGGAGATATAAAATATTTCCTTGAGATAAGTTTAATGGGTTTGGTTATTCAGAGTGTTGGGCCCAACCACTTTAGTAAGGAGTTACTAAAGTATATATATTTATGGAATTGGATTTCATAAATATGTTATGAATAACATAAAGGATTAAACCGGGTACTCAAGGATTAAGATATAGTAATCTTCAAAGTGGAATTATGCAGAAAATGCAATCTACCCAAGATTTGATTGATCGAGTCTAAGTTTCGATCGATCGAGCCAGGCCGAAATGCACAGTAACTTCTGCATTAGCTCGATTCCAACTTTACATAAAATACACAACTTTGAGCAAGCCTAAATAAGACTAAACAACCTGTTTTGATCATGGTTTGCCAACATTACATATTAGAGCTCTAAATACATAAATCCTAAGTCTTTAGAACCTAACAAACTCCCCCTTTGGCAATCCATGATAAAACACAGGCTCTCAAAGACAAACAAAACTCCCCCTATCAACAAAAACTCTACAAGCTATATACATAATGCTACTCCCCCTTTTTGTGACTGAATGCCAAAGGGCAATCAGAATCCATCATCAAAAGGAGGTGGCGAAGGTGGTCATCTAAAATGTGCCAACTCTGCACGTAAAGCACAAACCTCATCGAGCAAGTCCACCAAAATCTGTCCATGAGCCACCTGAACGGTCAAGACATGATCCAATGTATGTCGAATGTCAGAATCATCCGAAGTAGTTGATGGAGGAACATCAGCATCAGCAGCAGTAGCAGCACCAGATGCCTCAGCTTGTGCATCACCTGTAGAAGTGGGATGAGGGGGTACAGCACCAAAAGGCTCAACTCTAACTCTTAAATGAGCAGCCTTCTGTCTAAGGAAAGAGGCACCTATGGGACCAGTAATATGAACGAGCTCAGAAGCGGGGAAACCATCTAAACCTAAAAACAGCAAAATCCTATGAATGAAAACAGGATAAACAAGAGTGTGACCAGCAGCGCTACTATTATGAATCTCGTTCAAAGAACGAAGAAACAGATGGGGGAAAGAAATAGAAGCACCAGAAACAAGTTCATACAAAAACACACATCGCTCAAGAGGGATGGTGTGGAGATGAGAAATAGGCCACAAAGAATGACTTGCTATCCGAAGAAAAAGATAGGTAGTCTCAGGAAACTTAGCGGACGTGATTTGAGGATCAGAACCCTACTAGATAGAAGACCCAGTGATGTATGACATAACGTTATCAAGGGGTGGAGACTCCTTATAAGGATAGATGGGCTGCCTAACTATCGGAACCCCAAGAGCCTCAGCCACTACCCTAGGGGTAATGGTGAACTCAACACCTTGTATCCAACTTCTAACAAGGGTGTTGGAATCATAAATGTGGCAAGAGAGGTTCGAATAGTTTAAATGTCATGATGCATACTCTAATGCAATGAAGCTAAGTTCAATTTGAGGTTAAATTCACAAAATTGGCTTGAGCATGGAGTTTCTAACAAAAACCCAAAATTTGAAAAACCACTTGTTTGTGTTTAGAAAAAAATTGACCAATTGATCATCACACATGCTAGAATACACATTATAATGACCAATTACATCAATTCAACAAGCCAATTGCTTCAATTAAACCCAATTTGAACAAAATCCCCAATTCAGATTAATTACAAGCCCTAGAATTTCCAATTTCCCACAAATCACAAAATTGATCAAATTAAATCATCAAGATCAAGTCTATAACATCCTAGAACAAAAACCCATTGATCAATTTCAGAAAATATGGCTTGAATCATCAAAAACCCCAAATAGGAATAGGTCCAAAAATTTCAAAGAAAAATGTATGAAAAATGCATGAAACATAAAAATAAAAGAAAAAGGAGGGGAAATAATGTCTTACCGGCTTTAGAAGACAAAAACTTACAAAAGATTCGGAGGAAAACGACAAAAAATTGATGTGGAGCCCAGGCCGAATCGGAGAGAGAGAAAAAAGTTTGAAAAGTTTTTGAAAAGTGAGGAAGAACAAGTCAAATATGATTTTTAAAAAACCTGATTCACGAGTTTCGATTGATTGAAAATCAGTTTCGATCGATCGAAATAGATAGAGCCTCACTTAAAATTTCAATCGCAATTTCGATCGATCAAAAAATAGGTTCGATCGATCGAAATTCATAAAAAAAATCACATTTTTGAAAAACAAAGAGATTTTGTACAAAAACTCCTCAAAGCATTGAATTTTCAAAAAAATGCATGAGTATGAGATGCAATGTCTTTCAAAAACACAAACTTTAAGCCCAGTTTTCCCAAGAATTATATTTTCAAGCATTCTCCCTTTAAATTCTCAAGCAACAAATCAGTTTTGCATAAAATTCAAAGTATTTTCAAACTTGGTTGGTTAGACCAAAAACACACACAATAACATGTACAGTGTTTAGCAAAGAGTAACTTGTGTAGTGTGTGCAACTAGCAAGAGTTTGAGGTACATGTGAGGTGATATGTGAATAGAAATCAAACACAAAGTCTACAAAATTCATCATATAGAATTTGAAAGAGACTATCACCAAAAGAGTTAGAGCATATAACTCTCACATCTCCTAAAACAAAAGCTTGCAATCATGTAAGTTTCTTGATTTTGCCTCAAAATATTCACATCAATTTTAATTTAATCAGAAACTTATTAAAAAGCCAGGATAATGTACACACCAATTTTAATTATGTGATTTGGCATCAAGCCTAATAGTACACACCAATTTTAAGCATTAAGCAACTAAATTGAGGCTACACCTTATGTTCTTTTTGTGCATGTGCTACACTTTCTCGAGCATAAAATCTTACGATATGCACTAAGGTGTTCATAATTGGCTAGTGAACAGTGGTGAGATGGTTATTTATGCATTTCTCAAAAGGATCAAGTCTGACCGTCAAATAACATGTGACTTCAAGATTAAGACAAAGTGATAGATACCATAAACATCTTTCCCACACAACATAAACTACAAAGCTTCAACTAGTAAAGTGCAATAAATAAGCTCATCAAAGCTAAACAAGGTACACAAGACATGTTATGTGATAAATAAATTGACCAACCTTGTTTTCAAAACCAAGAAAAATAATGCCAAATACAATTTGCTTCCCTTTTCTTATACATATATACATATATATATATATATATATATATAAAAGAGAAAACATAAGAAGTCCTAGAGTGAAATGCATGAATGTTATGCAATGCAAATCCTAGAAAAAAAATAACAAAACAAAACAAAAACCAAAGATTAATGGTCACAAAAGATAGAGCAATGAAGCACAGGGACCAAGAAAGCCAAGAATGATCAGGGAACCAGAATCACACCAATTACTTGACGAAGTGTCTCAAACTTACTTCCATCAAGAGGTTTGGTGAAGATGTCAGCATTCTGACGTTTAGTAGGAATGTACTCAAGAGAGGCAATCTTTCTTTCAACAAGGTCCCTAATAAAGTGATATCTAATCTCTATGTGTTTGATCTTAGAATGTTGAACAAGATTTTTAGAGATATCAATAGCACTAGAGTTATCACAATAAACAAGCATGGTATCTTGTGATATCCTGTAATCATTCAAAAGCTTTTTCATCGAAAGAAGCTGTGAGCAACAACTTCCACCCGCCCAATCAGAATCAGAAAATCTAGCTAGAGACAGATTAGACTCTTTGCTATAAAGTAATCCATACTCATAAGTTCCACCTACATATTTTATGATTCTTTTAACAACATTCAAGTGAGAAACTTTAGGATTAGATTGAAATCTAGAACAAACACCAACACTAAAAGCAATATCAGGCCGACTAGCAGTCAAATACAAAAGACATCCAATCATGCTTCTATATAGTGTAACATTAACAGACTCACCTGATGGATCATTTGTTAATTTTGCATTTGCAGCCATTGGTGTTCTAGCATGGGTAGCCCTGTCTAGTCCAAATCTCTTGACTAGATTTCTTGCATACTTTTCTTGGTTGATGTAGATTTCGGAGTCCATTTGCTTCACCTGCAATCCCAAGAAGTAAGTTAGTTCACCAACCATGTTCATTTCAAACATCGCCTTCATTTCATCTGCAAAAAAATGAGCAAGAGACATTAGTAGCACCAAAAACAATATTATCAACATAAATTTGAGCTACAACAAAACCATTCTTATCCTTTCTTATGAAAAGAGTAGTGTCTACAGATCCTCTTTTGAATCCATGCTCAGTGAGGTATGCAGTCAATCTGTTGTACCAAACCCTAGGAGCTTGTTTCAAACCATAGAGGGCTCTCTTCAACTTGTAGATATCATCCGGTCTGTGAGGATTAACAAAACCCTTTGATTGTTCAACATATACCTCTTCTTGCAACATCTCATTCAAGAAAGCACTTTTGACATCCATTTGATACAACTTGAAGTTCAGATGGCTTGCTATGACCAAAAATATTCTAATGGATTTCAGTCTTGCTACTGGTGCAAAACTCTCATCAAAATCAATTCCTTCCACTTGTGTGTATCCTTGAGCAACAAGTCTTGATTTATTTCTAATGACAGTGCTATGTTCATCTGACTTGTTCTTAAAGATCCATTTAGTTCCAATCACATTTACTCCCTTTGGTCTAGGAACTAATTCCCACACATTATTTAGAACAAATTGATGAAGTTCTTCATGTATCGAATTTATCCAATCAGCATCTTGAAGTGCTTCATCCACCTTCTTTGGTTCAAATTGGGATAGATAGCATGAGTGAGTAATCGCATTCAAGGCTTTCGATCTCAATCTCATATTATCATTCAGACTACCCAATATATTTGTGGCAGGATGATTTAATCTAACTCTAGAGGATGGACCTTTAACTAGAGATGTGGAGGTGCCTTTCTATTTTGAAAGAGAACTAAGCTCACTTTGTGCTTATTGAGTTTCATGAACTGGAGTAGATGATTCTAAACTTGATGGTACTGAAACTGCATCATTCTATAACAAGAGCTCTTCCTCACTATGTTTCCCCACATAATCAGCTGGAAGTGAATCATCAACTTCTAAAGGCTTATCTTTAACAAGAGTAGTGTTTTCTGAATGTGCCTATGAACATACTTCATCATTGATCACAACATTTGAAGATTCCATGACTGTTTTGGTTCTTAGATTGTACACTCTATAAGCTCTACTAGTGGAAGAGTATCCTAGAAAGTATCCTATATCACTTTTTGCATCAAACTTTTCTAGGTTCTCTCTGTCACGTAGAATATAACAGTCACTGCCAAATACCCTAAAATATTTGACAACAGGCTTCTTCCCTCTCTAGAGTTCATAGGGAGTCTTCTTAGAATCAAGCCTGAAATACACCTGATTGAGTGTGTGGCAAGCAATGTTAACAACCTCTTCCCATAAGGATTTGGGCAACTTCTTATTGTGTAGCATAACATGTGCCATCTCCTGAACAACCCTATTCTTCCTTTCCACTATTCCATTTTGTTGATGTGTCTTGGGTGAAGAGAACTACTGATGTGTGCCTTGATCATTGCAGAATGTAGCCAGCTTGGTATTCTCAAATTCTCTTCCATGATCACTTTTGATTTTGGCTATCACAGTCTCTTTCTCAACCTGCAATTTCTTGCACAAATGTATCATCTTCTCAGGAGCCTCAGCTTTATCTTTTAAAAGCACAACCCAAGTATATCTAGTAAAGTCATCCACAACAACTAGAATATACTTCTTTCCACCTAAATTCTAAACTTTGGCAGGACCCATAAGATCAATGTGTAATAACTCTAGAGGTCTTGAAGTTTGAAAACTAGCTACAGACGGATGTTTGAATTCCACTTGTTTACCTATCTGACATGGTCCACAGATGCACTTATCTATCTTCTCAAACTTAGGTAAACCAATAACTGTATCACACTTAGAAATCTTCTCCAACTGCTTATGACTTGCATGCCCCAATCGTTGATGCCACAACTCAACCTAATCAATCTTTGCACTAAAACACTTGTTATTCACACTCGGTGTTATACCATAACAGTTGTCAGCTGTCCTTATACCAACACATATACAGTCACCTCCTCCATCAAGTATCTCACATTCATACTTAGTGAAGAGAACATTCAACCCATTGTCACAAATCTGACTGATACTGAGTAAGTTGGCCTTCAATCCATCAACATACCAAACATCTTCAAAGACTGGCAACCCTAGAATGTCCATAGTTCCAATGCCTCTGATTACAGATTTGCTTCCATCTCCAAAAGTGACTGTCCTAATCTTTCCTTCAAAGAATGTATTGAACAAGCCTTTGTTTCCTATCGTATGCTTGGAACAACCACTATCCAAATACCATAGACAAGAATCACGTGCCTTTAAGGTGGTTAAGGCAGTATAACACAAATAATTATTATCACATGTGATTTGACCAATATGCTCAAGGAAAGATTTAGTAAAACCAACAAGATACAAAAACAGCAAGTAGATATGTTGACATATAAGAAAGAAGATTTTCCAAGAATCCATGACAACAGGGGTCAAGGATCAGCTCAGAGATCAAAAGATCAATAACAAGAGAGCTACCCACTCTGATACCACTTGTTAGGTTTTAGAACCCTTGAAACAACAATTGGATTAACCTACTTATTTAGCCAAGTGATTAACTTAGTCAAATTATGCAAATCTAGGTTATCACAATCAAACAATCATATCGTTTATAAGCAGCGGAAAGATAAATAACACAATGATATGATCACCCAGAAAAACCAAACCGGTAAAAAACCTAGGGAGGATTTAACCTCGCTATCCTCAAGGTAAACTTGAATCTACTATATGAAAGAATCGAAGTTCATACAATAAGACTTACAAGCACCCACACTCGACTTCTTATTGCTACCCACCAGTAAAACTTACTGACACGACCACGTGTAAGCTCTGAATCCACGGACTCCTTCTTTCTTGGATTCACCACCAGATACAAGCACCCACGCTTGTTTTTCTTTAAGCTTCAATGGCAACAACTGAGTTGATCATCAAGGTGTAGATAATATCTTTCCATTGAAAACCCTAAGTTTTGTGTAAAGGAAAGCTCTTCAAGGATCTTACAAGAGATTCACACAAAACTGCAAATATGAGCAACAATAGCATCAATAAAACGTGGCTAGGGTTTGCCTTATATACCTAGGGAAAAAACATAAAACCCTAAACGTTTTAATGAGATAGGGCTGAGTTGGAATTATGCAGAAAATGCATTCTGCTCGAGATTCGATCAATCGAGCCAGGTTGAAATGCACAGTAACTTCTACATTAGCTCGATTCCAACTTTATATAAAATACACAACTTTTAGCAAGCCTAAATAAGACTAAACAACCTGTTTTGATCATGATTTGCTAATATTACACATTAGAGTTCTAAATACATAAATCCTCAGTCTTTAGAACCTAATAGGATCAAAGTGAAGCCAAGTTTCAAGCCAAGAAAGTGTTCAATGAAGGAGAAAAGAGCAATGCTCTCAACAATGTCAACGTTGTTTTTGCTCGACCACAAAAGAGGGTGTTCAATGATCTTCAAATGCCTAACACCTTCCCGAAACCGTACCTAAACTCCGAACCCATAATCTAGTAGTAAGACGTAATCCTTCCATGTAAAGGTGAAATTAAATGGTTCTTAGACCTAATCTAGGTGGTAACTCCAATCTTTTCTCTGCCCTGGTCCACTCGGCTGAGGTGTACTCTCCCTCCCCCCTTTTCCTTAAGGAAGGAAGCCGCTACGCTCATAATGGCTACTCCACTAGGGATAAAGAGTTTGATTCCAATGTGTCTTATTTCTTAATCTTAATTAAGGCTTGTTCAATACTTGTTTGCACACACTTCACTTGGTTCCTTTGTCCCCTTTACCCCGGTTGGTGATGGGTGGGAAGATAAGTAGGATTTATTTAGGGATTTAGAAACATTCAGAAGTCTTGAAGCTCTACCAAAATCAAGCTCCAAAGCCTCCAAGAACATCAATAACTTCAACCTTCAAATACAAAGAACATTCGAAGCAAAAGCATTCAAGTCATCCTTCTAGATCTCAAAGCTAATTGGAATCAAGCTCAAAATCCTTCATAAACATCGAGAGACTACAAATTAGTGAAAATAAGCAGATCCAAGCCTCCAAAGCCCCAAAGAACTTTCACTACAAATCTTTGAAGATAAAGAACATTCGAAGAACATTCATCCAAATCATTCTTCTAAGTCTCAAATTTCTACTTGAATCAAGCTTTAAAGCCTCCAAAAACTTCAAAGACTTTGATCCATTAAAACTTCATCAGATTCAAGCTCTAAAGCTCCAAAGAACACGAAAAACATGAAGAACAAGAAATCACTAAAAAGCACATAGCCAGAGAATCATTGTAATTTCAATCCAAAGATCTTTCAATCCACTTTCCAATCCAAGTGGAAGACACCTTGTGTTCGAGTCAAGACTACATCGATGCAATACTTGAATTGAAGACTTTTCTAAAGAGATCAAATTAGAGGATTATTCTATTGTATTAGAATCTAAATTTATAGAATTGTACATACAACTTCATCAATACAAATTTACACTTGTGAAACATATTCAATTGTTTGATTTTCAAACTTGAGATTTTGTGTTTACAAATTTGGCACGCCCTGTGGGACCTCTCTACCTCTCATCTCTTTCTCCTTTGAAAAAAGAAAACTTCATCACCTTGCTATCAGTTTCAATGGCCTCTAGCAAGAACATTCAAGCTTCATCAATTACGAGTTCAATTAGACTTGATGTTTCTATCATCGACAACTATTCTGGTACAATTGCTTGTGGCCAATCTAAAGCTCTTAATCAACTTCAATTTTGATCAATTGATGAAACCAAGGTCTAGACAATCATCTCCTTGGATTTTCTTTCATGCGAGAATATTTTTGACAAAGAGCTATCCAACTTGGGGCACCTCAATTTTGGGGGCAAACCCTCTTTTTCCTTTACAAGAAGTTGTTCACATGATTCCTCATATGTTGTAGGAAAGCCAAGAAAAGAGATTCCCTTTGTTCACATGGACTTACTTTCTCCTAAATCATCCTTTGAAGTCTTGTTAATCATGATGACTTATACCTCTACTATAGAGGAAAAGATGATTGAAATGTAGCAAAAATATCATCCTTCTCACGAAAGCACCCGAAGGTAAGGACCTTCAAATTGCAACCTTAATGAACAAGCTAAAAGTAAAAGACTCTAGCAAATCAAGCTATGGTCCTAAGTCCTCACATGACTTCATCCCCACAATGGAAGACAAAGGAAATGGAATTGAAGACAACCCTCAACAGGAACAATCTACTTTATTTGTTTCATTATCTATTCAACAACTCCAAGATATGAAAACAAACACCATCCAAGCACAATATGGAGGTTCTTCTACAATTTCTCTTATGTACTTGAAGCCCTACACAAAGCGCGTTGACAACATGAGAATGCCTAATGGGTATCAACCTCCTAAATTCATGTAGTTTAATGGCAAAGGAAATCCCAAGCAACATGTTGCTCACTTTGTGGAAGCTTGTGAAAATGCTGGAACTCAAGGAGACCTCCTCACAAAGCAATTTGTTTGCTCTCTCAAAGAAAGTGCCTTTGATTGGTACATAGACTTGGAACCTCAGTCAATTGATAGTTGGGAGCAACTTGAAAGTGAGTTTCTTAATCGATTCTATAGCACACGCTGCATGGTGAGTATGTTGGAGCTTACTAGTACCAAGCAATGGACAGATGAGTCTGTTGTTAGTTATACCAACCAATGGTGCTCTTTAAATTTGGATTGCACATATAGGATTTCTAAAATATCTATTGTGGCGATGTGCACTCAAGCTATGCATTGGGGACTTCTTTACATCCTTCAGGGGATAAAACCCCAAACATTCAAAGAACTAGCGACTTGTGCACTTCACATGGAGTTAAGTATCTCTAATCATGGCAACATGAATTCTCTTGCACTTGAGGAAAGGAAGACAAAAATGAAGTGAGGAAGAATGACACCTTCAAAGATTTTGCGGCTGTTAACACTACCTTAGTTAAGATTTCAAGAGGGGGTGCGAAAGAACAAGACAATAGACTTGATAGACGGCAGAAGAATGACGTGTGTCTTTCAACTTTTAAGGAAAGAGAGTAGAAAGTTTATCCATTTTCAGATGAGGATGTGCTAAACATGTTAGAAAAACTACTCCAAACAAAGGTAATCGAATTACCAGAATGCAAGCAACTAGAAGAGATGGAGAAAGTTGATAACCCTAACTATTGCAAATATCATTGCATCATTAGCCACCCAGTCCAAAAGTGCTTTGTGCTTAAGAAATCATAATGAAGCTTTCCAAAGAAAAGAAGATTGATCTAGACTATGATGAGATAGCTGAAGCAAACCATACAACTATTGCCCGTGGCTCACCGAACGATGTATTGCCAACTCTAAAGCAAGGTGCGGTTCCCCCAAATTTAGTTGCTTAGAAAACAAGAGGACCAAAAAACAAGGCTCATATGCAATCAAAAAAGGAATACAAGAAGCTTGGAACCACAAAGGTCAAGGTGCAATATGATCATTCGTTGCCTCAAAAGTCCAAGAATCATGTCACTCTACTAGACTTATTCCCATAAAGGCTCCCTCAAAACGATTCGATGGAAACCATTCATATGGTCTCTTGTTATGAAATCCATAATAGGGAAGGCAATTCAAAGCCAAGTCCCAAGCATATCACTCCACTCAGATACATGCCTAAAAAGATGGTGCAAAGGTCGGCCAAAAGACATGACACAATGAAGCTACAAATGACTTGAATCAAGAAGGTACGAAATTTCTAGCACGAATTTCAGTGTTTAATCGCATTAAGGTTGCGTTTGGATAGCTTATTTTTTGCCAACTTATTTTACAATTCAGCTACAATACTTTCAGCAAAAGGTTTTCAATTTCAGCAAAATAAGCAGATCCCAAACAAAACCTAAGGCTTCAAGCTTCTCATCATCATGAATTTTAGCATTCAAAAGGTTAAGTATTGCTCACCTAACACAAAACCAAAATGATCTTGTACATAGGTCAACCTTCGATCGGTTAGGGACTACAAAAGCATCTATCATTGGTTGTTCTCAAGATTAAATAAAGGCTAAGGACCAAGGAGAGGAAAGTATTGTCAGCAAGATTCATAACTGCATCCCCTCATGCATAAAGCGTAAGTCTATTATTGACATTGCCACAGAAGGTTCACTTAAAGTTAAAAGGAAAACAATCATATACAATACTCAGTCACATGTTCAAGATCAGCAAGAAATCGAGGAGGCTCCACCGACAATGGAAGATATGGGGCAAACTACATTTGATGAGGTACAAGAAGTCTACAAGATAATTGACGATGATGCTGCAAGGGTCAATCCTATTAATGGGAGGATCCTTAAGCACTCCTACAGATGAAATTCAAGATTGCTCCTTGGTAAGAAATTAGACTACCCCCCTTGGCACTTCAAAGGTACATGATATCTTCCTTTTACCTTTGAATGGGTTCACCACCAAAAGACAAAAAAGAAAAAAAAAAAAAAAAGAAAGAAAAAGAAGCTTGTTAGGTTGAAAACCTTGAGAGAGGCGACCTAAGCAATAGTTAGGGCAAAAAACAAAATCCCTTTTTCTCTTGAACTATGTGATGACTTGATCCCTCATGGGTACATAGGTAACTTGGTATTTTATGCTAAGTTCAGTCACATGTAAAATAAAAAATAAAAAAAATAAAATGAAACAAAAATCTTACCTTGCTTGAAGGATTCCATCATTGACTGTCAATATTCTTTCAAAAGCTTTTTGATTGGAAGGGCGAAGCTTACGATCACACCACCTCTCCTTTGAGTTGTGTAAATTTGCATTGCTTCTCTTTTAAGTTGTGTCGCCTTGCATTCCTGAAGTCTAGACAGCTTTGCCTCTCCTTTAGGTTGCATAACATTGCATCATTAAAGTCTACGTTGCATCGCACTTGGATTGCATAGCCTTTTTTCTAGGTCATATCGCAGAACCTCATAACTTTAGAGCTTGGACTGCATCACCACTTGTCTAAGTTGTATCACCTCACATCTTTGAAGTCTTGATGGCATCACTCATCTTCAAAGTGTTGGGACGTCTTCTCACATGTTTAAATTCTTCATCATGCCATCTCTCAGCTTCAAAGTCATGTTGGCATCTCCTTGTGCCTTCGAAGTTTCACTTTGTATCTCTGAAAGAGCATTGATGATGAAGCATGTAAAGTTGTGATTTACAACTATGTTTTATGTTAGCTTTATTCCACGACAAAATGTGTTTTAATTGCTTAAATTTATTTCCTTGTATTTTGCGGGATTTTATTGTATTGGGTTTAGTATTAAGTTGGTGAAGACTCAAGCTTAATTGAAGAATCAGTGCAGTTCACGACTAGCTCATGAGAGGCTCGAGAGAAGGGTTCCCACAAAAGGGCATGTGAGAAGCACATGACTAGAAGCTGAAGAGTCGTGCCAGGCTGTCATTTTTACGAGTGTCTTGTGGGTAAGGCGTTCCTACGAGGTAGACGCAAAACATTTTGCCTGGAAGTTTTTTAAAGAATGACTTTCTTACACTTCACCCATACTATATATACTCTCATTACCCACAAATGTAGACGAGGCCATTTAAAGAGAAAAACCCTAGATAGGTTTTCAACAATACACACACACCCATCTTTTGAAGAGAAAGCTATTCATCCATAGTGAGAAATCATTATAGCCTCATCTCCTTCCCTTTCCCATTGTCATACCTTGATAGGAGATTTGTACCCAAACACAACCCACACCTATTCAGCGTGTAAAGAGAGTTTTGGAGCATGGGAAGCTTTAGGGATTATCCAAAAGAAGCCGGTGAGGCTTGGTGGATGCAATCGGGTATATTGGGGGATCTAAAACGCTAGACAAGGTATGGTTTTGAGAAGCCTTGTTAGAGTAGGAGCTTGGAGGGCTTAGGTACATCAGGTAGATTAGGCTTGGAGGGTCACATGCTAACCCATGTATTCCAACTGATTATCTAGTGGATCAATTACCGCTTGGAGGGCGGCGGAGAGGTTTTTTGTCAAGTTCTTCAGTTTCCTCCTCGATAACACATCGCTGTGTTATCTTGTGTTTGCATCTCTCTTCCCTACTCTTTTACATTCCATTTTACTGCTGTGTTGTCTTGATTATGGATTAGAGTAGCTCGTTTGTTTATCCGCTCGCATTTACACTATTCCGCACTTAGTATTAAGTTAGTGTAAAATCTATCGAGCCATAACTTTAATTTGGGGGTCTAAACAACTCTTGTGCTTTTAACACATTTTCGAGCTTTCAATTGATATCAGAGTGAGTACACTTGATTTGGTTTAATTACCTTAGTGTGATCCTTGACCCCTTGTGGTATTTGCCATAGACGGTGCTTTGTATGCTTCTATGCATGTTTTGGATGTTGATGAATGTAACATGCCATGTGTCTCTGAAAATGCCTTTATGAGTGATAATCCTCATGATTGTGATGCTATGTTACATGAATCCTTGGGTGTTGTTGATATTCTTAACATTAAACTCTTGAAGAAAAATGCTAAGAAGTTTCATAAGGATTTGAGCAAGTTATTATGTGAAAATGATGATTTGATTGCTAAGCTCAATGAATCCAACAAATTGGTTGAGAAATATAAAAAACTTGCTGAAATTTCTCTTAAAAAGCTGAAAGAGTTTGAATGTTTGAATATAGACTTGGATGCTAAATTGTTTTGTCTAACAAACTTGTTGATGATCTTAACTGTGAAAACGAAACTCTTAAGATGCATGCCAAGTGTTTGATTGCTAAACTTGTTGCTAAAAAGGAAGATAATATATGTTGCAAAAAAGGAAGATAATATATGTTACAATCATGTTGTGGTACTCGATATTGTGCCTGTTGTGTGTTCTACCTCAAAGGACAAATCGGTGTACACTCCTCCACATAAAAGAAATCAAAAGGTGGAGAGAAAGGCTTTTAAGCCTAAGCCTCTATTTGGGTTACATTCTAGGGAATTGAGTGGATTTAAGTTTGTTCCTACTTGCCACCATTACAGCGTGATTGGTCATATAAGACCTTAATGTCATCAGTTGAAGAGAGAACAAACCCATGTTGCTAGATCCCTTCCTAAAAGCCCTAGTGGACCTAAACACATTGTTTGTTACCATTTTAGTGCCTTTGGTCATCTTAGATCTCATTGCTCTAAGTTTCAAGCTCTTAAAAGAAACAAAAGAAAAGAGAGATTTAAGCTTCTTGGAAGTTGTGCTTTGCAAGATAAACCAGATTTAAGTGAAAATAGCATGTTGTTAAGGAAAGTGTATAATGCTCTAAACTCCTTGTCCATGTGCATCTTCAGTTCTCATTCTTCCAACCCTCATCTTACTTCTCATAAGACACTCATTCCAAAGAATCGTTTCGTTTGGATGAGGAAGGGTTCCTATGGTTGAACTTTTGTTCTTTTGGTCCTTGATTTAATGCTTTTAATTTTTGTAAGACCCTTCATGCATTAAATATCATATCTTCATGCATTTTGTGCGTCTTGCATTTATTTTTATGCATTGTTTTGCTTTTTATCTTACTTTTATGTCTTTGTTTTGTGTGTGTAAAAATCCAAAACCACATAAATAGTGAAAAATTTAAAAAGTTTGATTGTATATGTTTGAGCACATTTCACATGTGAGTTTGGCCTAGTACTTTCGTACTAACAGTGTAGTGCATTTACGAGCTTAGCTTGTTATGTATGCACATATATCTATGTAGGAGAAATCTTGAAAACTATGTGTGATTGTTGTAAATAGATCTTCAAGCTTGTCATGAATGATTGGTCAATAGTCTTGACGGTCTTGATACTTGCATAGACTTGTGCCTATATATCTTCTCACTTTACTTTAATGTTTTTGCAATAGAGCTAAACAAATGTAAATATCCAAATGAAAGAGATAATGAGCTGCAAAAGCTAATCACACATACTAGTATTTGAATCAGTGCATTTTGCGACTAGCTCGTGAGAAGTTCACGAGAAGAGTTCCCGTGAAAAGGGCATGTGAGAAGCACATGACTAGAAGCTGAAGAGACATGCCAGACTGTCATTTTCGCGAGTGTCTCGTGGGTAAGGCCTTCCCGCGAGGTAGTCGTAAAACATTCTGCTTGGAAGCTTTTTTAAAGAATGACTTTCTTACCCTTTACCCATACTATTTATACCCTCATTACCCACAAATATAGACGAGTCCATTCAGAGAGAAAAACCCTAGATAGGTTTTCAACAATACACACACACCCATCTTTTAGAGAGAGCGCTACACATCCTTAGTGAGAAATCATTATAGCCTCTTCTCCTTCCCTCTCCAATTGTCATACCTTGAGAGGAGATTTGTACCCAAACACAACCCACATCTATTCAGCGTGTAAAGTGAGTTTTGGAGCTTGGGAAGCTTTGGGGATTTGCCAAAAAAAGCCGGTGAGGCTTGGTGGATGCAATCGTGCGTAATGCGGGATGCAGAATGCTAGACAAGATATGGTTCCGAGAAGCCTTGTTGGAGTAGGAGCTTGGAGGGTAACTTGCTAACCCATGTATTCTAACTGATTATCTAGTGGATCAATTACCGCTTGGAAGGCGGCGAAGAGGTTTTTTGCCAAGTTCTTCAGTTTCCTTTTCGATTACACATTGACGTGTTATCTTGTGTTTGCATCTCTCCTCCCTACTATTTTACATTCCATTTTACTGCTGTGTTGTCTTGTTTATGGATTAGAGTAGCTCGTTTGTTTATCCACTCGCATTTACACTATTCCACACTTAGTATTAAGTTAGTGTAAAATCTATCGAGGCATAACTTTAATTTGGGGGTCTAAACAACTCTTGTGCTTTCAACAGATTTTCGTGCTTTCAATTGGTATCAGAGTGGGTGCACTTGATTTGGTTTAATTACCTTAGTGTGATCCTTGTCCCCTTGTGGTATTTGCCATAGATAGTGCTTTGTATGCTTCTATGCATGTTTTAGATGTTAATGAATGTAACATGCCATGTGTTTTTGAAAATGCCTTTATGAGTGATAATCCTCATGATTGTGATGCTATGTTACATGAATCCTTGGGTGTTGTTGATATTCCCAACATTAAACTCTTGAAGAAAAATGCTAAGAAGTTTCATAAGGATTTGAGCAAGTTATTTTGTGAAAATGATGATTTGATTGCGAAGCTCAATGAATCCAACAAATTGGTTGAGAAATATAAAAAACTTGCTGAAATTTCTCTTGCAAAGCTGAAAGAGTTTGAATGTTTGAATATGGACTTTAATGCTAAATTGCTTTGTCTAACAATCTTGTTGTTGATCTTAAATGTGAAAATGAAACTCTTAAGATGCATGCCAGGTGTTTGATTGCTGAACTTGTTGCTAAAATGGAAGATAATATATGTTGCGAAAAAAGAAGAAAATATATGTTGCAATCATGTTGTGGTACCCGATATTGTGCCTATTGTGTGTTCTACCTCAAAGGACAAATTGGCGTACATTCCTCCACATAAAAGAAATCAAAAGGTGGAGAGAAAGGCTTTTAAGCCTAAGCCTCTATTTGGGTTACATTCTAGGGAATTGAGTGGATTTAAGTTTGTTCCTACTTGCCACCATTACAGCGTGATTGGTCATATAAGACCTTAATGTCATCAGTTGAAGAGAGAACAAACCCATGTTGCTAGATCCCTTCCTAAAAGCCCTAGTGGACCTAAACACATTGTTTGTTACCATTTTAGTGCCTTTGGTCATCTTAGATCTCATTGCTCTAAGTTTCAAGCTCTTAAAAGAAACAAAAGAAAAGAGAGATTTAAGCTTCTTGGAAGTTGTGCTTTGCAAGATAAACCAGATTTAAGTGAAAATAGCATGTTGTTAAGGAAAGTGTATAATGCTCTAAACTCCTTGTCCATGTGCATCTTCAGTTCTCATTCTTCCAACCCTCATCTTACTTCTCATAAGACACTCATTCCAAAGAATCGTTTCGTTTGGATGAGGAAGGGTTCCTATGGTTGAACTTTTGTTCTTTTGGTCCTTGATTTAATGCTTTTAATTTTTGTAAGACCCTTCATGCATTAAATATCATATCTTCATGCATTTTGTGCATCTTGCATTTATTTTTATGCATTGTTTTGTTTTTTATCTTACTTTTATGTCTTTGTTTTGTGTGTGTAAAAATCCAAAACCACATAAATAGTGAAAAATTTAAAAAGTTTGATTGTATATGTTTGAGCACATTTCACATGTGAGTTTGGCCTAGTACTTTCGTACTAACAGTGTAGTGCATTTACGAGCTTAGCTTGTTATGTATGCACATATATCTATGTAGGAGAAATCTTGAAAACTATGTGTGATTGTTGTAAATAGATCTTCAAGCTTGTCATGAATGATTGGTCAATAGTCTTGACGGTCTTGATACTTGCATAGACTTGTGCCTATATATCTTCTCACTTTACTTTAATGTTTTTGCAATAGAGCTAAACAAATGTAAATATCCAAATGAAAGAGATAATGAGCTGCAAAAGCTAATCGCACATACTAGTATTTGAATCAGTGGATTTTGCGACTAGCTCGTGAGAAGTTCACGAGAAGAGTTCCCGTGAAAAGGGCATGTGAGAAGCACATGACTAGAAGTTGAAGAGACATGCCAGACTGTCATTTTCGCGAGTGTCTCGTGGGTAAGGCCTTCCCGCGAGGTAGTCGTAAAACATTCTGCTTGGAAGCTTTTTTAAAGAGTGACTTTCTTACCCTTTACCCATACTATTTATACCCTCATTACCCACAAATATAGACGAGTCCATTCAGAGAGAAAAACCCTAGATAGGTTTTCAACAATACACACACACCCATCTTTTAGAGAGAGTGCTACACATCCTTAGTGAGAAATCATTATAGCCTCTTCTCCTTCCCTCTCCAATTGTCATACCTTGAGAGGAGATTTGTACCCAAACACAACCCACATCTATTCAGCGTGTAAAGTGAGTTTTGGAGCTTGGGAAGCTTTGGGGATTTGCCAAAAAAAGCCGGTGAGGCTTGGTGGATGCAATCGTGCGTAATGCGGGATGCAGAATGCTAGACAAGATATGGTTCCGAGAAGCCTTGTTGGAGTAGGAGCTTGGAGGGTAACTTGCTAACCCATGTATTCTAACTGATTATCTAGTGGATCAATTACCGCTTGGAGGGCGGCGAAGAGGTTTTTTGCCAAGTTCTTCAGTTTCCTTTTCGATAACACATTGACGTGTTATCTTGTGTTTGCATCTCTCCTCCCTACTATTTTACATTCCATTTTACTGCTGTGTTGTCTTGTTTATGGATTAGAGTAGCTCGTTTGTTTATCCACTCGCATTTACACTATTCCACACTTAGTATTAAGTTAGTGTAAAATCTATCGAGGCATAACTTTAATTTGGGGGTCTAAACAACTCTTGTGCTTTCAACAGATTTTCGTGCTTTCAATTGGTATCAGAGTGGGTGCACTTGATTTGGTTTAATTACCTTAGTGTGATCCTTGTCCCCTTGTGGTATTTGCCATAGATAGTGCTTTGTATGCTTCTATGCATGTTTTAGATGTTAATGAATGTAACATGCCATGTGTTTTTGAAAATGCCTTTATGAGTGATAATCCTCATGATTGTGATGCTATGTTACATGAATCCTTGGGTGTTGTTGATATTCCCAACATTAAACTCTTGAAGAAAAATGCTAAGAAGTTTCATAAGGATTTGAGCAAGTTATTTTGTGAAAATGATGATTTGATTGCTAAGCTCAATGAATCCAACAAATTGGTTGAGAAATATAAAAAACTTGCTGAAATTTCTCTTGCAAAGCTGAAAGAGTTTGAATGTTTGAATATGGACTTTAATGCTAAATTGCTTTGTCTAACAATCTTGTTGTTGATCTTAAATGTGAAAATGAAACTCTTAAGATGCATGCCAGGTGTTTGATTGCTGAACTTGTTGCTAAAATGGAAGATAATATATGTTGCGAAAAAAGAAGATAATATATGTTGCAATCATGTTGTGGTACCCGATATTGTGCCTATTGTGTGTTCTACCTCAAAGGACAAATTGGCGTACATTCCTCCACATAAAAGAAATCAAAAGGTGGAGAGAAAGGCTTTTAAGCCTAACCCTCTATTTGGGTTACATTCTAGGGAATTGAGTGGATTTAAGTTTGTTCCTACTTGCCACCATTACAGCGTGATTGGTCATATAAGACCTTAATGTCATCAGTTGAAGAGAGAACAAACCCATGTTGCTAGATCCCTTCCTAAAAGCCCTAGTGGACCTAAACACATTGTTTGTTACCATTTTAGTGCCTTTGGTCATCTTAGATCTCATTGCTCTAAGTTTCAAGCTCTTAAAAGAAACAAAAGAAAAGAGAGATTTAAGCTTCTTGGAAGTTGTGCTTTGCAAGATAAACCAGATTTAAGTGAAAATAGCATATTGTTAAGGAAAGTGTATAATGCTCTAAACTCCTTGTCTATGTGCATCTCCAGTTCTCAACCTTCCAACCCTCATCTTACTTCTCATAAGACACTCATTCCAAAGAATCGTTTCGTTTGGATGAGGAAGGGTTCCTATGGTTGAGCTTTTGTTCTTTTGGTCCTTGATTTAATCCTTTTGATTTTTTTAGGACCCTTCATGCATTAAATATCATATCTTCATGCATTTTGTGCATCTTGCATTTATTTGTATGCATTGTTTTGTTTTTTATCTTACTTTTATGTCTTTGTTTTGTGTGTGTAAAAATCCAAAACCACATAAATAGTGAAGAATTCAAAAAATTTGTTTGTATAAGTTTGAGCACATTTCACATGTGAGTTTGGCCTAATCCTTTCGTACCAATAGCGTAGTGCATTTACGAGCTTAACTTGTTATGTATGCACATAAATCTATGTGGGAGAAATCTTGAAAATTATGTGTGATTGTTGTAAATAGATCTTCAAGTTTGTCATGAATGATTGGTCAATAGTCTTAATGGTCTTCATACTTGCATAGACTTGTGCCTATATATCTCTCACTTTACTTTAACTTTTTTGCAATAGAGCTCAACAAGTGTATATCTCCAAATGAAAAAAGATAATGAGCTGCAAAAGCTAATCGCATATACTAGTATTTGAATCAGTGCATTTCGCGACTAGCTCGTGAGAAGTTCACGAGAAGGGTTCCTGTGAAAAGCGCATGTGAAAAGCACATGACTGGAAGCTTAAGAGTCATGCGAGGCTGTCGTTTTCATGAGTGTCTCGTAGGTAAAGCCTTCCCGCGAGGTAGTCGCAAAACATTCTGCCTGGAAATTTTTTTAAAGAGTGACTTTCTTACCCTTTACCCATACTATATATACTCTCATTACCCACAAATATAGACGAGTCCATTCAGAGAGAAAAACCCTAGATAGGTTTTCAACAACACACACACCCCCATCTTTTAGAGAGGGAGCTACACATCCTTTGTGAGAAATCATTATAGCCTCTTCTCCTTCCCTCTCCCATTGTCATACCTTGAGAGGAGATTTGTACCCAAACACAACCCACAACTATTCAGCGTGTAAAGAGAGTTTTGGAGCTTGGGAAGCTTTAGGGATTTGCCAAAAGAAGCCGGTGAGGCTTGGTGGATGCAATTGTGCGTATTACGGGATCCAGAATGCTAGATAAGTTATGGTTCCGAGAAGCCTTGTTGGAGTAGGAGCTTGGTGGGCTTAGGTACATCGGGTAGATTAGGTTTGGAGAGTCGCCTGCTAACCCATGTATTCCAACTGATTATCTAGTAGATCAATTACCACTTGGAGGGCGGCGGAGAGGTTTTTTGCCAAGTTCTTCAGCTTCCTCTTCGATAACACATCGCCATGTTATCTTGTGTTTGTATCTCTCTTCCCTACTCTTTTACATTCCATTTTACTACTGTGTTGTTTTGATTATGGATTAGAGTAGCTCGTTTGTTTATCCGTTCGCATTTACACTATTCCGCACTTAGTATTAAGTTACTGTAAAATCTACCGAGCCATTACTTTAATTTGGGGGTCTAAACAACTCTTGTGCTGTCAACACATTTTCTTGCTTTCAATTGGTATCAGAGTGGGTACCCTTGATTTGGTTTAATTACCTTAATGTGATCCTTGACCCCTTGTGGTATTTGCCATAGATAGTGCTTTGTATGCTTCTATGCATGTTTTGGATGTTGATGAATATAACATGCCATGTGTTTCTGAAAATGCCTTTATGAGTGATAATCCTCATGATTGTGATACTATGTTGCATGAATCCTTGGGTGTTGTTGATATTCCTAACATTAAACTCTTGAATAAAATTGCTAAGAAATTTCATAAGGATTTGAGCAAGTTATTTTGTAAAAAGGATGATTTGATTGTTAAGCTCATTGAATCCAACAAATTGGTTGAGAAATATAAAAAACTTGCTGAAATTTCTCTTGAAAAGCTGAAAAAGTTTGAATGTTTGAATATGGACTTTGATGCTAAATTGTTTTGTCTAACAAACTTGTTGATGATCTTAAATGTGAAAATGAAACTCTTAAGATGCATGCCAAGTGTTTGATTGCTGAACTTGTTGCTAAAATGGAAGATAATATATGTTGCAATCATGTTGTGGTACCCGATATTGTGCCTATTGTGTGTTCTACCTCAAAGGACAAATCGGAGTATATTCCTTCACATAAAAGAAATCAAAATATGGAGAGAAAGGTTTTTAAGCCTAAGCCTCTATTTTGGTTACATTCTAGGGAATTGAATGGATCTAAGTTTGTTCCTACTTGCCACCATTACAGTGTGATTGGTCATATAAGACCTTAATGTCATCAGTTGAAGAGAGAACAAATCCATCTTGCTAGATCCCTTCATAAAAGGCCTAATGGACCTAAACACATTGTTTGTCACCATTGTGGTGCCTTTGGTCATCTTAGACCTCATTACTCTAAGTTTCAAGCTCTTAAAAGAATCAAAAGAAAAGAGAAACTTAAGCTTCTTGGAAGTTGTGCTTTGCAAGATAAACCAGATTTAAGTGAAAATAGCATGTTGTTAAAGAAAGTGTATAATGCCCTAAACTCCCTGTCTATGTGCATCTCCAGTTCTCATTCTTCCAACCCTCATCTTACTTTTCATAAGACACTCATTCCAAACAATCGTTCCATTTGGATGAGGAAGGGTTCCTGTGGTTGAGTTTTTTTTCTTTTGGTCCTTGATTTAATTCTTTTGATTTTTGTAGGACCCTTCATGCATTAAATATCATATCTTCATGCATTTTGTGCATCTTGCATTTATTTGTATGCATTGTTGTTTTTGATCTTACTTTTATGTCTTTGTTTTGTGTGTATAAAAATCCAAAACCACATAAATGGTGAAGAATTCAAAAAGTTTGATTGTATATGTTTCAGCACATTTCACATGTGAGTTTGGCCTAGTACTTTCGTATTAATAACGTAGTGTATTTACGAACTTCTAATGTATACACATGTATCTATGTGGGAGAAGTCTTGAAAACTATGTGTGATTGCTGTAAATTGATCTTCAAACTTGTCATGAATGATTGGACAATAATATTGATGGTCTTGATACTTGCATAGACTTGTGTCTATATATCTTCTCACTTTACTTTAATGTTTTTGCAATAGAGCTCAACAAATGTAAATTTCCAAATGAAAAGACATAATGAGCTGTAAAAGCTAATCACACATACTAGTATTTGAATCAGTACATTTTGTGACTAGCTCGTGAGAAGTTCACGAGAAGGGTTCCCATGAAAAGGGCATGTGAGAAGCACATGACTGGAAGCTGAAGAGTCATGTCAGGCTGTCGTTTTCACGAGTGTCTCGTGGGTAAGGCCTTCCCGCGAGGTAGTCGCAAAACATTCTGCTTGGAAGTTTTTTTTGAAAACTGACTTTCTTACCCTTTACCCATACTATATATACCCTCATTACCCACAAATATAGATGAGTCCATTTAGAGAGAAAAACCCTAGATAGGTTTTCAACAACACACACTCACCCATCTTTTAGAGAGAGAGCTACTCATCCTTAGTGAGAAATCATTATAGCCTTTTCTCCTTCCCTCTCCCATTGTCATACCTTGACAGGAGATTTGTACCCAAACACAACCCACACCTATTCAGCGTGTAAAGAGAGTTTTGGAGCTTGGGAAGCTTTGGGGATTTGCCAAAAGAAGCCGGTGAGGCTTGGTGGATGCAATCGTGCGTATTGCGGGATCTAGAAAGCTGGACAAGATATGGTTCTGAGAAACCTTGTTGGAGTAGGAGCTTGGAGGGCTTAGGTACATCGGGTCGATTAGGCTTAGAGGGTCACTTGCTAACCCATGTATTCCAACTGATTATCTAGTGGATCAATTACCGTTTAAAGGGCGGCAGAGAGGTTTTTTGCCAAGTTCTTCAGTTTCCTCTTCAATAACACATCACTGTGTTATCTTGTGTTCGCATCTCTCTTCCCTACTCTTTTACATTCCATTTTACTGTTGTGATGTCTTGATTATGGATTAGAGTAGCTCGTTTGTTTATCCGCTCGCATTTACACTATTCCGCACTTAGTATTAAGTTAGTGTAAAATCTATCGAGCCATAACTTTAATTTGGGGGTCTAAACAACTCTTGTGCTTTCAACACATTTTCGAGCTTTCAATTGGTATCAGAGTGGGTTAATTTGATTTGGTTTAATTACCTTAGTGTGATCCTCGACCCCTTGTGGTATTTGCCATCGATAGTGCTTTGTATTCTTCTATGCATGTTTTGGATGTTGATGAATGTAACATGCCATGTGTTTCTGAAAATGCCTTTATGAGTGATAATCCTCATGATTGTGATGCTATGTTACATGAATCCTTGGGGGTTGTTGATATTCCTAACATTAAACTCTTGAAGAAAAATGCTGAGAAGTTTCATAAGGATTTGAGCAAGTTATTTTGTGAAAATGATGATTTGATTGCTATGCTCAATGAATCCAACAAATTGGTTGAGAAATATAAAAAACTTGCTGAAATTTCTCTTGAAAAGCTGAAAGAGTTTGAATGTTTGAATATGAACTTTGATGCTAAATTGTTTTGTCTAACAATCTTGTTGATGATCTTAAATGTGAAAATGAAACTCTTAAGATGCGTGCCAAGTGTTTGATTGCTGAACTTGTTGCTAAAAAGGAAGATAATATATGTTGCAAAAAAGGAAGATAATATATGTTACAATCATGTTGTGGTACTCGATATTGTGCCTATTGTGTGTTCTATCTCAAAGGACAAATCGGTGTACATTCCTCCACATAAAAGAAATCAAATGGTGTAGAGAAAGGCTTTTAAGCCTAAGCCTCTATTTAGGTTACATTCTAGGGAATTGAATGGATCTAAGTTTGTTCCTACTTGCCACCATTATAGCGTGATTGGTCATATAAGACCTTAATGTCATCAGTTGAAGAAAGAACAAGCCCATGTTGCTAGATCCCTTCCTAAAAGGCCTAATGGACCTAAACACATTGTTTGGCACCATTGTGGTACCTTTGGTCATCTTAGACCTCATTGCTCTAAGTTTCAAGCTCTTAAAATAATCAAAAGAAAAGAGAAACTTAAACTTCTTGGAAGTTGTGCTTTGCAAGATAAACCAGATTTAAGTGAAAATAGCATGTTGTTAAAGAAAGTGTATAATGCACTAAACTTCTTGTCTGTGTGCATATCCAGTTCTCATTCTTCCAACCCTCATCTTACTTCTCATAAGACACTCACTCCAAACAATCGTTCTGTTTGGATGAGGAAGGGTTCCTATAGTTGAGCTTTTGTTCTTTTGGTCATTGATTTAATTCTTTTGATTTTTGTAGGACCCTTCATGCATTAAATATCATATCTTCATGCATTTTGTGCATCTTGCATTTATTTGTATGCATTGTTTTGTTTTTTATCTTACTTTTATGTCTTTGTTTTGTGTGTGTAAAAATCGAAAACCACATAAATAGTGAAGAATTCAAAAAGTTTGATTGGATATGTTTGAGCACATTTCACATGTGAGTTTGGCCTAGTACTTTCGTACTAATAGCGTAGTGCATTTACGAGCTTAGCCTGTTATGTATGCACATATATCTATGTTGGAGAAATCATGAAAACTATGTGTGATTGTTGTAAGTAGATTTTCAAACTTGTCATGAATGATTGGTCAATAGTCTTGATGGTCTTGATACTTGCATAGACTTGTGCTTATATATCTTCTCACTTTACTTTAATGTTTTCTGCAATAGAGCTCAACAAATGTAAATCTTCAAATGAAAAGAGATAATGAGCTACAAAAGCTAATCGCACATACTAATATTTGAATCAGTGCATTTTCCGACTAGCTCGTGAGAAGTTCACGAGAAGGGTTCCCGTGAAAAGGGCATGTGAGAAGCACATGACTGGAAGTTTTTTTAAAGAGTGACTTTCTCACCCTTTACCCATACTATATATACCCTGATTACCCACAAATTTAGACGAGTCCTTTTAGAGAGAAAAACCCTAGATAGGTTTTCAACAACACACACACCCATCTTTTAGAGAGAGAGCTACTCATCCTTAGTGAGAAATCATTGTAGTCTCTTCTCCTTCCCTCGCGCATTGTCATACCTTGAGAGGAGATTTATTCCCAAACACAATCCACACCTATTCAGCGTGTAGAGAGTGTTTTGGAGCTTGGGAAGTTTTGGGAATTTGCCAAAAGAGGCCAGTAAGGCTTGGTGGATGCAATCGGGCATATTGCGGGATCCGGAAAACTAGACAAGACACGGTTCTGAGAAGCTTTGTTGGAGTAGGAGCTTGGAGGGTCTCTTACTAACCCATGTATCCGAACTAATTATCTAGTGGATTGATTACCGCTTGGAGGGCGGCGGAGAGGTTTTTTGGTTTCTTCTTCGATAACACATCGGCATGTTATCTTGTGTTTGCATCTCTCTTTCCTACTCTTTTACATTCCATTTTACTGCTGTGTTGTCTTGATTATGGATTAGAGTAGCTCGTTTGTTTATCCGCTCGCATTTACACTATTCCGCACTTAGTATTAAGTTAGTGTAAAATCTATTGAGTCTTAACTGTAGTTTGGGGGTATAAACAACTCTTGTGTTTTCAACATATTTTCGAGCTTTCAAAGCAAACATTCAAGAAGATAGTTTTCATTCTAGAGCAAGGGAAGATCACCACCCTACTACCCAAGCGGGTATCCAAATAATTTGTCCACTTAAGCAAGGAAATCTCACCACCCTGCTACCGAAGCAGACCTTCAAGATGATAGTTCTCATCCTGAAGAAAGAAGACCTTAACGAGACAAGTTGCAAGGAGAATTTCCAAAGAGCCGAAGAAACAATTGTGAAAAACAAGAAATAGCACGTTCCAATGAATCAGAGAAAGAAAAGAAAACCGAGAAAGAAAATCAATCCAAAAAAAAAAAAGAAAAAACAAAAACAACAGTGGCCGCTTGAAAAGAAATGAAGCACAGAAGCTGTAAATTCATTGAAGGAAAGGACAAAACCAAAGAAATAAATAAATCAAGAAAAAAGAGAAAGAAGATCTGTAGCTGTGGCAAGGTGAAAGTGTGGATCATGTCTCCTTCTATAGGTGTGGTGACAACTGATGAGTAACCCTAATGGCTTGTTTGGAAGTTTAGAGAGGAAGGAGAGTAGAGGGGAGTAAAGGGAAGGGGAGTAGTGGGGAGGAGAGTAGAGGAGAATGATTCACCTCCACCTTATTTGGATGTTTTTAAAATTAGTAAGGGGGAAGGGAGTAATTAGCCCTTCCCCTTGTGTAATTTTGTTAATATAATAAGGATAAATTAGGTAATTTACTTAGTCAATAGTTTATGTACTCTACTCCCCCTCCAAATCTCTCCAATTTGGGGGAATTAAAATTGGGGGGCTAGAGGGAGTCCAAACCCCTCCAAACTCCTCCAAACCCCTCCTCCTCATTCTTTAAAAAACTTTCAAACAAGGTAATTACATTACTCTTCCTTCCTCTACTCTACTCTCCCTCCTTTTTAAAACATCCAAACATGCCATAAGTGTGCAAGGAAGTGATGGCAAACAAGAAAAAAAAAGTGTGGTGAAGGAGAAAATTATAGTGCACCACCCCTGATGTTTGACCATTAGGTCATCTAGAATTTAATAAACCATGCCAACTTGGAAGTGCATAAAAACTTAACATCACCGTTCTTTATAAATGGGTTTAAGCTCACCAAAGCCCACTTCAAGAAGCCCAGTTCCTACATACTCATGGAAAAGAGCATGTTCAAATTGCTCTCAATTTGTCCAAGACAAATCATGCCATCATAAATGCGATTCTTTTGTTGCCAACGTCCACATTGGCTGTAGATAAATAATTGAAGGTAAATCTTCCACACAAAAAAAAAAAAATTAATAATAATAAATAAAATAAAATATATATATATTCAAGAAAGCACTTGCAAAGTCTAAGTCTCAAACACCAAAATTTATGTTTCCAAACTCACTCACTCACCATAGTCAAAGATTGCATACATGAACAAGTCTCGAGGAGGCTTCACTTTTAAGTTGCGTTGGATCGCATCCCTAAAGTCCGCACAGCTTTGCCTCCCTTTTAGATTGCATCACATTGCATCTTTAAGGTCTATACTGCATCGCACTTGGATTGCATAGCCTCTCTTCTAGGTTGTATCATATCAAGAACATCTAATACACTCACACACAACTATAATTGTTTGATGGGGGACTATCACCTTTGAGGTACATCATATAAATCTCACATCTCCTAGAAACACGCTTACAATCATATTAAAAGCATTTTGATTTTTTTTTTCTTTTATTCTTTGCATATTTTTCTTTTTAAGCATAACATGCATGGGCATATAAGAGAGAGAAAAGAAAGTACCCAATTATGTATGTTTAACATCCCAATTTTGCTGTGCCAAAGCACATAGATGTTATAAATGATTGGTGGGTTTTAATAGTAAGATAGTTATTTATGCATTTCTCTTAGGATTTTCTAGTCCTTCTTGTCAAAAAGAGTGATATGAGTATAAGATATAAAAGACAATCTTAATCGTACTCATCACAAACACAAGCCACAAAGCTCACTTGCTTAGTTGTGCATTGAGATTCTTATCTAAGTTACAAGAGATACAAAGTACCAATATACACAAACACAAGCTATTTTTGTATTTTTCTCATTTTTTAAACTTTTTTTTTTTTTTGAAAAACCAATAAAACAATAACTGAAAACAAATAAACAAAAACAAGCAAACAACTATAAAGCATAAAAACTAGATGCAAATGTATGAAAGCATGATTCCAAAAACAAATAAGAAATAAAGCAAGAAAGTCCAACTTTAGATAAAAAGAATTAAAGCAAAGGACAAACAATTAAGTCTTAGGATCCTTCAACACCCACACAGCACGAGACATTGGCCGAATATGAAAAGGCAGGTGTACTACTAAAGGATATAGAGGAATTAGAATTCCCCTGAAATTTGAGTTAAAAAGCTTAAAACTTTTAATAACTCACCAAAATAGGTATAGAACCTTCAGACGTAGGATGAGACCTATAGCACACTCACTTAAAAGGAAACAACTTAAAACAATTAGGGCGAGTGTGACCAGAACCACCATAGTGGTGACAAACATGAGTAGTTTTAGATCTACTCGGCTTCCTAGAATGAGGTCTAACTTTAGAGGTTGACAACTTAGGACAATTTGGCTTAATAAGACCAACAATATGACAATGATGACCAGTGAGGACAAATTCAGAATTTTTATTCAACCTAGGAGGAGTTTTAGACATAGGTTTGAAAACTTCAGTAATAACATTAGATTGTTTACCTTTGTCTATCTTAGCAGTATTAGCATTCAACTCTTCATTATTCCTTTAAAATGGAGGAATATAAAAATATTTTTTCTTTTAAGTTTGGCTCAACAGCAAGTTTGGCACTAGTTAATTTTTCAACTTCGGTTTTAGATTCAACTAGTTGCTCTACCAAACTCTTAATTTTGTCCACCTAAGATGAAATTTGATTTTTAAATTTCTCATTCAAATTATTTGCTTCATCCAATTTTGCAATCAATTCATCTCTTTCAAATTTAACCTTTTTAAAATTAGCTTTTAATTTTGTAGAACATTCAAGAGATTTCATACAAAAATTAGGAAGCTTGCCATAGGCATCTTGAATATCATCATCATCATTCAACACAACATCATGCAAATCAAAACAATCAAGAATTTCCTTGACAACGGGGATCAATGGATCACACAACAAAGATTAAAACCTAATCAAAGTGTGCTCGCTTTGACACCACTTGATAGGACAAAATGAATTGACCCCTTGCAATTAATTAATTAATTACCCAAGTTAATTAATTAGATCAAATTGCATGCAATAGCGTGGCAACACAAACAAATGACCAAATTATCTAAATGCAGTGGAAAATAAATTTGACATAGGATAAATTTAGTAGAGGGCCAAGAATTAATAATTTGTTTCCTGAGGAAGAAGAAGAAAAGGACCTATCTAGTTTGACTTATGATATTCCAGAGTGCTTTATGTTAACTTGGGAAGAACTAATGGGTATTTCATCTACAGTAGGATATGACATATGGAATAAAGATAGTTCAGAAACCTCAGATGATTCAACACCCACATATGAGGGGAGACACTTCAAACCCTGCTCAGATGATTTAGCACTCACATATGGGGGGAGACACTTCAAACCCCAAGATACTGAACCAAAAGACCCATCAAAAATTTCCTACATCACAAAGAAGGGGGGGTGGAGATACTTCAAACCCCCACACTTAGAAACAGACAACCCAGTAGAAGCCTTGAACAAGGCAACATCAGCCATGCCCAATGATGAAGATGAAGTTCTTAAATAGTTGCAGAAGACACAAGCAAACATCTCTTTATGTGGCTTGCTCATGGCCTCGTATAAGCACTACTAGAATTTGGTGGATCTTTTCCACCAAATCCAAGTCCCTACAACTATCACCTTTCAGGACTTGAATGCTATGATTGGAACCATAAGTAGAGAGCTTACAATTTCCTATTCTGACAAGGATTTGACTAAAAAGGGGAAGCGCTATAATGATCCATTGCATATTACTCTAAATGTCAATGGAAATAGGATACCAATGGTCTTGATTGATGATGGAAGTGCTTTGAATGTGTGCCCATTGAAGACCACAAATTGTCTGGGTTTGAGTATTAAAAATTTCATGCCATCTAATCAACATGTGAGAGTATATGATAACAGCAGAAAGGAAGTTTTGACACTTTAGCTCACCATAGGGTCTATGGTTTAGAAAGTGGAATTCCACAGGCTAAACATAACTTCATGTTTTAATATGCTTCTTAGGCAACCATGGATTCATGATACAGAAGCTGTGCCTTCATTTTTATACCAAAACGTTTGACTTCCATATGAAGGATCTATAGTCACTATATACGGAGAAGTTGAAAAGATTCCTATGATGTCGAGGCAATGATGAGGAAGATTAGCTATTTACCAAGGATGGGCATAGGAAAGACAATGAAGGGGCCAGCAGTCATGTCCCCAACAATTGTCATAGCCACACCACCCTTTGGGTTGGGTTACAAGCCCACTAATGAAGATTTACTAGAAATGGAACTGAAGAAGATGGATCGTGCAAAAGCTAAAGCAAAAAGGCTCCTCAAGCCCCCTGAACCATTGAGGCCATACACTCTCACTTTGAATGGGAAATTTATCGAGGTTGGAGATTGTCAACATTACTATGGGTTTCTTGAACCAAGCTATGATCTAACATTGTAAAAGATGTTGCCAGGATTTGAATTGTTCTTTGATTGTGATATAAGATTCCCTGAAGAAATAGAAAGGGACACAGATTGGGTACCAACAAATTCGGTAGACTACATGGACCCTAATGCTATGACTACTTTGTTGGGAGATGCCATTTTCAACATAAAAGGGGAAGAATATTGGGAAGCCTACCAACAAACATTGAATGATCCAAGTGAAGATAATGAAGAGGGAGAAGCCCTTAATGATGACAGCAAAGACAATGAAGAGGGAGAAGCCCTTAGTGATGATAGTGGAGACAAGAAAGAAGGGGGAATAGCCCCTAGTAATGGTAATAAGGATGAAGAAGGGGGAGATGTTGTGGGCTTAATGGGAAAAATGGAGTCGCCACCTAGTTATATGGTCTGGGAGCCATAAATATAGCATCCTTTTGAGGAAGAACCTTTGATCTTACTACCAAATTTTAGGTTCAGAGTTTAGGTATGATTTTAGGAAGGTGTTAGGCGCCCAAGATTTCCCAACCCTAAGGTTCCTCCCATCATTGTGTCCTATATTTTAACCATATCAAAAACTATTTAAATACTTGTATTCTAGACTCACACACATACACACACTAACATGCATCTAACAAACAACATGGCATCTTTAAGCCTAAACACATACTTATCCATCTATCCAAACAAAAGGGAGCCAAAAATATTGAAGAAACCCAATCACTTATCTAACATATGAAAACCCTATTATGCATCTAAAACTAAGCAGCAACTTAAACATAGCAACAAGCATATCATCAAACAAAATATGTCAAAAACAAAACGTTAACACATTAGAAACCCAAACACAAATGAATGAATATTGCTAATGCATGACCCACCCTTTACTTACCTCTCAGCAGCATAGAACCTTTGGCATCAATGCATGAACATGTGAATGAATGACATTAAAACTAAAACCCTAAACTAAACCCTAATCTAGACATGTGATAACAAACAAGCATGTTCAAAGGTGAGCAAGCATTTTATGAGGCTTTAAAACATGTGAAAAAGAGGCTATGCAAACAAACAAGTGAAAGAAGAATCAAAACAAACAAAAAATTAGGGTTTCTGTGTAACGACATCACACACACTAGAATAGGTTTGCATACATGAGTTTAGCCTATGTGTGCAGGCTAGATCATGCGTACGTAGATCCTTACCCAAAAAACCAAATTACACAAAAATAGAGAAAAAACCAAACAAGACATAAAACGTAAAATCTACTAAACTAATATACTTAAAGACATGAAGAAACCCTAAAACTAACCTAAACAAACATGTGTACGCATAAACTAAACAAAAGAAACAAATTAAAACAAAGATTAAAGGCAGAAAAGAAAGAGAAAAGCTTAAAAGAATATCTTAAAGTAAAATCTCCTAGGCTTGATTTTTGACCGTTTCCCTCAGTCAAATCTATCACAATCAATAAAATAGTGATTAGGAATCTTAAACTTGAGAGATTGGAGCTAAAAGGTCCCATTCAAATAAAAATAATTTGAGGGTTTTTTGTGAAAAACTCCCTTTTGATTCACTATTTCCTAATGAATCTTAGTTTTTTTCTGTGGAATTTCTATGTTGTGAAAATGTACCATGTAAGGCTTTTTTGCCTTTCTTATGCTTCTGAAACCCTAGCTGCGTGCGCATGAATGTACCTAGGCCGAGGGCCACTTTGGTCATTTTATTTCCAAAATTATATTTTTTGCTCATTTAAATGGTTATATTTTCCATTTTAATACTCTTCAAGTCAATTTAATACCTGATTGAGCTCTAAACTAGCTTTGGGCCTTAGAGTTCAAGAATCATTAGGGTCTAGGGGCCCGAGTTATAAGGGGTACAAAATGCGGTGTCTACAGATGCCCTTAATAATGATAATGAAGATGAAAAGGGGGAAGCTGCTAGTGATAAAATGGAGATGGTGAAGATGAGGATGAAAAGGCCTTTAATAAGGAAAATTCCTATGCAGAGGAGGACTATTATGATGAAGACATAGAAGTAATGAGAAAGTTGTAAGGGGAGATTATGATGAATACCTTTATAGACGTCCTTTAGATTGGAGTTGCATTACCGATGTTAGTCCAAAATCGAGCCCATGCTATGATAAGTATGGATGTGAGATCCCCGAACTTGGTTCATTCCATAACTCAAAGTTAGGCACATTAACTACATACACTGATGAAGAAGATGATATAGATTCGAGGCTGGCTTTGCTTAATAGGAATCTAATGATCCATACTTCAAAAATTTGACCTTAGATGACTCTAAAAGTGACAATGAGGAAATGAGGTGCAAAGAGTCAGAGTACCTGCCCTAATATGTTCACCCAAACACTAAAAGGAAGCATGACTTATTAAAAGAATGGATGGACAATTTAGACCGATTCGAGGATTATGCACTTGATAAGGCAACATATATGGATGTTAATGGAGAAGATCAAGATTACATGGATGAAGATCCCAAGGTATTGATGCTGAGAGAAGAAGGAACCCACTACAAGCCAACTGCCATCACTGTGGCCATAATTGAGTTGAAAAATTGGGCATGAGAGGGAGCCACCCACCTTATGGAAGATCCTCTAGAGAAAACCAAGATTACCAAGCCATTTACCCCCACCAAAAACATCATTTATATCCCCATTGAATTTATCTATGCTAATATTGTTGTTCCTGTTGAGTCTGTCTCTAATAATGTGTCTATTCCTATTGAATCAGGCGCTATTAAGTCTATCAAAAACCTTATTCCTCATAAGATAATTTATAATTCTTTTTATTTGTTGGCTTTGAATATTTTTACTTCTGAAATTAGTAAAGAAACTCTTAATAGTGAGGAATTAAAACAAGGGCATTTAAAACCCTTAAAAAAGGAAACTTAGTTTGTTAACTTGGGAACCGAAGATGAACCTAAGATTGTCCAGATTGGCAACACTTTAAATTCTTCGAAGAAGGATGCATTGGTTACACTGCTGAAGGAATTCAAGGAGGTATTTGCATGGTCATACGAAGACATGTCGAGAATTGATACAGATATAGTACAACATTGCATTCATAAAGATCTAACCATGAAGCCAATCAAGCAAAAGTTGAGAAGAATGAAGTCAAAATGGACTCTCAAGATTAAGGAGGACATTAAGAAATAGTACAATGCAAGATTTTTGAAAAATGGTTAACTACCCAGAATGGTTAGCCAATATGGTTCTAATGCCGAAGAAAGATGGGAAGGTGAGGATGTGTATAGATTTCAAAGATCTTAACAAAGCTAGCCCTAGGGATGACTTTCATTACCTCATATTGATATCTTAGTTGATAATATAGCAGAACATGCATTATTGTCATTCATGGACAGCTTTTCAAGATACAATCAAATAAAAATGGCTCCAGAAGATATGGAAAAGATGTCCTTCATCACTCTATGGGGGACTTATTGTTATAAGGTCATGCCATTTGGTCTTAAGAATGTTGGTGCTACTTACCAATTGGCAACTACCACTCTGTTGTGTGATTTGATACACAAAGAAGTCAAAGTTTATGTGGATGATATGATAGTGAAATTTAAAGACCATGAAGGATATATACCTGCTTTGAAGAAATTTTTTGAGTGAATCCAGTTTTGTAAGCTTTGGTTGAATCCAAAGAATTGCACTTTTGGAGTAAAATTAAGGAAGCTGTTGGGATTTGTGGTAAGCCATAGAGGAATAGAAGTAGACCCTGAAAAGATCAAGGCGATTGTGGAGATGAAGCCCCAAAAGACCGAAAAAGAAATCTAAGGATTTTTAAGGAGCATACAATACATAAGCAAGTTCGTAGCCCAGCTCACTATGATATGTGAACCACTCTTTCAGTTGCTCAAAAAGGACATCGCTATAGTGTGGAATGAACAATGCTAGCAAGCCTTTGAAAAGATTAAGAGTTACTTGACAAAGCCACTAATACTGGTCCCATCGGTACCTGAAAAGTCATTATTGCTCTTTCTCACAACAGATACGGCAATGGGAGCCCTACTTGCCCAATATTTGGAGGAGTCTTGGAAGGAAAATTCAATTTATTACATTAGCAAGTGTACATGTAAGTCAAATTATCAAAACTATGGGTGAAAAAGCTTAAGAACAATAAAAATAAAAGCTTTAACACTTAAATATCTAGAGAAATGGAAAGCATAACATGGGAAGTAAAGAAGGCACGAGAAAGTACATGGAAAACCTCTTGGAAGGGATGAAAAACGATGCGTGAGAAAGAGAAGAATGTTCCTTACTCTTTAGAGCTCTCTATTATGTAAAAATGATGGTCTTTATACAGTGGTGATGTTCTCTCCCAAATGTGAGAGACCAGGACTTTCTTGGGTGCCCTCAATCAAAAAAGAAAGGTATCAGCACCTCTCTTTTTGGGGTTAATGTGGAGTCACCACTAATTTTTTTACTAAAAAAATAAGAAAAAAAACTGTGATGTACAATTTACATAGCTGAATTTCCTCGAGCTTCATTAATTGAATGTACAAATACAATTTGGTAGAATATCATTACAAGGCTTTGGTTCTAAGTATAATCTATGTAATAATTACAAAGTTCTGGTCCTAGAGACAATATACCAAAACAAAATAAAGCACTAGTTCTACCAACCTAAGATTCTAATGTTCGAGGGCTAGGTTACAGAATGGGAAGGTGTCAAGCACCTATTCTGTCCAGGAAAAGCCTTGTCTTCTGGAATCTAAATGTTCATTAAGTACACATTAACATACAATGATAAGATGCAACATGTATTTGAATGATAGATCTAAAATTAAGTCATGAAGTGAGGTTTATGAATCTACTCTCTTTAAAACAAAAGGAAACTTAAAAAAAAAAAAAAAAAAAAAAAAAAAAAAAAAAAGGCATTCTAGATCAGATTTTATTATTATTAGAACATAGAGACTTGTAAAGAAAAGGAACTTCTCCTTAGCACTTCTTCTAAAATCCTTAGATATCACTTGATTGAAGTATGGTTGTGTGAACTTCCTAGCTTCCTGAATGTAAAGATCTGCCATCTTTTGTACCTTTATAAAATGTGGTACTATAGAACTCTTAGATGCATTGTAGGCCTCAAACGTTTTAGCAGTAAGTGAAGGAATATGTGGTTCAAGAGAGGTTACAAATGTCAACCATTGTTCCATCATACTTGGTAGCCATTTAGTCATCATTGTTTCAATGTAAGGCTCAACCCACTTTTCAACTTGACCTTTATTTTCCTATGCCATTTGGATTAACAAATCCAAGGCTAGCCTTCCATGATCATTCCAGTGAGTCACTATATAGGACTGGAAATAGCGTAAATGGACTGCAAGCCAACGTGGAACCCACCATCTATGGACCTTCACTAACTCTTTAGATATTGAAGCAGCCTCTAATTTTGCCATTAGCATCTCTTCCTCTGCCACTTTCAGAAGATGTATATCTTTACGAACTCTAGTATTCTGTTCATCACCAATTTTTTTGAAGATTTTCTAGTTTTTAATTCAGTTCATGTATCTTTTTCTCAACTACGTTTGCCCTAGCTTCCAACACATCTTTTATCAAATTTTGTGTTTCTTTTTCCTTTTTATGTCTGCCAACATGCCAAGAACTGCTGAACTTGGAGCATGTGTACTACCCTCCATGGGCTTTTTAACATGTAGTGATCCTTTTCCTGGAGCAAAAATGCAATGCTATTTGATTTCTCTTCAATTATTCTCTCCATCTGTCTGATACCCTCATCCTTGCTTCTCAATTCACGGTTTCTCTCTTCAATGCTAGAGTCGAAATCTTGAAGTTGAGGTGGTGAAGCGAAGACGACTGTGGTGGCTCTGCAGTAATTATGGTGACATATGAGGGTGAGAATATGGAAAAGGAAAAGGAGAAGAGGCAGAAGAAGAGCTTCTTGACCGACATTACAAGACTGCCTAGACAGAGTTCGAGTCTCCACTCTCCTAATGGAAATAAGTTATCACAGTCTCATCCCTCCAACTATCCCTCCATATACATTGACTTAATAAGCTTATATATCCAGGGTTTCAACCCTATTTTTCTAAAAACTCCCTTATAATTATAAATTATAAGATTAACCCCACAAAAGATTTACTTAAATACCCTTCCTTTTAATCTTTTGTTTTGGGGGGGGGGGGGGGGGGGGGGAGGGCGTATTACAATCGCCTCCACTTATAAGAATTCAGTCCTCTAAATTCATCTCAAAATGATCGAATTATCTGTTGAGATTAGTGCCCTAGAATCCTATTGTATGGTGTTATGATATTATGTATGACATTATGTTTGACATGATGTATGACTTAATATTATAATTAATAAAGTTGTTTTATTATTATCTAAAATAATGGTAACATGAATATTCGGACATTATCATTAGTCCATGAGATGCATAGTATGTGATTTATGTGATTTTGTCACAGAAAATATAAGTCACAAGTTTTTTGTTAACTCAGAATCTTAATTCGTAGTTGGTGATGAAATTGGGCATTTCATTTGCGAATACTATAACATATCAACTAAGATGATTTGTCTTGATCATAGAAGTGGAAACTTCTAGTTGATATGTTGATATGTTTTAAGAGTTAAGACATATTGAACTGGATCGCTGTGGGATTTATTATTCTCCTAATGACTGTCAATTGAATAATAAATCTCACGACTTATATTTGCATGAACTCTTAATCTTGAGAGAATAATGGACCTGATCATGAAGTGTAGGTTGCTTTGATATATCAGGAATGAGATCTAAAATAACGGTCAAAACCTCAGTATGTTGGGCAGCCACATTTAGTGTTGATGGAACATATATTCTCAAGATGGAATTCGTAGTCTCTTAACGAAGATACAAAATATTCCCTGGAGATAAGTTTAATGGATTTGTTATTCAGAAGAGTTAGGCCTAACCACTTTAGTGAGACTAAAGTATATATTTATGAAATTGGATTCCATAAATATATGATGAATAACATTAAAGGATTAAACCAAGTACTCAAGGATTAAGATGTAGTAATTCACAAAGTGGCAGTCTTCATTCATGACTTTGTGTTACTACGAATATTTTATGAAGGGGTTGCATGTATAATAAAGTCTTGGGATATAATTTATAGATAAGGCCTAGAATGCAACTATATTTATATAGTGGTATTAAATATAGTTAATGGTAACTTTGGAGTTGTTAAGAGTCGACAGAATAGCCCAAGACCCATTGGAGCTAGTGTCTTATTGTTCCCTTTTGGTCCCACTCCAAGCCATACACTTAAGCCCAATTGGAAAGGCCTAAAAGGCCAGCCCAATTAGATAATTGGTTAGATACAAAGGGAAAAACGTACAGAATTTTATATGAGAGAAACATCATTGTGAAATGGTGTGGAAGTGAGTATAAGTCACTCTCTAATCCCTTTGCGACCGATTTAGAGTCCACACTTCTTGGGCGTTAGTGGAATTGGAGTGAAGATTAAAAGTATTCCCAAGTGCTTTGATCTTTGTTTTTGAAATTCACTGCATCAAGGTACACTCTCTTATTCTATATTCTGAAACTTACTTATTGCATGTTATCAATTCTGAATGAAGTAGATCCGTTAATTTTTCAGCTGCTTTTATGCATATAACCAACACCTAACATGTATAAAACGATAAAGCAAGATTGACCTAAACTAAATAGGCGTATTAGAACACATATGAAGCAAATAAACAAAAGAAAAACATAATTTAAACAAAGGAAAAGAGTCAAGAAGAGCTAGAACCTTTTCCGCCAAAAAGAAAGGCTTCTTGGCTTGATTTTGACCATTCCTCTCAATTAATCTAGTCACAATCAAATAAAAAGTTATTAGTAAACTTGAAACTTGAAGATCAAGACCAGAAATGGCCTCAATCAAAAAAATATAGACTTGAGGATGTTTTATGAAAATCTCCCTCTTTGATTCACTATTTCTAGTGAATCTTGTGTTTTCCTTTAGGATTTTCTGTGTTTTGAAAAGGTAACACATATGGCTTTTTATAGTAAAAAAATAGGAGTTTAGAATGGCTCACAAATGATGTGGGATTCATTCCAAAACATGTGAGATTCGTTCCAAACCAAGTTCTAGTGAGGCTCTTGCCTCTGAGTGCCTTTTGTCTCTATATCTATCTCTATCTCTTCTATTGTGCTTGCATATTCAATTCCCTTCAGATATGTGCACAAATTTTGTATTCTTATTTTGTGACTTGTATAGGGCCTATACCTGCATATTCAATTCCCACAGGGTATTTGCACAAGTGGCCTTGGTAGTGCTGATTTATGAGGAAGTCCTTGGTGTGAGATCTACTAGGGAGAATAACTCGTTGAGGAGTGTGTTGGTGGCCTACGGGGGAGCCTTTTTGGTATTTTTGGACCCATGAGGAAGTCTCTGATGGTGTGTAATCCATTGGGAAAATTTTTCTTCTTCTCCTTCATGACTCATTGGGGAGCTTGTGTTGATTCTACTCAAGAGGGAGTATGCTCAATTCTTTGGGGAAATTCGTTTCATCACAACCCTTGAGGGAGTTGTCCTTGTGCCTTGGACCCGCGAGGGAGTCCTCCATGATAATTGGGAAAATTTTGTGTATTTTGTAATAATCTTTTGCTTTGATTCTTTGTCTTGTCTATTTGGAGCATGGTAGCATGCTTAGCACTATTGCATTAATCTCTCCCCCCCACCCCCAACTAAGGTGTGCAGTTCGCATTGTTAGCATGATACTTATTTGTTGTGTCTGCTACTGGTTACTGCATCTGCTGTTTCTTTGATATTCTCTCTATTTTTATTCGAAACTAAAAAGTGTAGATCCTATTTCTTTAGAAGTTTTAAGTGAATCCCAATGTATGAACTCTATGGCCGACATAAATTCCATCTCAGGACAGACAGGCATTGGAACTTCCATTGATGCCTCTAGCATGGATATAATTTTATGACTGTTGTTATTCCTTGAGTTATTAGTTATGACCACTTGCACTGATGCTGCTTCTGCTATTGCTAAAAGCAAGAACTTAACACCATCCCATCTAGTACATAGTCAAATCTTGTGAACTATGATCTCGTCAAAAATAGGCCTTTCCTGCAGGCCTTTGTCTGCTGTGACACATTACCAAGTAATGGTCAATCCGATATCATTTTAAGTTATACTTAACACAATAGTCCTTATACCAGACCCTGTACCCATGAAAAAAAGAGTATAATTGATTTTATTAAAATTCATGTTTTTACTTGTATAAATTGTGTGTGCAGTTTTTCAATCAGATATAAGAACTGTATGACTTACAAATTGCAAATATATGCCAAATGCAGGCCTCTGGGAGTAACAAGTTTGTTTCTTTCATCAACAAACTAATCTTGGAAATTGGTATAGACACAGTCGTTGGTTTTGTTAAACATGATCCTTCTCCCCCTGAGGAAGCAGCCAATGAAGAGGATACTGCTCGAGCCTGGCTTGCTGCTGAAATATTGTGCACATGGAAATGGCCGGGAGGCAGTGCTGTAGCTTGTTTCTTGCCTTTGCTGAGTACATATGCCAAAAGTAGAACTTATTGTTTCCAGGAAATCTTCTTGGATTCCATTTTCAATATATTACTTGATGGTGCTCTTGTTTATGGAGGAAGAAGCGCACATAGTTTGTCTGTTGTGTGGCCTGCTTCAGATGATGAAGTCAAGGTTATTGAAGAACCCTTCTTGAGAGCTCTTGTATCTTTTCTTTTTACTTTGGTCAAGGATGATACATGGGAAACAGAGAAAGCTATGATAGTGTTTGAATTGCTTGTAAATAAGCTTTTTCTTGGCGAAGCAATAAACAGAAACTGTTTGAGAATTCTTCCTCCTCTTGTGAATATTCTTGCACGATCATTACGTAGAAGAAGCATTGCATCTGGTGAAACTGGTAGTGATGCTAATCTTGAATCTTTAGAGGAAAATCATATGCAGGAAGCTATTGAAGGCTGGCTCCAAAGACTTCTATTGTTCCCACCTTTGATTTTATGGCAAACAGGAGAAGGTAAATGCTTCTTTTTTTTCCAATCAATAACAATAAGCTATTATTATGTGTTTCACAATATTTATTGACACTATTGATTGCATGCATGGAGTACAGGACCCACTCAAGAACCTAAACATAACTCAATACAAACATCACAGATTCTCTCTTTAATTTTTCTTTTTCTTTTTTTGGAAGAGGGAGAAGAGGGGAGGGGGGGGGGTGTACAGATCGATAATATAGAGAGTTGGTAGAAGATATAATATTTAGACCATTTAGCTTTTTGTTATTGGTAATTACACATGCACCGTATGGGTCTTAAACCCATGACCTCACCTTCCACTTGCTTTTACATGGAGAATGTGCCATTTGAGCTAGAGCTCATTGGCTAGTCCATTTGATGTTTTGAGTTACGTCAATATCCTACTTGGGACCATCAAGGGTACATTTGGTACACTGAATGGAGATTACGACATGAATTGTAATTGCACTTACTAAGGAATAGCTAATACAATTCTTTTAAGAAGGAATAGTTATTCCTCATTTTGAAGAATATCTATTCATAAAAAATGACAATTCCTTATAATAAAAACATAACCAAACTAAAGAATAGCTAAACCATAGGAATGACTATTACATTACCATGCCTATTACAGTCTACCAAACATGCCTTAAGTAACAGGGCCCACTTCAGTCATGTTTTGCATGCAATGAAGGCCCATTGGTGGTTGGTGGCATATGCGGTATTTTTATTGACAAATAAAAATGGATTACAAGGCTTATATTTGTGATGCAAAGCTGCTGCTCCTGCACAATGCTAGGCTGATTTTTCTGATCTGCATAAACCAATACAATAGCACTTATTTATACTTGAAAGAGCCTTCTAGACTTTTAGATACAAGTAACTGACCCTTAGGAACATAGAACACCAACAGACCTGAAATACTAACAGCCATCATCTAGAAATTTCTTTATTAAAATTACAAATTAATTCCAACACCCCCTCTTAATTTGTAATTTTTAATTGCTTCTTGAACCACTCCATTCTGTCAACTGTAGCTGCTTTGGTGAGAACATCTGCTCGCTGATCATTGGTACTAACAAATTGCAGTTGGATTTCACCTTCACCAACCAAGTCTCGAATAAAATGGTGCCTAAGCTCAATGTGCTTTGTCCTTGCATGAAAAATAGGATTCTTAGTCATTGCAATAGCTGACATATTGTCACAACAAATAACAGTAGGTTCTTCAATTTTTTGTTGCAAATCTGAAAGTAATCTCCTTAGCCAAATAGCTTCACATGCTGCATCAGTTGCTGCAATATATTCAGCTTTTGTTAAGGATAAGGCAGCTGTCTTTTGCTTCTTTGAACTCCAAGCAATCACATTTGATCCCAAGCAAAAGATGTAGCCAGAGGTGTTTTTTCTGTCATCAAGTGATCCAGCCCAATCACTGTCAGTGAAACCAATAAGATTGTTGCCATTCTCCTTTTTGTACAAAATGCCTAGCTTCTTGGTGCCTTGCAGGTAGCGAAGAATTCTTTTTGCTGCTGCATAATGCAGCTTGCTAGGCTGATTCATGAACCTTGATATAAGGCTGACTGAATGAACAATATCTGGCCTTGTATTTGTGAGATAAATCAAAGAACCAACAAGGCTTCAATATGTCTTTGCATCTACCTTTTCCGCTGCATCTTCTTGCTGCAATTTCTCATTAGTAGACATAGGTGTGGACACTGGCTTACATGCTGCCATGTGAAATTTTTTAAGCAAATCCTCAATGTACTTTTCTTGGCAGAGAAAAATTTCACCTGCAAACTGTCGCACTTGAAAACCAAGAAAGTATTTCATCAAACCCAAATCAGTCATCTCAAATTCTTTCATCATGGCCTTTTTAAAATCTTCAACCATCTTCCTATTTGTGCCCATATAGATCAAATCATCAACATATAAGCAAATTACTAGAAAATCTCTAGTACCTTCACGCTTGACATAAAGTGATGGCTCACATATGCTCCTTTGAAAACCATTTTGGCGAAAGTAGCTGTCAATTTTTCTATTCCAAGCTCTTGGAGCTTGCTTTAGGCCATACAATGCCTTTCGAAGTCGATAGACTTTGTCTTCTTTGCCTTTCTTCATGCATCCCTTTAGTTGCTCTACGTACACTTCTTCTTCTAAGTCACCATTTAAAAATGCTGACTTAACATCAAGCTGAAATACTTCAAGCTCCATTTGTGCAACAAGAGCTAAGAAGGTTCTAATGGTTTCCATGCGAACAACAGGTGCAAATGTTTCATGGAAATCTACTTCAGGCTGTTGTGAATAGCCTTTTGCGACCAAACGTGCCTTATGCTTTTGAATTGAGCCATCTTCATTGTACTTAGTTTTGTAAATCCATTTTAAGCCAATCACATCTCTTCCATTAGGCAGGTCCACCAACTCCCATGTCTGATTCTTCTCAATGCTAGTAATTTCTTCATCCATGGCTTTTGCCCACACATTCTCCTTTGCCGCATCTTCAAAGGTTTGTGGCTCACTAGCAAATAAAGCAAATTCACAAGATTGATATATATCTGACAATGAGCGAAACTTCCTTGGAGGGCTGTCTGAATCATAAAAATCTGAATTTGGCAAGACAGTGCTTGAAGGTCTAGTTGGAGATGATGTTGCTCTTAGGGCTTCTTTAGAATTCATGCTTGGAAGTGAATTAGACTTGTCTTGAAAATCAAGAGAAGCAAGAACTTCCAAGTTTTTGCTTTCTTGGACATTTTCCTCCCATTGCCATGCTGCCAACTCATTAAAAATAACATCTCTTGAAATCACCAGCTTGTTTGTCTTGGGATTCAAAAGGCGAAATCCCTTAGACTCATCACTATAGCCAATGAAGATATACTTTTCCCCCTTTTCATCAAACTTCTCTCTTTCTTGTGAGGGAATATGAGCATATGCTATGCAGCCAAAGAATTTAAGCTGATTCACCATAGGTTTCTGCTTATGCCAGGCTTCAAATGGAGTCTTATCTCTAACTGCTTTTGTTGGAGAGTGATTGAGAATATAAACTGCTGTGTTGGCAGCTTCTGCCCATAGCATGTTGGGTAATCCCTTGCCCTTGAGCATGCTTCTAGCCATTTCTTCAATTGTTCGATTCTTCCGTCCAGCTACTTCATTTTGTTGAGGAGTTCTTCGAACTGTGAGTTGCCTTTGAATGCCATTTTCTTTACAATATTGCATAAATGGCTTATAGATAAACTCCCCACCACGGTCAGTTCTCAAGGTCTTCATTTGATGACCACTTTGCCTTTCAACAAGAGCTTTAAACTGAAGGAAAAATGAGAATGCTTCTGACTTCTGCTCAAGAAAATAAATCCACATCATCCTTGTATAATCATCAACAAACAAAAGAAAATATCTTTTGTTGCTCAGTGATGGAGTTCTAGTTGGCCCACATATGTCTGCATGCACAAGCTCTAAAGGAGCACGAGCTCTCCAAGCTGTCTTTGGAAATGGAAGACGATGCATCTTGCCATATATACAACCTTCACAAATGTTGTCATTTTTCTGAATTGAAGGAAGACCAACCACCATATTTTTTTGTTTCAGCAATTGAAGGCCTTGATAGTTCAAATGGCTATATCTTAGGTGCCAAAGATGAGACTCATCAACAACCTCACTTTTCAAAGCAATTTTCTCATGTAATGGCATGATAAGAGGGAAAACATTATTTTGTGACATTCCAACCTTTGCCACTGTCAATTTATTTTTCTTATCATACACAGTACACACACCATCATCAAAGTATAAAGAATAACCTTTTCTAAGCAACTGACCAACACTGAGAAGGTTTTGTGATAAGCTTGGCACATAAAGAACATCATGAATAAATTTTTGGTTACCTTCTTCAGTGTGGACAGCAATGGTTCCTTTTCCTTCAACTTTCTTTAGCTTCCCATCTCCAAGCTTTACTATAGAAGTATAGCTCCGATCAAGTTCCACAAAAGACTTGGAATTCATTGTCATATGACTGCTGCATCCACTATCCAGAAACCATGTATCTTGTGTTTCATGTTGAGCATTCAAGCAAGAATAAAATAACTGATTTTCTTGACTATCTTTTACAAAATTTGCATTATTTTTCTCTTGTTTGTCTTGGTACCAGCAATCTCTTTTAGAGTGATTAGGAATTTTGCATCTAGTGCATCTGAAACGACATTCCCTTGACTCATGACCAGGTTTCTTGCAAATAAAACATTGACCACTAGAGGTACCTGGTTTTTGCTGGTATTTTTCTCCATTCCTTCCTCGTCCTCTGTTCTGCCCTTCTTTGAAGTTGCCTCAGCCTTTTCCATACTAACCCTTCTTTTGGTAATTGCTTCCTCTTTTCCCTTGTTCTTCTTTGGAAAATTCATTATGAGAAACCTTCAGCCTTGATTGAAATGCTTGCTCCAATGGCTGGCTTGAAAATTTGCTCATCCTTCCTTCATGTGCTTCAAGAGACCCCATCAATTCATATATGGTAAGTGTTAGGATTTGTGCCCTAGAATCCTATTGTACGATGCTATGTATTATATTATGTATGACATTATGTCTAGAACTTTACTATCTCATTAAACGCTGAATATCCATATATATATTTATATATTTATTTGATTTATGGAAGATAGTCGGCCTACTTCTAGCTGTTCCATATGACTTAATATTGCAATTAATAAATTGTTTTATTATTATCTAAGATAATGGTAACATGAATATTTGGACGTTATCATATAGTTCATGAAATGTATAGTATGTGATTTATGTGATTTAGTCACAGAAGATATAAGTCACAAGTTCTTTGTAAACTCAAAATTTGGTACATAGTCGATGATGAAATTGGGCATTTCATCTGCGAAAACTATAACATATTAACTAAGATGATTTGTCTTTATCATGGAAGTGGTAACTTCTAGTTGATATGTTGATATGTTTTAAGAGTTAAGACATATTGAACTGGACCGCTGTGAGATTTATTATTCTCCTAACAACTGTCAATTGAATAATAAATCTCACGACTTATATTTGCATGAGCTCTTAATCCTAAGAGAATAATGGACCTGATCATGAAATGTAGGTTGCTTTGATATATCAGGAGTGAGATCTAAAGAAACGGTCAAAACCTCAGTATGTTGGGCAGTCACATTTAGTGTTGATGGAACATATATTTTCAAGATAGAATTCATAGTCTCTTAACGGAGATACAAAATATTCCCTTGAGATAAGTTTAATAGGTTTGTTATTCAGAGAGTTAGGCCTAACCACTTTAGTAAAATATTACTAAAGTATATATTTATGAAATTGAATTTCATAAATATGTGATGAATAACTTAAAAGGATTAAACTGGGTACTCAAGGATTAAAACGTAGTAATCTTCAAAGTGACAGTCTATATTTATAACTTTGAATTTTTACGAATATTTTATGAAGGGGTTGCATGTATAATAAAGTTTTGGGATATAATTTATTAATAAGGCCTAAAGTGCAATTATATTTATATAGTGGTATTAAATATAATTAATGGTAACTTTGGACTTGTCAAGAGTTGACAGAAAAGCCAAGACCCATTGAAGCTAGTGTCTTATTGGTCCTTTTGGTCCCACTCTAAGCCACACATTAAAACCCAATTGGAAAGGCCCAATAGGCCAGCCCAATTAGATAATCAATTATATATAAAGGGAGAGACATATAGAATTTTTATTAGAGAAAAAAAAGAGAGACACCATTGTGAAATGTTGTGTATGTGTGAGTAAAGCCACTCATTATTCTCCCTTAAAAACTGATTGAGAGACCACACTTCTTGGGCATAAAGTGGAATTGGAGTGAAGATTAAAAGTGTTTCCAAGTACTTCTAATCTTTTGTTTTGAATTTCACTACACCAAGGTACGCAATCTTGTTCTTAAATTCTGAAATTTACATAATGCAAGTTATCAATCATGAATGAAATAGATCCATGTTTATTGCTTCCGATGTGTGTTTTGTATGAGATACAAAACCAGATTTTCCAACAATTGGAATCAGAGCCAGGTTTTCATATCATAATTGTATAGCATGTGATTGGATTTTAGAATAGAAGAAAAATGGTTTCTTGATCATATCAAGTTCACACCAAAGGATGTATATTCTCTTGGTTTGATCAAAGTGGTCTATGATTAAAGAATTGTGTCGTGTTCTAATTGAAATTACCAAGGAGATATAGTTCTATATCAATAACTATTGTATTGATTACTTTAGTTATTGTACGGCTTGGCTAATTTTAGACAATTGATGGATTCCTTCGATGCATTAGTCAATATATTATATATATGTATTTTGCACCGATTGTAATACTTAACCGTAGTTATTGATTGTTGAAGTAACCGTTTTGTAACTACCATGTGCATGAACCATGTTGATTGCACCGCTTGGCTATTCATGCTTTTAATTGTTTATCACGTGTCAATTGAAAGTTGTTGCCATGATAGCCATCTTGTACATGAGAATTCTTGGTGGCCATTTTATTTAGATGTGATAAATGCCTTGAATCCGTATGTTACATATATATCTTTATTTATATGGTTTCATATGCATTCAATTTTTTATATGCTTTGGATGTTTTGGATCCGTATATTAATGTGTGTTTCATAAGTTGTAATTTATATGGAGATGCACGGAGATATATATGCTATCATATTAATGCTAGAATAAAGTATTTTGGTTTCCTGTTACAATACTTTAATGAAATTTATTCCTAATGAGATTAGGATTATGATTTCAAGGGTTTCTAGCATTAATATGGCTCTCGATCTTAAAAACCTTTAATTTAAAACATCTAGTGGGAGAGAGATACAAGGATTGGATCTCATGACCTCCATTATCGGTTCATAGTAGTGTGGGTAGGCACCTCGTCTTGGCGTATATGCCTTGCTATCCCAAAGGAGGGTGTTTACTTCATAGTATTACAAGATTGAACTAACTTGTTTAAAGTAGTGTGGACAAGCACCTCGTCTTGGCGTATATGCCTCGCGATCCCAAAGGAGGGTGTTTTGTTCCATGGTACTACAAGTTTAAACATTATAAGGGAGATGAAATATGGCTACACATGATTCTAGATAATGGTGTACACTAGACTAAGTGTAATGTTAACCTCCCAAAGGAGCTATGTCATTATCACTTAAAGGCTAAAGCTAATACAGCATATTATTAGTGTATGATAAGAGTTATCATGATAGCACTAATAATGAAAATAGTTTTCAATCAATTAATGTGTTTATAATAAACTTGCTACCAAGGAATTATAGACATGGATTCGTTTGTCATTGCATATATTATTTTATGGTTTTATAAGGTTCCATAATATATGTTTATATGCTAAATTGATAATGTCTAGTTTACTTATTATATTCATGTTTGTTATTTTCAGATTTAAAATCATGGCATCATTTAGCCCACTTGTTGCTATTCTTAATCAAAACAAACTGACTGGATCCAACTATGTTGACTAGAAAAGAAACATGGACATTGTTCTTACTGCTAAAGAGCATAAATATGTGCTTACTCAACCATGTCCTAGCTTTCCATCATTAGATGCTCCTCTTGAGGAAAAACAGCGATATGATCGTTGGCAGAAATCTAATGAGATGGCTAAGTGCTATATCCTAGCATCTATTTCAAATGTTCTACAGCATCAAATGCAGGATGTAGAACTAGCTTCGGACATTATGCTCAGTCTGAAGGAGATGTTTCGTGAGCAAGGCCGTTCTGCAAGGCAAGAAACTATGAGGCAGATTTATAATACCAAAATGGCTGAAGGTACTTCAGTGAGGGAGCATTGTCTTAGGATGATCTCTAATCTGAATACATTGGAAGTTTTAGGTGCCGATATTGATGGAGAATCCCAAGTGGATATGATACTATATTGATGGAGAATCCCAAGTGGATATGATACTCCAGTCACTACCAGAATCATTCAAGGAATTCAGACTTAACTATAATATGAACAAAAAGATTTATACATTATCTAAATTGATGAATGAGTTGGTAGCGGGGGAAGGCAGCCTTGGTACTTCTAGTGTTGAAGCTAATGTTGGTGAAGATTCTACTTCTCAACCTAAGTTAAAAGGCAAGGGTAAGAAGAAGAAGAAGAAGAAGAACTTCACTAAGAAAGATGGTAAACAAGTTGCCTTAGGAGTTGCCAACAAAGGAAAGAAAACCGAAGGAAAGTATTTCCATTGTGGTGAGAAAGGACATTGGAAGAAAAATTGTCCAATATTTAAGGCTGCCAAGAATAGAGGTATGAAAAGTACATTCCTTCTTGAAACATGTTTGGTATAGAATCCCACAGATTCCTGGTGTGTGGATTCAGGTTGTACTAATCATATCTGCAAATCCTTGCAGGGGTTTCAAGAGACCAGAAAGCTGAATAAAAGGGAAATGTTTCTTACCTTGGCTGATGGGAGCAGGATTCCAGTTGTAGCTATTGGAGTGTTTAATTTATGTTTTGAATCTAGAATTTTAATATTGGAAGACTGTTTGTATGTACCTAATGTTCGTAGGAATTTAATTTCTGCAACTTATTTAAGTAAACATGGATATATGTTATCCTAAAAGACAATGTTGTAATAAAGAAGGATAAAGTATTTATTTGTTCTGGCAATATTGTGGATGGTCTTTATATTTTAACTCCTGATAAGCATGAATTATATAATTCTGAATTAGATCATAACTCTCATGTAAAATCATTAAAGAGAAAGTTTCCTTCTACTAATGAAGCATATCTTTGGCACTTGCGTTTGGGTCATATTAATCCAAACAGAATTCAAAGACTGATCAAAAATGAACTTTTAGAACCATTGGACTTTGATGAATTTTCAGTTTGTGAATCTTGTTTGGAAAGCAAAATGACCAAACGATCTTTTAATGCAAAAGGTAGAAGAGCCCAAGAGTTGCTTGAATTAGTTCATATAGATGTACGTGGTCCTATGTCAACCTAAGCAAAAGGAGGTTATGAGTACTTCATCACTTTTACCGATGATTACTCAAGATATGGTTATGTGTACTTATTGAGACGGAAGTCCGAAGCCTTTGAAAAGTTTAAAGAGTTTAGGGCTAAAGTTGAGAATCAATTAGGTAAACGCATAAAAGTTATTCGATCTGATCGTGGTGGCGAATACCTTCTTGGGGATTTCAAGGATTACTTAATACAAAATGGAATTATATCCCAATTGACTACACCTGGAACTCCCCAACAGAATGGTGTAGCAGAAAAAAGGAATAGGACTCTTTTGGAAATAGTTAGGTCCATGATGAGTTACTTAACTTTACCAGTTTCTTTTTGGGGATATGCACTAAAAACTGCAATGCATATTTTGACTTTAGTTCCATCAAAATCTATTCCCAACACACCTAAGGAATTGTGGAGTGGGCGTAAGCCTAGTATGAAATATCTCCACATTTGAGGATGTCTAGCACATGTGTTGAAAAGGAAGTCTGATAAGTTGGAATCTAAAACCGAAGTATGCATGTTTTTAGGGTATTCAAAAGAAACAAAGGGTTATTTATTCTATAATCATAAAGATAACAAAGTGTTTGTTAGCACACATGCCAAATTTTTAGAAGATGATTATATGAATAATTTTGATCCTAGAAATAAAGTTGTTTTGGTTGAAATGAATGAACCTTTAGTTGAACAACCAATAGATGAAACTAGGGATGATGTGGTTGTATTGGATACACCACAAGATACTACTCATGAGGTGTCTAGTACACAGGTGCCTCGTCGTAGTGGGAGAATTATTTGGCCTCCCATAAGATTCATAGGTTTGGGAGAAACTTATGAAGCTATCTCAGAAGAGGCTGAATCGGATCCCTACACTTATGAAGAGGCAATGAATGATATAGATACACATTATTGGATCAAAGCTATGAAATCTGAATTAGATTCCATGTATTCCAATCAAGTTTGGGATCTTGTAAAGGCGCCTAATGGCATTAAACCTGTTGGTTGCAAATGGGTTTATAAGAGGAAGAGAGGGGTAGATGGAAAGGTTGAAACCTTTAAAGCAAGACTAGTGGCGAAAGGGTATACACAAAAAGAAGGAATTGACTATGATGAAACTTTTTCGCCAGTAGCTATACTTAAATCTATTAGAATTCTCTTATCCATTGCTGCTCATTATGATTATAAGATTTGGCAAATGGATGTCAAGACTGCATTTCTTAATGGCAATCTTGAAGAAGAAATCTATATGATGCAACCGGAAGGTTTCATAGCAAATAACCAAGAGCTTATGGTATGCAAGTTAAAAAGATCCATTTATGGACTTAAATAAGCATCTAGATCATGAAACATCAGATTTGATCAAGCAATCAAGTCATTTAGTTTTGAACAAAATCTTGATGAACCATGTGTGTACAAAAGACATCGAGATAAAGTAGTAATGTTCCTAGTGCTTTATGTTGATGACATTCTACTCATTGGAAATGATGTAGGTGTAATGTCATCAGTAAAGGTGTGGTTGTCAAACCAATTTGATATGAAGGACTTGGGTGAGGCTAACTTTATTCTGGGGATTAAGCTTTGGCGAGATCGTAAGAATAAGATGTTAGGCTTATCACAAGCTGGATATATAGATAAGGTTCTAAAACGGTTTAGCATGCAAAACTCCAAGAAGGGATTACTTCCTTTCAGATATGGAGTTCCTCTGTCTGATGACCAAAAGCCTAAGACTCAAGAGGAAGAATATATGATTAGACAAGTTCCTTATGCTTCTGCAGTAGGAAGTCTCATATATGCCATGCTTTGCACTAGACCAGATATTTGTTATTTAGTTGGCATGGTCAGCCGATATCAATCAAATCCAAGACCAAAACATTGGCAAGTTGTAAAGCATATTCTCAAGTATCTACGGAGAACGAGAGATTATATGCTTGTTTATCGATGTGAGGCTTTGATACCCATTGGCTATACAGATTCATATTTTCAGTTGGATCTAGATTTCAGAAAGTCCACATTAGGATGTGTATTCACCTTGGGAGGTGGAGCCATAACATGGAGGAGTGTCAAACAATCTTGTATTGCGGACTCCACCGTGGAAGCAAAATATGTTGCTACTTGTGAAGCAGCAAAAGAAGCTGTATGGCTCAAGAAATTCCTTTCTGACCTTGGTGTAATGAGAATGGAACAAGTTCCCATCACAATGTTTTGCAACAATAGTGGTGCAGTTGCACAATCAAAAGATCCAAGGAACCACAAGAAAGGAAAGCACATCGAAAGAAAGTATCACATCATTAGAGATTTTATTGCTCGTGGAGATGTCATGGTAGCAAAGATTGAAAGTGCAAATAATCTAGCAGATCCCTTTACCAAAGCCTTGCCTCAAAGGACCTTCGAGTCACATTTAGAAGGAATGAGAGTTAGATTAGTGCACAATAATCTTTAGGACAAGTGGGAGATTGTTGGGATTTGTGCCATAGAATCCTATTGTATGATGCTATGTACTATATTATGTATAACGTTATGTATGACATGATGTATGACTTAATGTTGCAATTAATAAAATTTTTTTATTATTATCTAAGATAATGGTAACGTGAATATTTGGACATTATCATATAGTCCATGAAATACATAGTATGTGATTTATGTGATTTAGTCACAGAAGATATAAGTCACAAGTTATTTGTAAACTCAGAATTTGGTACATAGTCGGTGATGAAATTGGGTATTTCATCTGCGAAGACTATAACATATTAACTAAGATGATTTGTCTTGATCATGGAAGTGGTGACTTCTAGTTGATATGTTGATATGTTTTAAGAGTTAAGACATATTGAACTGGACCGCTATGAGATTTATTATTCTCCTAACGACTGTCAATTGAATAATAAATCTCACGATTTATATTTGCATGAACTCTTAATCCTGAGAGAATAATGGACCTGATCATGAAATGTAGGTTGCTTTGATATATCAGGAGTGAGATCTAAAGAAACGGTCAAAACCTCAGTATGTTGGGCAGTCACATTTAGTGTTGATGGAACATATATTTTCAAGATGGAATTCATAGTCTCTTAACGGAGATACAAAATATTCCCTTGAGATAAGTTTAATAGGTTTGTTATTCAGAGAGTTAGGCCTAACCACTTTAGTAAAATATTACTAAAGTATATATTTATGAAATTGAATTTCATAAATATGTGATGAATAACTTAAAAGGATTAAACCGGGTACTCAAGGATTAAGACGTAGTAATCTTCAAAGTGACAGTCTATATTTATGACTTTGAATTTTTACGAATATTTTATGAAGGGGTTGCATGTATAATAAAGTTTTGGGATATAATTTATTAATAAGGCCTAGAGTGCAATTATATTTATATAGTGGTATTAAATATAATTAATGGTAACTTTGGACTTGTCAAGAGTTGACAGAAAAGCCAAGACCCATTGAAGCTAGTGTCTTATTGGTCCTTTTGGTCCCACTCCAAGCCACACATTAAAGCCCAATTGGAAAGGCCCAATAGGCCGGCCCAATTAGACAATTAGTTATATATAAAGGGAGAGACATACAGAATTTTTATTAGAGAAAAAAAAGAGAGACACCATTGTGAAATGGTGTGTATGTGTGAGTAAAGCCACTCATTATTCTCCCTTAAAAACTGATTGAGAGACCACACTTCTTGGGCATAAAGTGGAATTGGAGTGAAGATTAAAAGTGTTCCCAAGTACTTCTAATTTTTTGTTTTGAATTTCACTACACCAAGGTACGCAATCTTGTTCTTAAATTCTGAAATTTACATAATGCAAGTTATCAATCATGAATGAAATAGATCCATGTTTATTGCTTCCGCTGTGTGTTTTGTATGAAATACAAAACCAGATTTTCCAACAGTAAGAACTGATAGATCTTTGGATTCTTCTATTGCTGCTACTACATGATCAAATTTTTTAGGCAAACTCCGGAGTATCTTCTCAACAAGTTTCTGCTCTTGAATAGTATCTCTATAGCTCTTGATTTGATTAACAATCTCAGCAACTCTTGAATTGAAATCTTTGACAGATTCAGTTTCTTTCATTGTCAAATTATCAAAGTCTCTCCACAAATTTTGAAGCTTAACAGAGATGGCTTTATTTGAGCCTTGAAACTCCTTTTGCAGAATCTCCCATGCATCTTTTGCCTTTTTAACACCAAAGATTCTAGGATAGATAGACTTGCTTACCCCATGATGAATGATCCTTAAGGCAGTGGCATTTTTCTTCAATTTCTCCTTGTACTCCTTTTGATTTTCATCAGTCCAGGAAGAATTCCCAGTTGCAGGTGGGTCTTGGAAACCATCTTCAATCAAATCCCATAGATCTTGGGAAATGAAAATGGTCATCAATTGAGAGCTCCAGTAGTCATAGTGTTCTCCATTGAAAATAGGAACCTGGGTGAACAATGAAAAATTAGGTGTTGTATAGGTTGAATAGGTTGAATAGGCTGGCTCTGATACCAAAATTTGTTGGCATATGCGGTATTTTTATTGACAAATAACAATGGATTACAAGGCTTATTTTTGTGATGCAGAGCTGCTGCTCCTACACAATGCTAGGCTGATTTTTCTGATCTGCATAAACCAATACAATAGCACTTATTTATACTTGAAAGAGCCTTCTAGACTTCTAGATACAAGTGACTGACCCTTAGGAACATAGAACACCAACAGACCTGAAATACTAACAGCCATCATCTAGAAATTTCTTTATTAAAATTACAAATTAATTCCAACAGTGGTTTCACAAACAGTTTATTTTAATGATGCATAGTATTTTGTTGTTAACGCTAGCATGTTATGTCTCTTGTAGATATGGAAGAATGGTTTTGGTTGGTTATATCTTGTTACCCTTTAAGTACAATGGGAGGTATACAAGCATTGAAGCCAGAGAGAAACATAAGCGCTATTGAGAGAACACTCTTGCTTGAATTATTTTGAAAGCAGAGACATGTTGCTGGTGTAACTGCTGCAGCTAATCAGCTACCAGTGGTGCAGATGTTGCTATCAAAGCTATTAGCTATTTCACTTGGTTATTGCTGGAAGGAATTTAATGAAGAAGATTGGGAGTTTTTGTTGTCAAATATAAGGCGTTGGATTCAATCAGCAGTTGTAATGATGGAGGAAGTTGCTGAAAGTGTGACTGATGCTATCACTAGCATGTCTACTTCTGATAATTTGGAAATTATTTCTCAAAACCTCAAGCAAATTGTTATGGTTTCAGATTTGTTTCCTATAGATATTGCTACAAATGCCCTCCTATCATTTTCTTTGTTTACTGGGCCTCTTATACTCCAACAAGCAGAGGATGCAAATAATGTAAATCCCTTGAGAACAGAAAGATGGGATCGCATCAAAGATCGAATTCTAGAAGGTATTCTTCGCATATTTTTTTTGCACTAGAATTGCTGAGGCTATTGCAAGTTCCTGTTGTCATGAGGCTGCATCTATTGTAGCATCTTTTTGACTTGAACATCCCTACTTCTGGGAGTTAATAACTTCGAGTGTTATTAATTCTTCGACACATGTTAGAGAAAGAGCAGTAAAGTCAGTAGAATTTTGGGGGCTAAGCAAAGGGCCCTTTAGCTCTTTGTATGCAATCCTTTTTTCCTCTGAAGTTCATTCGTTGCAGTTGGCCGCTTATTTTATGCTTTCAACTGAACATGTGTCACATTTAGCCATAATTGGAGAAGATACTACATCTTACCTAGTTGGTGATACTACAAGTGACCAGGATCCAAGCCGTTTGGATTTGTCATCAGAACAAAGAATCCATTCGAGGGAGGAAATATCTTGCATGATTGTGAAGTTACCTTATGAGGTTCTTGAAATGGATTTGGTGGCATTACAACGGGTAAATTTTCTTTATACATTAAATTTAATCCACTTTGCTCTGCTCTGTTTTCTTTTCTTCTTTTTCGCACTTGTATCAATTTCATTATTCATATGATCGATGTAAAAATTTGATGATTTCAGAAATATCCTGATATGTTAATCAAACTTTTCAGCTAAATATCTTCCGTGCTTGGTCCTTGTTACTATCACATTTATGGTCATTACTATCTTCATCATCTGCAAGGGAGAGATTGGTCCAGTATATACAAGATTCTGCAAATTCAGTGATTCTAGTTTGCCTTTTCCAACATATCCCTGTAGAATTGTTCATGTTGTGCGAATTAGGTGAAAAGAATCTGTTTACACAAGGTTAAAGAAGAGAGAGAGAAGATAATATGACACAAGGAAATTTACGTGGTTCGGCAATATGCCTACGTCCACGGGAGGCGACAGATTAATTTTCACTATAGTTTGGAGATTACAACAATGACTTGAAACCACTCTCACACAAACCCCAAACCCCAAATACACCCTTGGTTCTCTCACAAATGAATAGAGAACACCCTTTTGTATTTAGACAAAATTGCAAGACCCTAACTTTCTTACTCTGGTGCACACACACAGAAGAAGTTATTTGCAATCTCCCTAGCTCACCCTTGCATGCTTTCATTTGCTCCACACATATTGTATTTATAGGCAAACCTTCAGCCGAAATCTCCACCTTTAGAGCACACTAGAGACTTCTATTGTTTAAGGAAGTCAACAATAGTGGTTAGCATTCTTAGATTTCGGCTACCATGTATTTGTTTGCTCAAGTGCCTTCTAGACCATTCATGAATGCCAAAGAAGTCATACATTTCAGCTAGAACAAAGAATGCATGAATTTTGATCAAGTCGGTTTCTTGATGATTCATGAATGTCATGAAGTCAAATGTTTTGGCCAATAAATGAAGTTTGTAGAACATGCAAGACTTCTATCAAAGAAGTCAAAAATTTCGGCTATGGCTTGACATGAAATCTTCTTGCAACTTCTTGCAACTTCTTGATGGTTTTGATGCTTAATTGTCAAGCCACCAATGTTGACAATTCAAGCCATTCTATTTGACAATTCAAGCCATTCTAACAAATCTCCACCTTGGCTTGAATTGTATCAAGCTCCACAAAACAAACTCTTCAGTTGCCTCCACCTTAGCCCTTACGGGCTATCACAAGCTAGAAACACTGATCAAGTCCAAGCAGTGCTTGAACTTGCTTGTAGGTACCGGCTTCGTCAACATATCAGCTGCATTTTCTGAAGTGTCCACCTTCTCAAGAATAATTTCTCCTGTAGTAGTCAGCTCCCTTATCTTGTGGAATCTCACATCAATATGCTTTGTCCTAGCATGATAAACCTGATGCTTTGCCAAGTAAATGGCACTTTGACTGTCACAGTGCAACTGAACTCCTCCTTGGTTCAAACCAAGCTCCTTGACTAGCCCTTTCAACCACAGTGCTTCCTTTGCAGCTTCAGCTACCGCCATGTACTCAGCTTCTGTAGTAGACACGGCTACTACGAATTGTAGTGTGGATCTCCAACAAATAGGCCCTCCTGACAGTATGTACACATAACCTGTTGTAGACCTTCTGTCATCTATATTGCCAGCATAGTCTGAATTCACATATCCTACCACTGAGTTATCACCATGTTGCCCTGCAAACAGGATCCCATATCCTGCAGTTTCATTCAGGTATCTAAATATCCACTTTACTGCATTCCAGTGCTCGATACCTGGGTTTGCCATGTACTTACTAACAATACTTACTGCATGAGCCAAATCTGGCCTGGTGCAAACCATCGCGTACATTAAACACCCAACTGCACTTGTATATGGAACCTTTGACATGTCTTCAATTTCTTTTTCATTCTTGGGGCACTGACTACCAGATAATTTGAAGTGATTTGCCAATGGGGTGCTTACAGGATTAGCTTCTTGCATGTTGAATTTTTCAAGAACTTTTCTGATATAGTTCTTCTGAGATATCCACAGCTTTCTTGAATCTCTATCCCTGCGAATCTCCATACCCAAAATTTTCTTAGCAGTACCCAAGTCTTTCATGTCAAACTCTTTGCGCAACAAAGCTTTTAACCTGTCAACCTCACACATGCTCTTTACAGCAATTAACATGTCATCAACGTACAGTAACAAGAAAATATAAGAACCATCATCAAGCATCTTAACATATACGCAGCAATCATACTCGCAACGGGTATAACCAATCTGGATCATATAGAAATCAAACCTCTTGTACCATTGTCTAGGAGATTATTTAAGCCCATAGAGTGACTTATTCAATCTGCAGACAAGATTCTCCATACCAGGTTTCTTGAACCCCTCTGGTTGTTCCATGAAGATTTCTTCCTCCAAATTCCCATGAAGAAATGTCGTCTTCACATCCAGTTGTTCTAATTCCAGACCCTGATGTGCTACCAAGGCCAACACCACCCTAATAGAAGTATGCCTGACCACAGGTGAGAAAACCTCATTGTAGTCAATTCCATGCCTTTGTGAATATCCCTTTGCTACCGATCTTGCTTTGAACCGTTCTCCTTCCTTTTCTAATACTGCTTCCTTCTTTCTGAACACCCACTTGCAACCTATCGGTTGCTTTCCCTTTGGAAGTTCTGACAACTCCCAAGTCTTGTTCTTATTCAAGGACTCCATCTCCTCCACCATAGCTTCCATCCACTTGTCCCTTTCAGAGCTATCAATTGCTTCCTGAAAAGTGGAAGGTTCCCCGCTACTGATTACTAAGCAATAAGAAGCAAGATCTTCGAAACCATACCTGACCGGTGGTCTTATGTTGCATTTAGGCCGTTTTGATATCACATTGTGATCTTCTTGATCACTATTGTGAGGTTCCTTCTCTGGCTGAGACTCCACTTCATCTAGCTCCACCTGCACTACTGATCTATTGCTGTCACTACTGCTTCCTTTTTCTTGAGACTCTTCTTCCTTTCTGAAATCTTTTATCATGGACTTCTCATCAAACACCACTTCCCTGCTAATCACTACCTTTTGAGCCACTGGATCCCAAAGCTTGTACCCTTTTACTTCTTTCTCGAACCCGAGAAAAATACACTTCTTGGATTTTGAATCAAGCTTTGACTGTTCTTCAATAGGAATATGAACATAGGCTGGACACCCGAATATCCTCATCAACGAGTAATCAACTTCTTTCCCTATCCATACCTCTTCAGCAACTTTCCCATCAAGTGTAGCTCTAGGCGATCAGTTAAGGATGTAACAAGCCATGTTCACCGCTTCAGCCCAGAAGACTTTAGGAAGTCCAGCATTCAGTCTTATGCATCTAGCTATCTCACCGATTGTCCGGTTAAGTCTCTCAGCCATCCCATTCTATTGAGGTGTTCTTCATACTGTAAAGTGCCTTTTGATACCATGCTTTTCACAGAATTTCAAGAACTCCCCATCCTTGTACTCAGTGCCATTATCAGATCTTAGGCACTTGATCTTCCTTCCAGTCTGGTTTTCCACTTCGGCTTTCCACTTCTTGAACTTTGCAAATGCCTCAGACTTGTTCTTCAAGAAGTAAACCCAAACCTTTCTGGAATAATCATCAATGAAACTCATAAAATACCGAGCTCCACCTTTAGAGACCACTTGCACCGGCCCCCAAATATCAGAGTGTACATAATCCAATATACCCTCTGTCTTGTGCGTGGCTGTTTTGAATCGCATCCTACACTGATTTCCCATGACACAGTATTTGCAGAAATCTAACTTACATGACTTAACTCCAGTCAACAGATTTCTCTTCTGCAATTCCCTCATACCACGCCTACTCATATGCCCTAGCCGCATATGCCACAAAAGTGTATCATCCTCCTCAGATTCAGTCACTGCAGCAGCTCCACCTACAATGGTATTGCCGAGTAGCTTGTAGATATTACCTTCTACTTTCTGCCCCTTCATCATGACCATAGCGGCCTTTGACACCTTCATTAACCCATTCTCAGACTTATAGCAATAGCCATTAAAGTCTAGGGTTCCCAATGAAATTAGATTCTTTTTCAACTCTGGAACACGTCATACCTCTCCTAATGTCCTCACCACATTATCGAACATCTTTATCTTAATTGTTCCTATTCCAACAACTTTGCAAGTAGCATCGTTGCCCATTAGAACAGAACCACAATGAACCGACTTGTAATTGTCGAACCAATCTCTGTGAGGAGTCACGTGGAAAGAACATGCTGAATCTAGAACCCAAGAATCGATCAGTCTGTTGGCACTGGATGAAACAGAAAGCATATCTCCATCTGAATCTGAATCTACTGCCATGATGTTTATAGATCTAGATGACCCTTCCTTGTCTTTGTCCTTGCCTCTTTTCCACTCTGGACAATCTCACTTAAAATGCCCTTTCTTTTGGCATTTATAGCACTTCACCGTCTTGCCTTTGGATTTGGATCTGCTATGTCCCCTAGCAGAACTGTGATCTCTGTCTTTCTTCCTTCCACGATCTTGATTACCCTTTACCATAAGCCCTTCACCAGAACTTTCTCTCAAATTTTGCTTCCGTTGGTAGTAATCCAACAGGGTTCCTGAGATTTCTTCAAATTCAAGAGTCTCTTTCCCCCAAAGCAGGGTTGTAACCAAATGTTCATAGGATGCCAGGAGGGAGGACAGAAGCATCATTGCCTTGTTTTCATCATCGAATTTTATATCGATCCGCAACAAGTCACTGATGATTTTATTGAACATGTGGACGTGTTGAGCCAAATCCGCACCCTCTGCCATCTTAAGCTCATACAGTTTTTGCTTAAGATTAAGTTTATTTGTGAGGGATTTGGACATATACCGGCTCTCCAACTTCAACCATATAGCTTCAGTAGACACGTCATCCAAGACATCGTACATAAGCTCGTCCGCCAGACATAGTCAAATTATACTGACCGCCTTCATATCGAGTTCTTCCCATTCATCATCTGTCATCATCTCTGGTTTCTTTGCTTTCCCGTACAAAGCCTTCACCAAACCTTGTTGTACCAACAGATCTTTCACCCTTCTTTGCCATAACCCGAAGTTACCAGTTCCATCGAACTTAACTACGTCTACCTTGGCAATAGAAGCGTTGATCTCCATTGAATAAATCAACCTGGAGCTCTGATACCAGTTGTTGTGCGAATTGGGTGAAAAGAATTTGTTTACACAAGGTTAAAGAAGAGAGAAAGAGAAGATAATATGACACAAGGAAATTTACGTGGTTCGACAATATGCCTACGTCCACGGGAGGCGACAGAATAATTTTCACTATAGTTTGGAGATTACAACAATGACTTGAAATCACTCTCACACAAACCCCAAACCCCAAATACACCCTTGGTTCTCTCACAAATGAATAGAGAACACCCTTTTGTATTTAGACAAAATTACAAGACCCTAACTTCCTTACTCTGGTGCACACACACAGAAGAAGTTATTTGCTATCTCCCTAGCTCACCCTTGCATGCTTTCATTTGCTCCACACATATTGTATTTATAGGCAAACCTTCAACCGAAATCTCCACCTTTAGAGCACGCTCGAGACTTCTATTGTTTAGGGAAGTCAACAATAGTGGTTAGCATTCTTAGATTTCGGCTACCATGTATTTGTTTGCTCAAGTGCCTTCTAGACCATTCATGAATGCCAAAGAAGTCATACATTTCGGCTAGAACAAAGAATGCATGAATTTTGATCAAGTCGGTTTCTTGATGATTCATGAATGTCATGAAGTCAAATGCAGCTGATATGTTGACGAAGCCAGTACCTACAAGCAAGTTCAAGCACTGCTTGGACTTGATCAGTGTTTCTAGCTTGTGATAGCCCGTAAGGGCTAAGGTGGAGGCAACTAAAGAGTTTGTTTTGTGGAGCTTGATACAATTCAAGCCAAGGTGGAGATTTGTTAGAACGGCTTGAATTGTCAACATTGGTGGCTTGACAATTAAGCATCAAAACCATCAAGAAGTTGCAAGAAGATTTCATGTCAAGCCATAGCCGAAATTTTTGACTTCTTTGATAGAAGTCTTGCATGTTCTACAAACTTCATTTATTGGCCGAAACATTTGACAATTCAAGCCATTCTAACAGTTCAAGGCACATAATCTGAAGAAGAAAGACACGGAGCTTCCTCCTGAGATAGCAGAAGTTGCGAGTGCAGCCAAACATGCCATTAAAACCGGTTCATTGTTGTTCTCAGTGGAATCTCTTTGGCCTCTTGAAGAAGTGAAAATAGCTTCGCTTTGCTGGAGCAATATTTGGTTTGATGCTTTGTGTTCTTCCTGCTTTTGTTCGAGGGTGGTTTACTGATTTACGTGACCGTTCTACATCAACTGTAATTGAATCTTTTACAAGAGCATGGTGCAGTCCTGCTCTCATTGCAAACGAATTATCCCAGGTGTGCATGGTTTGAGGTGCATTTATTGTTTATAGGGAAATAAAATGTTTGTGTGATAAGCTCACTTTAAAATCCGAAATTGAACTTTTTTCTATGCTTCAAGATATAAATTTATTAGCTCTTGAATGCACTCCAGAATCTATTATTATCAGTTGTGTGGAAATTAATTCTTTCTGGAAATGACAAAGCACTAATTTTTAAGTAGATCTTTTCACTTCGGTTGGATTTTTATGCCTGGACATGGTGACAAGTGATCATTTAATGTCTCTTAATAAATGTGAATGTCATTGTTTTTAGACTTGCCCCCTATTTATTATTTTATGATTAGGCACCACCTTGATTTGGTTATTTATAATAGATACTCTCTGGTATTAAAATAACTCTTTCCATTGATCATTAATTATTTGAGAACCACTAATACTGACATTGTTGCTTTCCCAATGCAGATTAAGAAAGCCGAATTTGCTGATGAGAATTTTTCAGTTAGAGTGAGTAAATCAGCAAATGAGGTTGTTGCAACCTATTCAAAGGATGAAACAGGAATGGATCTAGTCATTCGTCTTCCTGCATCTTACCCATTACGCCCAGTGGATGTTGATTGTACGAGGAGCCTAGGAATTAGTGAAGTGAAGCAGAGAAAGTGGTTAATGTCTATGATGTCATTTGTCCGTAGTCAGGTATTTGTTATGCATATTAGTTCACCTTTCATTATTTTTGTTTGTTTCTTTTCTCTTCCTCAACTGATTGGGTCCGTGATGTGAAATCATTCTTTATGCTATTGGCGAACATGATTTGCTCATGTGACTATACCTGGGCGTGGCAGCGGAAGTTGAAGTTGAGTAGCTTAATCAGATGCAAGCAGTGTTGCCTGTCAATAAAATACAATATAGCAGTTTTCCATGGAGGGGAAAAAAGAGAGTTCGCAGGGAGAAGGTGGGGGGTGTGTTTGGTGGTGGGTGGGCAGCCCACAGATAGATAAACTAGAGTTCCATTCAATTGGATGGCTGTGAGGCTAATCATGTTATGATTAGGATTAGTACATTGACAATGAAGATAATGTACTTTGTCTCTATGATGCAGAATGGAGCTTTAGCAGAAGCTATCAGAATTTGGAAGAACAACTTTGACAAAGAATTTGAAGGTGTCGAGGAGTGTCCTATCTGTTACAGTGTCATCCACACTGCCAATCACAGCCTTCCTCGCCTTGCTTGCAAGACTTGCAAGCACAAGTTCCATTCAGCCTCTCTCTGTAAGTGGTTCTCAACTTCTCACAAATCATCTTGCCCCCTGTGCCAGTCTCCATTCTGACCTAGTGATCGACCTAGAGTCACAGTCTCAATGAATTTTGCTTGTCTGATTGCACTGTATATCATTTTGCCAAAAAAAGTGGTTGATGGTATAATTGAAGAGTAGAAGCATACATCCAGAGAACATAGCTGTTAATTTCTTCTGCAAAATAACTCAAATTCATAAGCCAATACTCCTATTCCGGGCAGTGTTTTCTATAGTCCTTTGCTCTTTACAAACCCCAGATTCGTTTAGTGGATAAAAGGGACAGCATAGGTGTAGAGGGAAAATTTGTAAGCTCCTCTCTCTCTCTCTCTGTCTCTCTCTCTCCAATATTCTTGTGATCCAAGAATTAATGATCATGCCTTTTGTTTTGTTCAGTGCTGGTAGCTAAAGCTTCCTTTGAGATCATAGATGAGATGCATTGCACTCTGGCCAAATCAAAACGTAAAATCTTTTTGAAAATGTTCTCAACCCTCAATGAGTTCTAGTGAAGTCGGATGTTGTCTCCAATTAACTACATACTTCTATATAGGTTTTGAATGTTGGTTCTTAGCTCATGCACATCTGCAGAGAAATATACCCAGAATTTTGGGTACATTATATGTGTAAATAGATCAAGTTTATGAAGTCCCAATTTTGTTTCCCTTTTAGAATCTCAGTAGTTGAAAGGGTTGAAACATAGTGATATGCAATCTTGTTTTTTTTTATAATTATTTTCTGCAGCTAAAAGTTTATTTGAATGTTAACGTTGCTAATGCTCATAACACCCTTCAGAATAGCGTCCAATCAGGACTGACCATTGGCTTGCTGGTACCCTTCATGTGCCCAAAGCCCCAAACATCATTATACTGATTAGTCTGGATAAGCCCTTCTTCCCCATTCTCCAATAAAGAAAAAGGGAAAACAATGGATTCTAAAAGTGGGGATCAGAGGGAGGAGGTTAATGTAGGAATTTTTTCAACAAACTATCGCTCCATTTGTTTCGATGTAAAATATTTTCAAGAAAATATTTTCCAATTTTACGGTGTTTGTTTTGCAGTAAAATATTTTCAGTCAATCAAATCAACATAAGTAAATTTATGTAAAATATTTTATACTTAAAATTTTGGTAAAACATTTTACATTTGCTCACTCTTTCGTACCTCAATACTTATCACTCTTTTTTACTCCCACAGTTATTTTATGCTCAAACTTTGCCAAATCAACTCTCTCCAAAAAAACCCCTGCCACCTTCGGTCCCCTTTCTCACCAATCCCAGGCTCCAAGGTCTGAGGCACCACCGGCTAGCTTCAGCTTTTGCCAATGCCTCCCATCGTTGGCAATAACTCTCCCTTTCACTCTCAAGTTCTCTCTTCCCTACAAACCAAAGCCACCAAGGAGCTCATCACTCTCAAGTTCATTGGGCCTCTTGCCATTCTTTCTCACCCATCTCGAGCATGCAAAGAAAGTCACAAAGAGGCTTCTTAAGAGGTGTGATGCTGGTGGTGGTCAAGGTAGCTTTTCAGCATGATCTGGTAGCGATGGTCAAAGGTGTTGCGATGGAGATCTAGGTCTTTGCGGGTTGGTTCTAAATTGGGTTTTGTTTTGTAGGTCCCCCTCCCCCCCCCCCCCCCCTTAAAATAGAGATCCAATGATAGTATTTGGGTGTGTTTCGTTGGTCTTAGGTGTTTGGGTTGTTGATGACGGTGGCTGATTGGATGGGATAACAGTGGGTAAGTGGATGATGGTGGCCAATTGGATGAGATTATGGTGGGTAGGTAGATCATAGATGACGGTGAGTATGGTGGCTGGATTTGTGATAGTTGGCGGCTACTAGCTTTGCAATGGTTGGTGGTGGCTGGGTATGGAATGGTTGGTGGATGACAATAATTGTGTTGGCTAGGTTTGGGGTGGCTGGCTTTGCAATGGTTAGTGGTGGCTATGTATGTGGTGGTTAGGTTTGTGATGGCTGGCTTTGCAATGGTTAGTGGTGGCTGGTTTATGTTTGCATTTTCAAATGTTTAGGTTACATCAAACTCTTGCCAAACACTTGAAAATGAAAATATTTTACAATAAATATTTTACAAGTAAAATATTTTACTTCGAAACAAACAGAGTGTAAAATTTCATGTGTGCTTAAGCAAATCTGATTGGAACATCAGGTTTCCCTTATTGAATGTTTGCTTGATGGCTGCCATTAATTTGATACATCATATGTTTGGTTAGTTCTATTCTTATTTGTTATGTTTTGTAGATTGATAATTCATGGTTATCAAGGCTCTAAATAGAGGAATCTCCTCTAATCTATTATATGATGCTTTAGAACTAATCTACTCTGTGCTGATTCAAAAAATTATTTGCTTATTTTAAAACATATAATTCATTAAACCATTTAAACAAGTAGCACGTGGCAATTAAGTCTATATTTCTATTACAAGTACATATCGAAAATCTTTTGAGTTGTCATATAGTGAGAGCATTGACATTAGCTGTACCATGCCAAATGTCATTTTAACATATCAAAGCTTATTTTATTTATTTTAACACATCATTTTATAATACACTTTACATTACATCTTCTATTTTAAGATTCTAACATGTTTCTTTTTCTTTTTTACTCTTCTGCTTGCATGGTTACAAAAAATAATTTTTTTTCCTTCTTTAATCTTAATTAGCTTTATATATTGTAATTGGGATCAACGCACAAAGTTTAGATGTTTTTTTTTTTGGGTAAATTTTAAAAAAAAAAAGTTAAGAGAAAGAATAGTTTCATATGAAAAAAATGTTGTATGTTTTGATTAAACACTTGTAGAGAACAAATAAATTGCCAAAGGGTTAGAGTAGATAAGCCTTTGATAACTCTATATTTTGACAATTTAAATTTCACAATTAACTTTAAAAAAAAAAGAAAGTTTTAAAAAATTGTACATAAAAATTAAAAGTTAAAAGCTAAATAAAAAAACTGAAAGCAACACTCAAATAACTAAACCCTAGGGCCAAAACTTACCAAAAATAGATAAATAGACAAACACAGAAACCTGGCTTAGCAAAAAAGAAATTTCTTACAAAAAAAGATAAAGGAATTTCGAAGGTCAAAACTACAAAATGCTAAATGATCTATATATGGTACATTGTCTTTGGACGCTAATTCCATTAGGAAAGATGATCTTAGCCAAAAAATAACTGGTGTAATTGAACTTGCTACTTCCGTGGTAGCATTAGGGTAAAAATCCAATAAGGGCAGAATTTCATTAATTTTCATTAAGGAGATCAAAACCAGAGGCAATGAGAGCAAAACATGCGCCTCTGTGGATGCACATCTATAACAAGGGTCAAAAGGAGAGTATATTATGTTGATTGTCGCATGAAAGGAACCAATCCCCTCATCTCTGATCCATTTCCGTTGGCCAAGTAATATACTTTCTTCCAGTTTTCCTCCGAGAATACTTCATGTTGTACTAATCTTTGTCTGCCAGAGATAACAACAAACAAAGCTTAGAATCTGAAACATGATTCACAGGGGAAAGTGCTTTAGAAGCATTTTACTATTTAGGGAGTACAGCAAGGCCAGAAAAAAAAAATGTTCATTCTCAAAATTTTTAGAGAGTATCATATTCTCACATAATGAGTAAAACATAATGAATCCAAATAGTTTTGAGATATGATATGTTAGGATGTTGAGAGAAAATGCAATATATTTATAGAGATGTGCCAAGTGCTCTCTTACTATCAAGTTCCTGTTTGAATATAAGAGACAATCACCTATCACAGTCATTGACCTGCTATCAACTGATAGGAGGTACTATAGAGGTCAAGGACAAAACGTCTAACAGAATGAAATTGTGAATTAGACTGTAATACAAGTTTTGGGACTGAGGTTTTGTTCTTGTTATTGTACTACTTCAATTTAGATTAAACCAAGAGTTATGCATTCATCCATTAATTATATTTTATAATCAGAAAATCATTCAAATTTCATGAACATAGGCAAGTTAATACTTTAAGCAGATGATATTAAACAAGTTGAATTATAGTAACAAATCGTCCACCCAGATGACACCACTGCCTAATGTTGGAAGATCAATACCTCAACATTGTTCAACATTACAAATACTAGCAAGCATATAAATTTCATTAGCATACCTAAGGTAATAATGGCAAACAGATGCTGCTTCATCTAAGGTGTAACGAGGACAATTAACATGAGCGTCTTCAGGAACATCTGGCAAGTCTTTGCGTAACTTTCCTACAGCAGTTGAATGAGAGAAAGCACCCACCATCATGTCATCATGCATCATAGACCTAAAAGCGTTCACCTGCAAATCACACAAAAGAATTTCATATAATGCACATATCTCTGATACTGATATGTATATAGACACACAGTCAAGCTAGAGCAATTAACTCTTTGAAGATCAAATACCAACTTTTTCATTTCCAAGAATAAGATTAACACCTTTGTCTACGTAACTTTCATTTGCATTAAGGGCTATGACCAACATGTAAGGAATAAAAAAGTGGGTTCACTAGAATTGTTAGAATAATCATAAGAGTAAAACTTAGGTATGGTACATTAGGTTCCCCAACTGAATTCAAACACATGGTTGGGGAACCCAACGTACTACAACTAAGTTTTACCCTACATACAACGCCAAAATGGGAGAAGGGGGGGGGAGGGGGGGTGTGGAGAGAGGGGGAATGGCTGAAGTTTTATACATATTAATAATTGCAGTTAAGACAACATATATTTGAACTGAACGATTGGTGCTAACCAATGTAAGCTCTCTAGCATGTACTGGTCGTCGAGAATGAACCTTTACTGCTTCCTCATACTCACTGAATGCAAACCAGCTTTTATACTGGAGAGAAGTATGAGCAAAAATAATTAAAACATAGGCTAGCAGTTATAAAAGATCATATCATAGGGCTCGGAACAAATGATTAACCCAAAGAACAGGAGAATGTGTGAAGTTGATGCAAGAAATTGGGTCTCACTTGATCAATTGCTATAAGCACAGGGATATTTTTCACAAGTGATAACTCTTTCCTCAAACAAACTACCACTCCAACAGCCGCATGTGTGTGCTTGATTCCTGTGTTAACCAGGTCATAAAGTGTTGAACCTTCAGGCATTGCCATGTTATCAACATCTTTCAACTGCCCAACACCAGCACCCTCTCCCAATGGAATCAGATCACTAATTTGGCATGGTAGTTGTTTTAAGTGGGATTCATTCCATTTCAGAAAATCCTGGAGACAAACAACTCATAAGGAATATATAGACCCACTGCATGATACAGTTGAAAACAAACTACCAAACAAGTCATAATAACTGCTAATATATCCCAAGTAAACATTGCAGAAGAAGTAACATGGACTTTTTTTTTTCAAATGTAATCTAAATGATATGTATCAAAGAGTGTCTAATCCAAAAATCAATATCACACTAACATAGTTACAATAAGTGAGCATGAAATTCAGTCAGCTAATGACCCATTTCACATGCTGCATCACATTGTGCATCTTCAACGAATTATACCACCAAAATCTAGAACCAATCCGTGACATTGAAAATTTAAAAAGATGAAATGGAAATCTTTTTTGTTTATCTTAATTCTGCTTTAAAAAGAATAAGTTTCAAAGATTGACAGCTTCCAATGTGTGACTGAACAACTAGCCAAAAAAAAAAAGGGGGTTAATGATCTTGCCTTGAGAACATTTTCAGCCTGAAGAGGTGTGTCCCAAAGACCCGTATTTGGGTTCTTATAGAAAAATCCTCCATGAGTCCAATCTCGGCCCCTAGGAACATAAAAAACCAGACAACCTTTGTCACGAGCCCAATGAACAAGCATTGCAAGTGCAATACTCTTTCCACAGCTCACAGGACCATCCAACACTACCTGCTTCCTAAGTTTGGGACCTAACAAACATTAATTACCACCATAAGCACTGTCTTCCGAGTCTGTAACTGTGACACCTAAAAAGAATTTAAGCTACATATATCTTTTCAAATTCTAACATGTCATCTTACAATAAATCATTTGTCATAATCTACATCATTTAGAACCCAATGTTTGAAATTTTTGTGAAAATGCTCACCTTTACTATGGGAGAGTGTCAATGGGGGATCAACAATTCGGTGAAAATTATCACGAAGATCCAAAAAGCTCTAGCGAACAAGAAGAGCTGGTCGAAGCGAGTCCTCGAATTCCTTCACCATCCCAATTGGTAACCCCTCTGGCAACGCCGATTTCAAAGACTCCATACTAATCCAAATCCACACAAAAATGACCAAATTATCAATTATTAAGCTATAAATACAAGTGGGTTTTTGTTGAAATTTTGATTTAGGTACCTGAATTTGAAGTAGGAGCAAGTGTCTTTGCGGGAGAGAAGGGAGAGGGAAGGCGTGGAAGTGAAGAGGGGAAGGCCATTGGGGCCCACATCAAGGGTGGGGTCTTTTTCGTCCATGGCGAGGCGCCGCGCCTAAGCTTGTGCTTCTGAGACCACCGCATCGACCTCAGCCGGTGTGGCGTCTTCCCCGGATTTATTGAACTTGCCCTTCTTGCCCTTGGTGGCAGTGGTGGACTTGGCATTCTTGACCGAGTAATTTCGAGCTGAGGAAAAGGAGTACTGAGGAGGAGGTGGGGTTGGGATTGGTGAGGATTGGAGAGTCCATGAATGGGGTTTTGGTTTTAAGCTTGTAGCAGTTGCGGCTCTCAAAATTGACCGTAACATTTCTCTCTTTTCAGTGTGAGAGTGAGAGTAGCTGATCACTGAGGTTTTTGGGTTTTGGGAAATGGGAAAAATCAAAGCAAGTGAGAAAACACAGTGTGAGTTTCGTCTCTGGTGAAAGGTTATGATATTTTGGGTTTGAGGATTTAGAGTGGAATTGAAAAGAGAGATGACACCAGCACAAATTTCACTTGCAAAGTGGTTTTGATATAATAGAGTGGGTCTTTCTATATCAATTACTGAAAGCTGTAAGAAAAATGAGTTGACATAAGCTAGATTTATGTAACAATTACATAAAACCTGATAATCAACAAAACTTAATTGAAAAACAATGAAACTAAACTCTAAAGCCTAAACAGTATAGTATTATTAATGTGTAAAGTTGAATACAACAAACACAACAGAAAAGTATCACAACCAAGCCTAAAGTAAATATAGAATGTGAGTGTCAGTTGTTAAACTTTCCAATTTCACACACCCTACTTATTTGCTCCTAACTCAAGAGAAGAGGCAGGAGTTTTTTAAATCATGTTTTTCAGTTTTTTTTTTTTTTTTTTTTAAAGGCGGTGTGTTTTTTAGTAATTAGTTGAAGCTTGTTAATATTATCAATTGCCATGTCTATGAAACATAATAGTTTTAAAGTCCAATCTTAACCCTGCTACTTTCTATCAAAAAATTTTCTTGAAACACTATCTATTATCATTAAATACCATATCAAGGCTCTCTACTATTTGTCAAATTAGTTTAATTGGAAAGATTTGAACTTAAGATCTTCCCTGACCCCACTGCTCACCTTTACCATCTTAGCCAGGGCCCAGGCCAGGGACCTTTCCACTATTCAATTAATTGATACTTAATATCATTACCTACCAATGTCTCTCTTGTAAACCCAGATCACTGATCTGTCCCTAATGTGGCAACCTCAACTAGATAAAATGAAACTTGCTGGGGAGATGAGTCAAAGACATAAATCAATCTGAGGTGAGTATGAAATCAACAACACACCAATAATAAAAATAAAAATAAAAGGTGAGAGAAAAAAGAAAGTAAACTTACATATCAAAACAGGGGATTGGGTTCTAGTAATTAAAAGAGTTGTGTTGCTAGCTATCAATTGTGTGGAGCGAAACAGGGGATTGGGTCTTGTCTAGAGTTTCAGCACCTATCTTATTGATTCTTATGCTGGGGTTTTAATTTCCCCTTCTTTTGAAATTGTTTCTTCAGAAAAAAGGCTACTATAAATCATAGATAATAAAGAGAGGTGGGTGGCCTATCACTTAAGAATCCAATCAAAATCCATGAAAATATATATACCAAAATCCATATAAATCAACAAAACGCATACCAATATGAACAGACTAAATAACCCAAACCCATCAAAATTTCGAAACGTAATAAATATTGGAGAAATAACTAATCAAACAATAAACAGAAATTAAAACAAACCTTGAGGTTGGGTGCGTCGGCTCTGGCTCTGGCTCAGAATGACGCCGTGGCGGCTCCGGTGGTCAGAGGAGATGGAATGGGTTAGGCGTTGGTGCTGTTTCTCCAGGTCCAGGTAAGGATACGAGTTTGATGATTTTAGTTTTAATTGAGTGTGTGATAGAGTGTATTGACTCCTCGTTAAATGTGACGTGGCAGCCCCAGACAGAAAGTATTCTGAGTTTAAATTAGGCGTAAATGCATTTTTCGTTCTTATATTTTAACATTTTTTTTTATTTTAGTTTTTATATTTTATTTTTACTATTTTTAATCCTTAAGTCAATTAATGTCATGTCAATTAATGCCATTTATTTAAGTCTTTGAAGCATCGTTCCATCGTCAAACTAACGAAAAAATTAATGTGGCTAACAGATCAATTAAAAAAATCATTATTTTACAAACCTTAAATTTATTATTATTTTTTTTTTTTTTTTTTTCCCCGCAAGAACATGTTTTTCAAAGTTCTTCCCAAATCTAAGAAATAAACAAGCAACCAAACCAATCTCTGGCAAACCCCAAATCCAAATTCAGCAACCAAATCTAATCTCTATCAAATCCAGAAAAACAAAGAAATAAATAAAATAAACCAATAGTGCAGGTCGAACCCAAAACAAGAGCAAGTTGATTAAGAGCAACCAAGCAAACTTCACATTCTCACGATCAAACCCGCTGCCACCATCGATTAAGAGCAAGTCAATCCCAACCAAATAAACCCAGAACAAGAGCAGACGATCAGACCACCAATTACCACCATTGCCACCGATCAGACCATCTCATTCTCTAAATCCAGATCAAAGCCAAATCCCAAAGAAAAAGCTAAAAGAGAGAGATCTTGATTCGAGAAAACAAAGATCGGTCAGACCGTTTGGATCTTTGGATGTGGGAACCATGATATGAGAAACATACCCACTTCAGCACCTTTCTCAGCAACACACACTGATAAATCAACCCCCTTTTCAATGCACATTTGCTTCAACCTTATCGTCGCCGATAACCCTGTCAATCCTGCCCTAACAATAACAACATCATACTCCATGGATCCCTGTCTGATTCACTACTGAAACTCCTCAATCCACTCACAAAACCCTAACCCCTTAAAACCCCACTTCCATTTCTTTCGTGAATCCTTAAATTTGCACAATCTAGTCAATACCCAAATGAAGAAACCTTACAAAAACCAATCTTGGAGCTGAAAGAACTAAAATTTCGATCAAAATGGTGAGAAAATGAATACCCATCTAGAGTTTTTGCTGGATTTATAGAATTGAATTGGTTTAGAGGAGACCCAGATGGGTTTGCAGAGATAGGAGAGCTTGTGGGATTACAGAGATGGGTTTCTAAGTGAGTAAATTAATAGGGTGATATAGAGCTGTATTTTATGAGAGAATTGGATATGGATTTGGAGGTGATAGAGAGAAGCCTGAGTGTGGTTGAGACTAAGAGACAATGTAATAAAGACTTTGTCATTGATCAGTAATGAGCTTTGTTGGATTATGCAGATTAGCATAATATTTAAGGTTTTTTAAAAAATTTAATTTAATTTTTTGTTTTTTCCCCATAAATTTAAAAAAAAAATAAATAAAATTAGATTTAAGGTTTTCTTTTTAAATTTATTTTATTTTTTAGTTTAAATTTTCTGAGTTGGATTTTTTTATTAATTTAAATGCTGACGTGGCATTTAAAAATGTTAAATAATGATTTTTTTAATTGATCCATAAGCCACATCAGCTTTTCCATTAGTTTGGTGACGGAATGATGCTTCAAGGACTTAAATGAAGAGCATTAATTGATTTAGGGACTAAAAGTGGTAAAAATAAAATGTAAGGACTAAAATAAAAAAAAAAATAAAAAAAAGTCAAAATATAGTGACTAAAAGTGTATTTACGCCTTTAAATTATACGGTAAAAGTTACACATTTCCTAAGTTATAAATATATACATAAGTTTTATTCTCTCTCCTATTTTAGTTTGTTTTGGATATACATGAGGTTTTTTTTTTTTTTTTTAATTGGGTTTTGATGGTTTATTTATATTAAACTTTTCATCTTTTGCCTAAAATAATTTATTTAAAAAAAAAAAAAAAAAAAAAACTCAGATAGGATATGTGACGCAAAATTAGACAACAATAGAAATTTAATTAGATTTTCTCTCAGCTTTGATTTTAATTATATATATATATATATATATAGATTTATTAAATCTTGATTTCTTACCCCTTTTTCAAAAGCTTTAAGCTAACTCAATTTGAAACTTGGAAATAAAAAGCAAGTACATTTAAAAAGTAGACCTTATAAGCTTTCCAATGACACCTCATTTGATCAAAACAAAGGTCAGAAGGTTAGAAAAGATTTAGTGGAAAAATAGGCCAAAGTTAAGAAAAACCAATAAAATTGCATTTTGATACTAACTTTGCTTGCAGATCCTTAATTGTTCCTTAAGTGCTTTCTTGAATTAGCTAGGAGTGTTTCTTAACATCCTTAAACAAAAGGCTCGATAAAAGAACTTCCAAATTAAGACATATTAAGTCGGGAAGATTAGCCAAAATCATGGAAGTTAATGTGTGTAGCCAACTTTAGAAGCTAGTAAGTTTTGGCACATAACTTCAAATGAATCAAGGCCGGAACCTATAGAAAGTACGCTGTGAAATATTTCAGTGGAAACCAATTTCATCCAAATCAAAGTTCGGAAAAGCTTTCAAATTAGTGTGCAAAGTCAATACCTGAGTATGATCAAAACTGGAGCCGAGGTAGGCTTAAAAATCAAAACTTTGCACATGCACGCACAGCTTCAAGATGCACATGTGGTCCAAAGATTTTGTTTTAAAAGCACCAGCTCCCCCTTTGGTCAGAACACACCAAAAAGTCCTCCAACCCCTCCTCTTTTATGTAAAAATCATTCTTTGAACTTAAAGTTTCTATTTTTCTTATTAAAACTCATCTTTTCAATCCAAAGCTTCTATGTTTATATTTTATCTGGGTTCATGTATCAAAGAGACATTTCATGGCAAAGAGCTTGCTCAATAAAGCAAGGGTTGTCTTCCAACCAAGCAATAAAATCAATAATACCACCAGCAAGGGTTATCGAACGTGTACTTCGTGAAACTTGTCTTTTTTATATTCCTTTTCCAACACAACTGTATTTCAACTTTTCTCTTCCTTTAGGTCTTAGCAAAAAATGCTCGTTTTGAACAAATATGGAGGAGCAGAAAAGGAAACCAAGAGGCAATGCATAATAAAGAACTAGATGAAATGTGTCGGTTTTATGATGTTGCTCGTGTTGATGTTGAGGAAAGATCTGAGGAGGTGAAACAGCAGGAGTAAGTTTTTCTCATTATGAAATTCCTCGTCTTGTGACCTAGGAAGCACGGGTGCGTTTCGGGACTCGGGTGCGGGTGTGGGACTCGGCAATTTTTGAAAAAGGTGGGTGCGGGTGCGGCGGGACTCGGCGATTAAAAAATTATTAAAAATATATTTATTTATATTTTTAATTTATTGCTAAGCACACTTTTTCACATTATATAAACATATACCAAATTTAAGAGCAATAGTAGATAATAATTAAAATAAGATGTTCATAAATTCAATACAACCCACAAGATTAAAACTAAAACATTCCATAATGTTTGGAAATTAGACTACAACTCACAAGTTCGAAACTAAAACAAAATAAAAGACAATCAACAAGACAATCAAATAGCATCATCATCATCCTCAATATCAATAGCTTGACTTCGAGCTTCACTTCGAACTTCACTTTCACTAGTAGTAGCACTAGTGTTAGCATTCCCAATAACCATGGCCTTCAACTCTGGCTCATCAAGTGTAAGGGATGCATTCTCAAGAATTCCAGCTCCTCCATGTATGTCACTCGCATTCCAAGAGTCTCCTGCAATATCCCACATCTTTGTTGCTGTATGGACGTACTCCTCATTGCGCCTTGACAAGAGTCGAAGATTAGAATGCACATATACCAAATCCTCAGCACGTGCAGGAGTCATTTTGTTTCTTTTTAAGGAATGAATGAATTTGTATGTGCTCCAATTTCTCTCAGCGCATGAGGATGAACAAGGTTGTCCAAGAAGTTTAAGGGCAAGGGTTTGAAGATTTGGAAATGCGGAGCCATGATATTGCCACCAAACCAAAGGTTGTAAGGCCCACCTATCTGTCAAGGCATCTGGTGAAGGAAACCTCCCTCCTGAAAATGTAGCAAACTCAGACTTCACCACAAGCTCTAATTCACTCTCATCTTGAAAGTATCGATCCAAACACTTGCTCCTTTCCATAGAAATCTCATGATCCCGATGTGGAGGGATGCGTTTTGGATTCCCCGAAAGCTATTCAATGGAGTAATACCTAGTTAAAGATTAAAAAAATATATATATAGATGAAACGTGAGTTTTACTAAAAGGGTGAACTAAGGAAAATAGAAAATAAATGTACTTACTTAGGATTTAAGGAATGAGCCAAGCAATGTATTGGTGTACAATTTTTGGTCCATCGATCAATGAGTATATCATACACCACAGCCCAAAATAAGCTATACTGATCATCTTCCAAGACTTCGTGCCGATATATTATTGCCTTCACCTTCTCTATCATTGAATCCCACATCTCATACACAAGATGAAGACAAGGCTTATCTGTGTCGACTATTCGTATCATATCATAAATGGGCCCTGTGAATTCAAGAATATAATCAACCTTATCCCACCAAAGATCACTTAGAATCATATCTTTCACCTTTTGAGCTTTTCCAACATCATCCTCTCTATAAGAAGCCCATTACTCACTAATAGCCATAGCTTGAAGGCATCTTTTTATCAACTTCAATCTTTTCAGCATTACAACAACCGAAGCAAATCTAGTATCAGCAACTTGAAGCAATTTTAATGGACAAAATTCATTAAACATTGCCAACCTCATTGAATGGTTCATAATAAAAACACGTATGAAAGATGCATCATCACCAATACGTGTAATCCAATTACATTCCTCATATGTAACTTCATTCCTTTCAGTGTTTTTTGCTGCACAAATATTCTTCAAGGCTAAATTGAGAGTATGGACAACACAAGGTGTCCAAAATATTTTAGGATACTCACCTTCAATAAGAGCTCCAGCAGATTTCATCACACTAGCATTATCAGTGATGACTTGGACAACTTTTTCATGTCCAATCTCTTTTATAGCATCCTTCAACACCCCAGCAATATAATGTTTGTCTTTGAACTCACCTGACCCATCAACTGCCTTTATAAACACTGGACCCCCATCTGATACAGCCATAATATTAATAAGAGGCCTTCTTTGTGGATCTGACCATCCATCAGAAACTATACTTACACCATTTTCAAGCCAAGAGTCCTTAATGGGTTTCAAAAGCCTTTCAACATTAGCTCTTTCTTTTTGCAAAAGAGTTGTTCTCAAGGCATTGTATCTAGGAGGAAGATAACCCGAAATGTTATGGGTAGCAATATATGCATAGGAACTACGATAATATGGGTTCCTTGCAAAGTTAAACGGAAGCCCACCAATGTAAAACATCCTAGCAATTCTGCTATCCAAATCATGTCTAGCACTATTCTGGAATGCTCTCTCCAAAGGAGAATCCACCTTCCTCCTCTTACTATCAACCAGATTTGTACTATCACTCCCTTCTTGTCTTTGAAATGGAGAAATAGGAGCAAGCCCAAGGCTTGGGGGAGGTGGGGGGTAAGGGAATTTCACTTCTCCGTTCTCTCTCTCTCTTATCATTCTCAACTTGATCATGCATTCGTTGCATTTCCTGCCTATGGCTCTTCACCTTGGGGCATGCTCTAATACCTTTGCCAGAAATTGCTAATAGATGAGCCTTAACCCTAGAATAGGATCCCATAAAAACTACATCACAATAGTTGCACTTAAAGTATGTGTTTCCACCTGACTTAACAGAAGCACCAGGTGGTTTGTCTACTTTAGTCACATACTGCCAAAGAGGAGATTCATCATTTACTTCTTGATTAGATGAAGGCGAAGTTTCTGTGCTAGTAACTTCGTCCATTGCAAATTCAATAGATTGAATTTAACCTACAAAGAATAACTATTAACTAAATTAATTAATAATAAATCAAACCCAATTTCACAAATTCACAATTCCACAAATCACAAGTCAGTCACCCTCCCTACAAGCCTAAGATAAAAGTTACAGAAAAATTAAGAAAATGCACTTGTTTTTTACATAATTTATAAGTAGAATAACAAATTAACAATACACACAAGTCACAAAATCATTTCCAAAATACACACAAAATGAGTATCTAAACAATCATCATGTAACGCCCCAAACCCATACCAAGGATTTAGATGCATAACCTGTCTTAATAATACTCAGCACTAAAATAATGGAACAGAGCGTAATAAAATGTCCACAATAACACTTCAAATAAATCAAAATCTTTTCCTAAGAAATCCATAAAAATAAAAACTTTAACAATAAAGTCTCCAAATAAAATTTCCCAGAGTTCCACAATTGCCAAAATTACTATCCTAAGAACAATATACTAAAACAGTCCATCAACTAGCATAGCTCCAAAAGAAGTCTTCAATCTATGTCCCCAATGATCTACCACCCAAAAGACATTCCAATGCTCTAATCTGAAAGGGTGGAGAAAAGGGGGTGAGCTAGAAGCCCAATAAGAGACTACATAACATGAGGATGTCTTCCAAAACAAAATATTAGTATCATTGATAAAATATAAGCTTTACGAAACATTTACAAATAGCTTTAACAGTGATATAATATACTTTGTAAAACTATCAAGAATAAACCCCTTAACTATAAGGCTAAAATCATTAAATAAAATAATAATCACTTTAGTTAGTAAAAATTACACTAAATAGGTAGAAACAATATATTATAACGATAAACAATTTTTCCACTTATAAAGATCAATAACAATATAACAGTAGTTTGATACGGAAAACATTAAACATTAGCTAGACAAAGACATAAGCTGCTAAACACTCGGTGGGTGATTCCCATAGGGAACAATAACACTAACCTCAAAGAGGCAACACTGGCTCCGAAGAGCAAACGATAACACTGCACCACACCACAATAACACTACTTTGGCCGAAGGCCAACACTTAACCCTGTGTTGGCAAAAGTTGCAGACTGTCTATCTAACCATTTGGAAACACTTTTTCTTTAACACATCATTGTCAATACCAATCATATATCATATAACAAATACTTTCTCAAAAAATATAGTTTTGAGTCATTCTTAACTTATACAGTTTCAAAGTAATATACAAGAAATAATAAAATTTAAGTATGTAATAGCATTGACAATGGTATAAGTTTTTGGAAACTTCACTTTTGCAATTATATGTATATATGTATATATATATATATATTTACCAAAAATATATATAAATATACATGTCTTGAGAGACGTCATGTTCTGAAGTCCACTTACCTCTAGTTGTTAAACAAAGCTTCACCTCAACTGTCTGAAACAGTATCAACTAGAACCTAAATAAACACAAGACAACTCAATAAGAAGGGATACACTAAGGCAACAACGAAATATAAATTTCACTCTTAAAATTTGTATCTCACTACTTATACGGAAACTATAGCTATCTAGTACTCAATTGCTTTATCAAGTACTCTAAAGTCAAAACCTAGTAAGCAATTCTAATGAGCTGAAAATGTAGATCTCTATATTATTTAATTCTCCAAGTACGAGTTGGCTTCCAAATAATTTATGCTTATAGATCATATTATCCCAAATTACATATATATATATATATATATATAGCGTCCAATAAGATTCCTACCCGTAAGACATATAAAGGATACTATAAGTTTACAAAGTGATTTCTACCCGAAGGACATAGGAACCTAAATCATGCATTGATAATAAATTGGAAACTTGAAACATTTGTATAGATTAGAAAATTTATGAAGCAAGCACCACTACCAATCTGCGTAAATCCCAGCAATAAAACATCCACTAGTGCTTAACCTATATAGAATGTGATGCTACTCCACGTACATATATAAGGATCTGTTTCAAACTCAAATAAAATATGCGAGTCTAAAATAACACTTCCACGATAACTTCTATTCTTTTGCAACTGTTAGTATAGTTCCAATATTTTCAAGCAGCCTAGAGACGAAGGTTCCTTAATCAAATATGTTATCACTAAGGCGTGCATATATTGATGTTTACCTCAAAATAACGAATTTGCTGGCTGCCCCTAGCAGTTCCACAGTCTTCTATCCCTTCAATTTGTAGAAACCCTAATTCTCCACTCTTAAACTTTCACGTTGGAAGTCCTAGCTTATTTTTCAGCTTTACACGTTAAAACTGTTTCCACTAGGGCTGAAATTAAAACCTATTAGACTTAAATAAGCTTTCAAGACTTTAATTCCCACTAAAACTCATATTAAGGTTGTTTATTTGGGCTAGAACTCTAAGAATTCCAATAACACTTAAACTCCTAATCCAAATAGGTTTTAGTCTCTTATCCTTTTCCTTAAACAATAAGGAGACTAAAAAAATAAAATATGAATAATCCACAAAATAACTTTCACGTTACATCCTCTTTTATTTATTTTCTTTGTAGTAACCATAATATAAAATAATATCACCTTCAAAATAAATTAAATAATTCATCAAGTTCACTTTAGAAGCAAATAAATTCAATTTAATTGAGGCGGGTGTTACATTCTCCCCATCTTATAAAATTTTCGTCCTCGAAAATTCAAACATACCTCAATTTACTAGTGCTTCAATCTTAATAGGGTCCACTGTAATTCTATCTCTAGAGATCTTATGTTCTAAGAACACCACTTGATTCAATCAGCACTCACACTTTCTCAATTCAGCATGCAGCCTCTTGTCTCTTAAAATTTGCAAAACAATCCTCAAAAATATCACTTAATCCGACCAAATGTCACACTTCTTAAACTTAGCATATAACTTTCATTTATCAAAAGCGCTCCAAGGAAAATACACTAGGTCGTAGAACTCAAAGCAACATGATATTCTCCTAATCAATCCATATTATATTGTCTACTATCACAACCACACAATAGTTACATAGACTTAACAACCATTGTTTCACTTCATAAGAGAAAAAAACTAAGGAGATAGTACCTGACTTAGATTCCTCAGCACCTTGCCCAGTAATGGAAAACACTCTTCCTTGGATTTTTGGCCTTTGATTCACATCATTAGGCTCATCCCTTGGCTCACTCTTCAAATCTGGGCAATCTTTGATAAAGTGTCCAGTTTTGCCACATTTAAAACACGCTCTCGACTCCAAATAACATGTTCCACCATGAGCCTTTCCACATCTTGAACAAGTCTTATGTGCCTTCTTGTTTGAATTAGGCACCCCTTGCTTCTTGAATAAACTTTCACTAGACTTTCCCTTAAGGAAATTACTTAGATTTGGCTCTCTCTCTTGATCATTGGTCCTTAAGAGACAATTGCAATTTCTCTCTGCTATGAGAGCTCGGTCTACCACCTCTGCATATGTTTCCAATTTGAACATGGAAACTGGTCCTTGAATTTCCTCCCTTAAACCCCTTTCAAAATGCCTAGCCATCCTTGCTTCTGTGTCAACCATGTGTGGACCAAAGCGGGATAATTCAGCAAATTTCCACTCATACTCATACACGGATTGATTACCTTGTGCTATGCGAATGAACTCAGCTTCCTTTTGCACCATCAGACTATCGGGAAAATACCTCTTACGAAAGAGCTCAACAAAATGCTGCCAAGTTATAACTTCTCTCCCATGTGTTCTTTCTGTGGATTCCCACCATTCTAATGCATCACCTTTCAATACAAAAACAGCAAGGATAACTCGTTGCTCATCACTAACCTCCATTGCCCTAAAGAGTCTTTCTATCTCCTTAAGCCAGTTATCAGCCTCTATTGGATCCTTTGTACCCTTAAAAGTAGGAGGGTCAAGCTTTCTAAACTTCTCCAAAGCACTAGTTGGATTGGTGGCTCCTACTTGATGTTGCACTATATTGGTTAAGCCCCCAATGGCTTCAATAATAGCCTGAAGATTAGTGGTTCCGCCAATATCCGACTGACCATTCCTTGTGTTCCTCCTTGGTGGAGCCATCTCTCTAAGCAAATACAACAAGATATCATAAGTAAAGATTTTAAATATCCCTGAAGGTCAAAACCAAACAGATAGTGCAATAATCATTCCTACACGCTCCTAAAAAAAAAACACTATGAAAGGTCAAATAATTCTAACACTAAAATTCCTAATGATCACACTCTTGTTCCAAAATAATCTTACGATTAAACCTATAAGTCTACAGAATCATAAACCTATGCTCTGATACCATAACTGTAACGCCCCAAACCCATACCAAGGATTTAGATGCATAACCTGTCTTAATAATACTCAGCACTAAAATAATGGAACAGAGCGTAATAAAATGTCCACAATAACACTTCAAATAAATCAAAATCTTTTCCTAAGAAATCCATAAAAATAAAAACTTTAACAATAAAGTCTCCAAATAAAATTTCCCAGAGTTCCACAATTGCCAAAATTACTATCCTAAGAACAATATACTAAAACAGTCCATCAACTAGCATAGCTCCAAAAGAAGTCTTCAATCTATGTCCCCAATGATCTACCACCCAAAAGACATTCCAATGCTCTAATCTGAAAGGGTGGAGAAAAGGGGGTGAGCTAGAAGCCCAATAAGAGACTACATAACATGAGGATGTCTTCCAAAACAAAATATTAGTATCATTGATAAAATATAAGCTTTACGAAACATTTACAAATAGCTTTAACAGTGATATAATATACTTTGTAAAACTATCAAGAATAAACCCCTTAACTATAAGGCTAAAATCATTAAATAAAATAATAATCACTTTAGTTAGTAAAAATTACACTAAATAGGTAGAAACAATATATTATAACGATAAACAATTTTTCCACTTATGAAGATCAATAACAATATAACAGTAGTTTGATACGGAAAACATTAAACATTAGCTAGACAAAGACATAAGCTGCTAAACACTCGGTGGGTGATTCCCATAGGGAACAATAACACTAACCTCAAAGAGGCAACACTGGCTCCGAAGAGCAAACGATAACACTGCACCACACCACAATAACACTACTTCGGCCGAAGGCCAACACTTAACCCTGTGTTGGCAAAAGTTGCAGACTGTCTATCTAACCATTTGGAAACACTTTTTCTTTAACACATCATTGTCAATACCAATCATATATCATATAACAAATACTTTCTCAAAAAATATAGTTTTGAGTCATTTTTAACTTATACAGTTTCAAAGTAATATACAAGAAATAATAAAATTTAAGTATGTAATAGCATTGACAATGGTATAAGTTTTTGGAAACTTCACTTTTGCAATTATATGTATATATGTATATATATATATATATTTACCAAAAATATATATAAATATACACGTCTTGAGAGACGTCATGTTCTGAAGTCCACTTACCTCTAGTTGTTAAACAAAGCTTCACCTCAACTGTCTGAAACAGTATCAACTAGAACCTAAATAAACACAAGACAACTCAATAAGAAGGGATACACTAAGGCAGCAACGAAATATAAATTTCACTCTTAAAATTTGTATCTCACTACTTATACGGAAACTATAGCTATCTAGTACTCAATTGCTTTATCAAGTACTCTAAAGTCAAAACCTAGTAAGCAATTCTAATGAGCTGAAAATGTAGATCTCTATATTATTTAATTCTCCAAGTACGAGTTGGCTTCCAAATAATTTATGCTTATAGATCATATTATCCCAAATTACATATATATATATATATATATATATATAGCGTCCAATAAGATTCCTACCCGTAAGACATATAAAGGATACTATAAGTTTACAAAGTGATTTCTACCCGAAGGACATAGGAACCTAAATCATGCATTGATAATAAATTGGAAACTTGAAACATTTGTATAGATTAGAAAATTTATGAAGCAAGCACCACTACCAATCTGCGTAAATCCCAGCAATAAAACATCCACTAGTGCTTAACCTATATAGAATGTGATGCTACTCCACGTACATATATAAGGATCTGTTTCAAACTCAAATAAAATATGCGAGTCTAAAATAACACTTCCACGATAACTTCTATTCTTTTGCAACTGTTAGTATAGTTCCAATATTTTCAAGCAGCCTAGAGACGAAGGTTCCTTAATCAAATATGTTATCACTAAGGCGTGCATATATTGATGTTTACCTCAAAATAACGAATTTGCTGGCTGCCCCTAGCAGTTCCACAGTCTTCTATCCCTTCAATTTGTAGAAACCCTAATTCTCCACTCTTAAACTTTCACGTTGGAAGTCCTAGCTTATTTTTCAGCTTTACACGTTAAAACTGTTTCCACTAGGGCTGAAATTAAAACCTATTAGACTTAAATAAGCTTTCAAGACTTTAATTCCCACTAAAACTCATATTAAGGTTGTTTATTTGGGCTAGAACTCTAAGAATTCCAATAACACTTAAACTCCTAATCCAAATAGGTTTTAGTCTCTTATCCTTTTCCTTAAACAATAAGGAGACTAAAAAAATAAAATATGAATAATCCACAAAATAACTTTCACGTTACATCCTCTTTTATTTATTTTCTTTGTAGTAACCATAATATAAAATAATATCACATTCAAAATAAATTAAATAATTCATCAAGTTCACTTTAGAAGCAAATAAATTCAATTTAATTGAGGCGGGTGTTACACATCAACACACCTATCATTAATTCATTATTTACTAACAAGTTCAACAAGTAGAATGGCAAACTAATTAGCAATCAAACACAGCACAACAGAGAGGGACGAATTGGGTTAAAAAACAAAAACACAAACACAACAAACACAGCACAAAGAAGAGAGAAATAGAGAGTAAAAGAGAAGTAAAGAAAAGAGAGAGCAAACCTGAAGGAAAAACACAGCAGAGAGTGAAATGCTGGAGCTGAGCCGTGCGTGGAGAGGCGAGCACAGTGAGAAAGAGAGATGAGGGCGGAGAGCACAGAGAGAAAGAGAGGGACGGGACAGAGAGTTGAAGGCAGAAAATGAGGTTTTGGGTGAGTGACTTATGTGTTTTTAGGTTAGCTGAAACGCACCGTTTCGCACCTTTTTTTTTTTTTTTTTTTTTTTTTAAATTTCGGCCGGAACCGAAAATTTCGGCCGGAATTGGAAATTTCGGCCGGAATCGGAAATTTCGGATTCGGCCGATACGGCCCAAGTCGGCCCGATTCGCGCCGCGTCGGCGCTGCCACGTGGCAGGACGCGGCACGGACTCGCGGTCAATGGCGTCCCTGCCGCATCGCCGCGTCCGACTCCGGTGTGGCTCCTCTGGAGCCGCGTCGGTGCTTCCCAGCTTGTGACTCTGGTTACAATTGGAAATTTCTTTTTGACTATGGTTGCTCCTTTATTCTTATTGCAGAGATATATCATTGGAGGATCATATGCTTTTGTCTAGTTATCTGCCTCTACTAAGAGAGATGATTCCATCTGCTGCTTCAGAGATTGGAACTTACATGCTTCCATGTCAAAACAAGGTAGTTCGTTGACAACTATTATTCATCGCCATACATGCTTTCTGTCTTCAGTAACATTTCAGTCTGGTTTTAAACTGATTTCAGGTTAATGTGGAAAATAGATATAGAGTTGTAGCTCTTGCAGCCTTGTTACCCTTTTTTAGAAGAAACAAATATGAGTTTTCTTGTGTCAATTTTTTCCAATGTTATGCTTGTGATCAATATGAAGATTGTTATGATTTATATACAATTGCTTAGTATTAGTGCTGACCTGTAATTTTTGTCTATGTTTTCAATTGCTCTTTGGTGAATCCTTCTGTGATTATATATTAGCTGCAGATGATTATGTATATGACTTTTACGCTGTAAGGGATGACATGGACATAGTTCATGAAGAAGCTTCTTACCCGTTTCCTATGTAAGTATCAAATATTCTGGATTTATTTACCTGCACTTAATCTTTCTTGCTAAAGTTTGTTTTGTCATTGATTCGGTGTATAGGTTGATGAAGAGGATTATTATGATGGGCCCGATGAATCAGAATATGAGACAGATGATTCAAATGGTAATTATAAACTTTCTTCCTCTTTTTTCCTCCTCAAGTCTGCTTTTATTTATTTTCTTTTCCCTTATTCTTTTTTGTGGTTGTCAGCTGAAAATAATCCACTAAACGATTATCCTGATGAGATATCCGAAGAGGAAGAGAAGAGTGAAGCCTCTGAAAATGAGTCAGAAGAACTTGAAAGTATTGGTGAGAGGTATGGGTGGATCTTTGCCATGAATGACAGTTTCATGTGAACAATAGAATTAAACGAATCTCTCTCATGTGTAAGCTAAAGAAATCGTCTTCAATAAAATAATTAAAACTATCCCTCCACCCAAAAAAGTCCCTCTATTTATTTACCGGACAATTTGCCTGTCTCGCTTTTGAAAATAAAATAAATAGTAAAAGTAAAACGACAAAAAATTATTTTGCTTATTACTGTTTCTAAAAAACTGGAACAAGTCCATGGAAATAGCTGAGCATTTGAGTTCATGAATTATACTTTTACATATATCCCTCACCTAGGGCTGTCCAGCGGTTCAATAACCTGCCCAAACCGACCGGGTCCGACCGACCTGAAGCCCAACAGTGAACCCGAAACTCATGGCCGGTCAGATTCGGGTCTGCCTCTAACAAAAACTGAATTATCGGCTTGGGCAACGGGTTGAAGTATTAAAACCCATTTTACCTCACTTGCCAGACAGTTTCAGATTTTAAAAAGAAAATATTATTTTAGGCAAAACTATACTATTAGTCTCTGAAGTTTACTCTGTGTATGCAATTAGTCCCTCAAGTTTCAAGTGAGTGCAATTGATCCCTCAAGTTTTCAAAATGAGCAATATAAATTCTTTAGTTAACTTCCGTTAGTTATGTTGCTTACGTGGCTAACGGAATAATGACTTGACAAATTTTAAATAATGTGGCATTTATTTTTGTTAAAAAAATCCAAAATTAAATTTACACATAAGAAAGAAACTAGACCCATTCCAATTCAAATATTTATCCTAACCCAGTACAAAAAAATCTCTATTTACAGTGAAAGAGCTAAATTGATGATTTTCAATGGAAGCACAAATTCATAAATTTATTTGCATTGTTTTGACTTGTAAGTTAACATTTGTATTATGAAAATTTTTGTTTTTCGGCTGGATTTGGACCCAAGAGCCACTGCCACAGCCATGAGCCAACTTATTTATGGATGCAATGTGTATTGGAGAAAAAATCATTAATGATGAATATTGCTTTATACTAAAGATAGAGACGGGTATAAAACAAAAACTTTTAATCATTTAAAACTATAATAAACACAATACTATTCAACACGTGTCACGTGTAACTAATATAGTCCGGTGGATGACGTTGATTACGTCCACTTGGAGGAGAGCCAGGTCCAATCAAGAGGGGCTTCTAAAAATAGACAAAGATAGAAGGAGAAATTATTGGTTCCTCCGGAAGGACCACTGATGTGATTCTCCTTGCTCCTGTCAGCCAATAAAAAAGTGCCATGTGGCCATTTATGGTGATTCAGCTCCACATCAGCACTTAACCCATTTCCTTAACTCTTGTTAACAAAACCAAACCAATGATTCAGCTCCTCCCTACGATGTATCTCCTCTAAAACAAAACACTGGCATTCAAAATTTTCTCTCTCTCTCTCTCTCTCTCTCGGATTGAAGTTTCTCTCTTCACGGCTCAGCCCCTGGCCCGGATCTTCGGTTTTGACGATACTGGCCTTTTTCTCATCGGAAAATCCCTAAAATCCCCACTGGTATAGTCACCAAATTTCAAAAATTTTCTCTCTTCCACCAAACCTTGCTGTACGTGGGACACCAGCGTCAATTCTCCATGACCATGGCTACAACTGGAAGCCTCCAAGGCTCACACGACCACCACCGGCGGTGCTTGCTGGCCTGACCTTCTCCTCTCTTTAGGTCTCTGTTTTTTCGCTCTCTCAAGTCCAGTCGTGGCCAAGCTTCTGCTTGCACCGCGACACCACCATTTCTAGTGATGCTTCTCACCATATATACCACCATTGGTTTAATATAACAATAATTCATTTTCATCATTTGGGTTTGGCAGTAACTCAATGTTCTATTTTATTTTAATGTTGATTTTAGAAATACACAAAAGATGTTTGTGAAAATGTTTGATAGAAACTTTGAAGTAATGTTAAGCTCACTGATGATAAAAATAATTGATCGAATCCTATGCTTCTAGGTTCCTAATATTTTTAGCTTGTAGTGTGCAAGAACTTCTTTATATGAGCTAATTTAGACAAGCTGTTGGATTTCTAGTATTAACAATAATTGTTATTATTGCATTTTTAAAGCTGGTTTTTGGGTGGGCACTGAAGGTGTCTGTTGAAATGCTTCATAGAGTTTTTAGTTTATCTCTTTGTATTCTGCCTTCTTTTTGTGTGGATTTTTATGTTAATGTGATGCTAAAACTGTGATGTTATGTATATGGAAATTGGATTTTCAAGTTTGTGTGTTATCGTTTAGAACTTATCTCAGGCAGACAGTAGACAAATTATTCTCATAAAAGCTATGATTTTGTATTCAAAATAGCACAAAAATGAAAAACCATTTATTTGTTAACTACATTAAGTGGTCTGTTGGTTGCCCTAAGCTTTTTTAGCAAATATCTAAGGTGAGTCTTTACTTTAGTCCTTCATGCTTTTAGATGGGAGCAGACATTGAAAACTATTAGTGCTCTTGGTTGGTAGTAAACTAATAGCATTGGAATAGCCAAAATTTACTAGAAATGATAACAAAAATATGATTTGTTTCACGGTAATTTTCTCTTGGTAATAATTGTTCTCTCATGTGGTATTCTCACATTCCTACAATAGGGACTCTGGATTTTTTTTTTTCCTTTTTTCACACAATCAATAGTAGACTGATTGATGACTTTTATGTGTGTACCCTTTGACAAATTTGTTAGAATGCTAGTGTTTTGTTAGAATTCCTTGGAGTCACTATGGCTGCTATTACTTGTTAGTTTACTTAAATTGTTGGCCTGAATATCTTAATTTTTTCTAACAAACTTTTTTTTTTCCTGTAGATACCGTTCATTGGATCTCATTCCATACTTGTGAGGGCAGTTGTGGTGAATGCAGATCTTGATGATTTGGAAGCATGAACGTCCATTGGTTTAAAGCTACGTGTATCTCTATAGGATCTAGCTGACAATTGTTTTTTGCTTGGTGAGGTGCGCTTGGTGAGGTGTGCATGCAAAAGAAGACTCCTCAAAACAATTTGGAAACCAACTTTGACATATCAACTCTTGAATAAGTGGAGTGTTATGGCAAATTTAATTTGTATAAGAGGCTTTCTCTCTTGGGGTTGCAGACTGCAGTTAATAAAATTATAATAAAATTAGAGAAGTGCTGTGGTTTGATTCTTGTTAACAAGAAAAAAATTTAGCCTTTGCTGGCCATCTTGTATTTATCACCCATATATAGTTTTGTCAACAATAATGAGGACATCTTGTATTTATCACCATATATCTTGAGTAAAGGGGAAAAAAGAGAGTATGAAATGGACTTGTTCTAGCTAGCTGGTGTTGTGTTTTTGCCTTCTGTTGTTGCTACGGAATTGAATAGCTGAGCAATTTGTTGCATCTTTATGTTGTAGTTGATTTTGTGTGGCTAAGCTGATTTTGTGTTGACGAATATATGTAATGTATACAATTTTGTTTATGTTATACGCTTTATTTAATGCATTTCGAATTTTTATCTAGACTAAATGGAATTGTTTTTTGTGCATGAATTTGCTTGGAGCAACGGAGCAAGTACTAAAATTGACGATGACTCAAAAACACAAATTATATCAAAGTGTTTACATGACTCTTATTCTTGTAAAAACAAGGAATACATATCAAGAGTCTTCAAAGGATGCTTGGCCAATTTTACAATCAAAAGTTAATTCAAGAGAGTAGACAAGAAATGATGTTGTTCTAAAAATGAACAAAATTTTATTAGAATGTATACTTCGACCACAAGGCCATATAACAATAGTTTTGTTGAAATATACACTTTGTTAACAAGAAACAAATCTTCCCATCATCATATATTCATAATACATAATTCCCCACAAAAGAAAAAAAAAAAAATAAGAAGGTCTTGTAAGCTTCAAGATCAAGTTCTTCTTCAACCTTAAATGGCATGACCTACTCATTAAGTTATAGTTGGTGCGCCTCCAGCTTCTTGACTGTACATTAAAAATGAAATTATAAGTTTATAACTAAGCCACACAACACATGCATAAACTTAAGCAAAGTAAACCTGTTAAATTTAAAGAAGCCTGTATAACCTCTTTGGCACTCAGTTTTCCAATCTAAAAGCATTATTTACTTATTTTTAACTTTTACATATATTTAACATATCTTGGAATTACAACTTCCCCCAGCCCTCTATGGGTTCTGCTAGAATTAATATTTCTAGTTCTTAAACAGATTTGTTGTTCTACTCTTGACAGAGAGCCCCTTTTACTTCCACCCATGTACTCAAAATGGAATTTCAACAAGCATGTTGTTCATGTGTATATACAAGAATCTAGGGAAACAAAAATCACAATGTGGCCAACAACTTTATTTTAATCATTGGATAATCCTTTAACACAAAAACCAAAATTTTGATTTCCATCTCTTTGTGGGTGCATTTTGCACAAATTATCTAGAAACTCTTTGACCTAACTATTCTACTCCATGTTCAAGAGAAAAAAATAGCCATTTATGTAGCAATAAGCTAACGGAAAGAAGTTTTTATTTCATTTCCTAGGCTATGCAGTCATGAAGAGTCTAAAATCCAAAGCATTGATTTTTTTCTCTAATTCCTTTCCCCTTGTACAATATAAAGATGAAACATCAATAACAGAAAAAATTATTGAGAAAACAAAGGAAACAATAACAAGACAGAGGTATTAGTGAAATGTTCTTGTTGCTCTCACTTTTTCACAAAACAGAAAAAATAGACAAAATCTCAAACACATGAACATTGAATAATTTTCATGAGCAATTGAATCCTTGAGAGGTAAAAGAGTGTCTAACATTTGACCATGCATAAGGTGCTAATCATCTATAAATTTTCTCTGCAACTAAAGGAAACCCAAATACAAGAATGGTAAAGACAAAATATTTGTGCAAGTGACCATTACCAAAAAAAAAAAAAAAAAATACTAGCTAATAAAAGGGGAATTCAGATAGAAAAAGACCAATAAAAGATAATAGAACTCTATAAAAGAAAATAAACAAGTAAGCACATATCCAGCAAGTATGCACAAAGGAAGTCACATTATTAGAAGAGTAAATCTCATCCTTTTAACCCAAAATCGGTGAGCAAATAAGAGGGAAAAAAACCCACATGCCAAAACAACATAAATTGACAAAAACCCCATTTATTTTTATCATCAGTGAGCTTAACATTACTTCAAAGTTTCTATCAAACATTTTCACAAACATCTTTTGTGTATTTCTAAAATCAACGTTAAAATAAAATAGAACATTAAGTTACTGCCAAACCCAAATGATGAAAATGAATTATTGTTATATTTAAACCAATGGTGGTATATATGGTGAGAAGCATCACCAGAAATGGTGGTGTCGCGGTGCAAGCAGAAGCTTGGCCACGACTAGACTTGAGAGAGCGAAAAAACAGAGACCTAAAGAGAGGAGAAGGTCAGGCCAGCAAGCACTGCCGGTGGTGGTCGTGTGAGCCTTGGAGGCTTCCAGTTGTAGCCATGGTCATGGAGAATTGACGCTGGTGTCCCACGTACAGCAAGGTTTGGTGGAAGAGAGAAAATTTTTGAAATTTGGTGACTATACCAGTGGGGATTTTAGGAATTTTCCGATGAGAAAAAGGCCAGTATCGTCAAAATCGGAGATCCGGGCCAGGGGCTGAGCCGTGAAGAGAGAAAACTTCAATCCGAGAGAGAGAGAGAGAGTAAATTTTGAATGCCAGTGTTTTGTTTCAGAGGAGATACAACGCAGGGAGGAGCTGAATCATTGGTTTGGTTTTGTTAACAAGAGTTAAGGAAATGAGTTAAGTGCTGACGTGGAGCTGAATCACCATAAATGGCCACATGACACTTTTCTATTCGCTGGCAGGAGCAAGGAGGACCACTCCCGAAGGGACCAATAATTTCTCAGATAAAAGGGCCCATAAAGGTCATAAATGCGCATTTGTCGGAAGTACACAGTGAGAGTTTGGATAATGCTTTAAGTTACTGTGCGTTTTCCGCGTTGCGGCTTGTCCCTTCTTTCTTTAACTTCGTGTTTTGAAAGTTAGACTGGCCACTTTCTTTAAAAGGACAGGAGTCACTCAACTCCACAGTGGTTAGCTTCCAGCAAAATATAAATTCGCATTTTAGAAAACCTAGATCCCTGACCCTAAAGATTAGAGTGGCGGCTTCAAACCCAACCGATCCTCTCTCTCTTTGATACAACAATTTCCAATTTCCGATCGTAAGGTAATTCTTGTGCTCTTAATCTGGAACAATTTAGATGGTACTGATGTATCTATTCTGCTCTAACTTTTTTTTTTTTTTTTGATCAATAACATTCATCTTGATTAGAGTTTTTACTGCATTTGGGAATGTTAGATTTGATAGGGTGAATGAAAATTGTGGAAAAAAGCAACTTCCGATTGCATGTTTGATTATTTAAGTATAGGTCCTACTATTTGTCTATTACAGTATGTTCATGTCTATTAAGAATTTTCACCTCTTGTGTGTACTTTTTCTTTTTGGTATACATTTTAAGTGTAGAAGGAGATTTGAACCCTCGATATCTTTGTTAAAAATACCAAAATTACCAATTTGCCTAAAGGTCATTGGCACCTCCGATGTGTAGTATGAAATCCCAGATTTCCCGTTTATAATATGGTTAGCTGAAGTAATTGAAAGCTAATCCAAATTCTAGTAACTAAAGGTGTAGTTTTGTTTAGTTGTTGCCTTCTATTGTTGTTCCTTAACCAATGTTATGGATTCCGCTCCGTTCTGGCTGGAACGGACGGAAATACCGTACTGGAATGCAAACCGGAATGGTAATCCCCTTGTTCCACCTCAAACAAATTGCCGGGCCACTCCGGTGTGTTTCCAGCATTCCAGGGTGTTTCGGTAAATACCAACTGAAACTCAAGATTCGGCCTGTATGGATTTTGGGATTTTTTTACCTTCAACTTCATATCTGACCAGCTGAGCTGCTGCCCTTCGTACTACTATTTACTTGCATTCAAAGTCACTGTGACTTCCTAAGAGAAGTCGTTTCCTGTTCTCTTAATCTGGAACTGTGTACTAGATGGGTATTGATGTATCTTATTCTGCTCTAGTTTGTGTTTGTAAGGGTCTTGGGGAATTATGTAGGGGCCAGGTGTTTGTTGTTTCAATTTACCAACGCTAATACTGCACCCATGTTGCAGGTGTTAGTCATGGGCAGCTGCTACTCAATTGTCAAATCCAACAAAATAGCTGTGGGGGATGGCACTGCTGCCAGTGCTTCCATAGGTGGCAAAGCCAATGGAAGCACTGTAGTGGATGGTTTTGCTGCCGAAGCCAATGGAACCGCTGTGGTGGATGGCATTGCTGCCGAAGCCAATGTAGCTGGTGTGGAGGATCTTGCCGCCGAAGCCAGTGGAGCAGCTGTGGCGTATGACGCTACCACCGAGGACTATGGAATTCAGGTGGTGTTTCTTTCTTTGAGTTCAATTCATTCTTTATGGTTGTTGCTCTCCTTATCTCTCTCAATCTCTTTGTTCAAAGCATGAGCTGAGTATTTGGTTTGGAGGTAGTGAGTTTTTTAATGCTTTCTCAGTCCTTTGTTTTCTTGTCATTTCTTTCTTATGTTTCTAGTAATCATGATAAGTTCAAGTATGTAATAACAAATCCAAAAAAGTGTATCATCATAAGTTACCATATTTAATTATAGTTGTTTCCATCACTGGCCAGCACGATGGTAATGGGTGTAAACACCTGGAAGCTTCTATTTGCCACCATTTTGCACGTGCTTGGATTTTTGCATCTAAAGTGCATCCCTAGTCATTTAGTCATTACACGATTGACAGGCCAAACTTGCAGTTAGGAACACTAAAACTAAGCTCCAAGAAAACTAACTTACTTAGTGTAACCCCAATTGAATCAGGAGGAAAAAAAATTCTTTCTACGCCTTAGAACTATCTGATCATATTTGATGGAGTATACTCTAATCCCTCGTGAGTTTAAGCAGCTAACAGCCATGCTAAACTCCTTACAGTCATGTACTCATTCTGCTCAAGCTCTTAAAGTTGACATGAATCTTGGTGAAGCAAGCTCGGAACTTGCATCAAGTTCAATAAGTTTGGGTTTATAGTTTATACCTTTAGCGCTTCGTAGAAAACCTTGCCTGTACAATGAATAGGATCACCCACAGCTTCTTTTCAAGTTCTTCTCACTGCACCCACAAGCCCAGCTTCTCCAAATGTCTTCCAATCATAGGTCCTATGCAATAACCACAATTATGAGCACTTGCTTGCTCTTCACATAACTAATTCGAGTGTTAGGTGATGGAATCGTAGAATTGGTTAAGAGAGAGAGAGAGAGAGAGAGAGAGAGAGAGTACCTCACTCTTTTCCCATTTAATGGTCTCATTCTCTTTTGCAGAACAATATTATTTATATGGTTGCAGGATCCCAACCAGACACTTATTTTACTAATCATAAAATATTGCTAATATTAAAATTAAAAATTAGTTTAAAATTCTTTTTACTTGTCAAAAGAAATTTTAAAAGTTAGTTACCAAAAAAAATTGTTCAATTGGACATGGTTGAAGAGTCAAAGATGAATGCCACAACATGCATCCTCTGTTCGTTGTTGGTGTATTAAAAGCATGTCTATTTCTATCACACACGTTCCTCCATGATACACACAATCTCTTGTCCATTTGGATAGCAGGATTTTTTTTAGAGGATTATGGATAGCAGGATTTGAGTTCTTAAATACAAATATAAACTTTGAAATGGCAAGGATTTGGTTTGTGCCAAATCCAGATTTGAATTTCCCTTTTGTTCAATCATTTATCTAAAAGTTTATTGCTTTGGCTCTGCTTCTAAGTTCTACCTTATTTTCCTCATCTGTTGCATGATCATCTGGCGCAGCCTCGTCAGTGATCCATCTCCCTTGAGAATCTCTTATCACTAAGAGTAACAAAGGGGTCAATAGGAGGTTGACAAGAGATGTTTTTATTGCATTTGGGAATGTTAGATTTGATAGGGTGAATGATTAGAAAATACTCCGAAGATAGTTGAAGAGTTTTGTGCAACATTTGATTACGGGTGTTAGAGGGTGGATTAAAAATTCTCTTGTTGCGAGATAGCCAAAGATGCCAAACCCTGTAAACAAAGATAATATTCCGAGGGGTATAATTGTTTTCAAATTTAGCCCATAACAGTTTTAAAAATAGTAAATAACTTAAATAAAATTTTAAGGTATGTTTGAGAGTTTGGATTGTACCTCCTGAACCATGAAGTTGCTATTGCTCAATTGGTTCTAGGCACCATGACCAGAATAATGTTACCTAAATAAGTTACTGAACTTTGTCAATGTCTGCCTGTTAGATCTGAAAATTGTGGAAAAAAGCAACTTCCGATTGCATGTTTGACTATTTAAGTATAGGTCCTACTATTTGTCTATTACAGTATGTTCATGTTTGACTTTATTTGTAATGTGAATTAAGAATTTTCACCTCTTTTGTGTACTTTTTCTTTTTGGTATACATTTTAAATGTAGATTGAACCCTCGATGCCTGCGGTGGATGACACTGCCGCCAGTGCCAATGGAATGGTTATTGGAGGCGGCATTGCTGCCAAAGGTAATGGAACCACTGTGGCGGATGGCTTTGCTGCCAAATCCGATGGAACTGCTGTGGGGAATGGCATTGCTGCTAGAGCCAATGTAGCTGCTGTGGTGGATGATGCTGCTGAAGCCAATGGAGCTGCTGTGGTGGATGGCGCTGCCCCTGAAGCCAATGGAGCTGCTGTGGTGGTCGATGCCGCCAAAGCCAGTGGAACACCTGTGGTGCATGACGTTACCACTGAGGCCAATGGATTTCAGGTGGTGTTTCTTTCTTTGAGTTCAATTCATTCTTTATGGTTGTTGCTCTCCTTATCTCTCTCAATCTCTTTGTTCAAAACATATGCTGAGTATTTGGTTAGGAGGTAGTGATTTTTTTAATGCTTTCTCAGTCCTTTGTTTTCTTGTCATTTCTTTATTATGTTTCTAGTAATCATGATAAGTTCAATTATTCAATAACAAATCCAAAAAAGTGTATCATCATAAGTTCCCATATTTAATTATAGTTGTTTCTATCACTGGCCAGGACGATGGTAATGGGTGTAAACAACTGGAAGCTTCTATTTGCCAGTATTTTGCACGTGCTAGGATATATGTGTCTAAAGTGCATCCAGGGATGGAACCATGTACAAGCAGAGGAGGGCTGTGGCCCCTCCTAAATTTTTTCTAAAATATTAAATAATAGGTATATATTTAAAATTTTAGAAAATAAGTCCATGAAAAATTATATTTACCCCTCTTAAGAAAATTATATTTGCCACCCTCGACTTTGAATCACCCTCGACTTTGAATCCTAGTTCTGTCCCTGAGTGCATCCCTAGTCATTTAGTTATTACACGATTGACAGGCCAAACTTGCACTTGACCACTACAACTAAGCTCCAAGAAAACTAACTTAGTGTAACCCCAATTGAATCAAGAGGAATAAAAATTCTTTCTACGCCTTAGACCTATCTGATCATATTTGACAGAGTATACTCTAATCCCTTGTGAGTTTAAGCAGCTCACAGCCATGCTAAACTCCTTATAGTCATGTACTCATTCTGCTTAAGCTCTTAAAGTTGACATGATTCTTGGAGGAGCAAGCTCGGAACTTGCATTAAGTTCAACAAGTTTGGGTTTATAGTTTACACCTTTAGCGTTTCGTAGAAAACCTTGCTGTACAATGAATAGGATCAACCACAGCTTCTTTTCAAGTTCTTCTCACTGCACCCACAAGCCTGGCTTCTCCAAATGTCTTCCAATCATAGGTCCTATGCAAGAACCACAATTATGAGCACTTGCTTGCTCTTCACATACCAAATTCGAGTGTTAGGTGATGGAATCGTAGAATTGGTTAAGAGAGAGAGAGAGAGAGAGAGAGAGAGAGTACCTCACTCTTTTCCTATTTAATGGTCTCATTCTCTTTTGCAGAACAATGTTATTTATATGGTTACAGGATCCCAACCAGACACTTATTTTACTAATCATAAATATTGCTAATATTAAAATTAAAAAATAGTTTAAAATTCTTTTGCTTGTCAAAAGAAATTTTAAAAGTTAGTTACCAAAAAAAAAATTGTTCGATTGGACATGGTCGAAGAGTCAAAGATGAATGCCACAACATGCATCCTCTGTTCGTTGTCATTGTATTAAAAGCATGTCTATTTCTATCTCACACCTTCCTCTATAATACACAGAATCTCTTGTCCATTTGAATAGCAGGATTTGAGTTCTTAAATACAAATATAAACTTTGAAACGGCAAGAATTTGGTTTGTGCCAAATCCTGATTTGAATTTCCCTTTTGTTCAACCATTTATCTAAAAGTTTATTGCTTTGGCTCTACTAAGTTCTAACATATTTTCCTCAACTGTTGCATGATCATCTGGAGCAGCCTCGTTGGAATCTGTGGAATTCTTTTCAAGTTGGGATGTTGAAGGTTTTGATGTATTTACGCTTGTCTGGAGTGACCCAACTTGTAAACAACAGCAACGAGAATATTGAATTCTATACCAGAACAATGGGTATAGATAATCTGAGATTCTGCCTGAACGCTCATCAAACTAAACACATAAATATGAGAGAACTTTCTGCATTTCGGGGTGCACATACTGCTCAAGTTGTGGTGCTGAAGGTCGGAGAAAAATATGTGGGAACCTTTATTCCTCAAGATTTTGTCACCTACAGGAAGTTCGAGTTCAATCAAATCGATACGGAAGTACCGTATTGCTCTGACCGTGTGGCCAGATGGCCAAGACAGGGCCGGCACTAGGCCTAGGCCATTTAGGCCATAGCCTAAGGCCCCCTAACATGGGAGACGTTATTCTGCGTTTCTGTTGCATGTTTTGGGGTCTATCCAAAGAAGTTAATACCGTACCGTATCGGTCATTCTGTGTTTCTGTTGCATGTTTGGGGGTCTATTCCAAAGAAGTTAATACCGTACCGTACAAGTTGGTACGGTCGGTATTTTTCTTACCGGTCGGTGGACCGGTACAGAAATACTTACGTTTCGTTTCGCTTCAAATTTCGGCCGATACCGGACTGTACCGGCTTTACCGGCGAAAATCAGGTGTTCCGGCCGGTAAATCTGATTCGGGCCGGGAAAGAAAAAACCAGAAAAACATATCACTAAAAGAGAAAAAAGCCAAGAAAATGTTATCGCCACCGCTTTCAGCCTTGCAACCTTCTCTGTTTCTCCTTCTTGCATTGTTTTAGTTTTACAGCCTTCTTCTCACCCTTATGTCCTTCTCCTCTGTTTTACATGTTTTTCTTGTGGGTGTACTGAAGATCTGGCTGGAAGGTATGCCAAGTTTATTTCCTTCTTGTTTTTGTTTTGTACGCTGACTGGTGCTCTTCTCAATGTAGAAGTCAAAATATATATATTAAAAGTGAGTTTCTAGGACACGTGGTTGGAGGGTGTTAAGAGTTTGAAAAAAGCTTTGGGTTCTGCCTTTTTCAATGTGAATGACAGCTACAGTCTTTTTTAAATATAAAATTTAAGCTTTTTTCTTTATTTTTTTAGTTGATTGAATTGTACTCATATGATATGACATTTCCGCTTGTTGTTCAAGAATTAAGTCTTTATTTTTTTTTCTTTTATTATATTTTTCATTATAGAACTACATATTTTTTAGGAATTAATGCAAGGTAAAAAAAAAAAAATCTATATATGTACCTGAATATCTATATTATTATTATTATAATTTTACAATTACAATGTTAGGTTGTGTTAGATAGTAATATTTTATATAATTAAGGGTGTCAATTCGAGTTAGTGTGTCGAGTTCGTGTCGTGTCGAGGTAGGAGTATTTGAATAAATGGCTCAACCCTAACCCAACCCATTTAATAATCGTGTCATGATCTTTCAACCCTAACCCGACCTGTTAATAAAGCAGGTTGACCTGACCCAACCCATTTGACACACTTAATAAACGAGTTGTGTTGGGTTGACACGAATGTAACACAACCCATTTCAACCTGTATAATATTAAATATAACATCTATCTATAAATAATTATTTTTACATCCCAAAAAGCAGTGCAAACACTTCAAGTCTTCAACCCACATTCAAAATAATATAATTTAACAAAAATATAACATTCATCTAGAAATAAGTTCTTTACACTCCAAAAGAAGTGCATACAATTCAACTCAAATTCAAAATAACAAAGTTTCACAAAATAAAATAAGATATTTCAACAAAATATAATATTCTTGGAACTTGCCAAATGCTAAGTATCAATATTGAAAGAATTTGAGCAAATAGTAGATTAATCTTGACTATGACCACGATTATCATCTATAGATTCTTTGTTAATGTCCAAATTCATAACATCTTCCACAAACTCATCCAATTTCATTTGTGTAAGTTCTATGCCACAAAAAAAAAAAAAAAAAAAAAAAAGAGTATTAATAGTTCTAAGGTCTGCAAAGTTTTAATTTCCAATTATATCTCTTGTAAATTTTTGTAATTACTCACTTTTCTTTTTAAATTTAAAACATGTGTTAGATATAAAAAGTATTTGACAAATCTAAAATAAAATAAATATTTATTTGTTAAACGGGTTGTGTTAAGTGGGTCATTTCGGGTTGACACAAATAAATTGACGTGTCAAACGTGTCTATTGCGGGTTACGCGGGTTGACCCATTTATGATCCGTTTCTTATCGTGTTACTTTCGGGTCAACCCATTTATGACCCAAACCCATTAAGACCCAACCCTAACCCGAAAAAACTCATGTCGGGTTCGTGTCGTGTTCGCGGGTTGGGTCGAATATTGACACCCCTATATATAATATATAAAATTAGCGATAATCTCGAAACGGTATACCGGTATCAGCCGTTACCGAAATATTTCGTACCAATGATTAAACTGAAATAGCTTCCGGTACAGTATTGGCTCCCTTGGTCTACACGCATGTAAGGGAGAAAAAACATGCAACAGAAACATGATGATTTTACTAACATTTAAAGGCTCCCAAATATAGGAGTAGTAAAGTTTTTTTAATTATTATTTTTTTCTAATTAAAGAAAAAATGTACTCATCAAAAATTAAAGAAAAAATGTGAGTTAGGTGGACATTTTTTTCCAAAGCTTAAAATATTAGAGTTATGGTAGTATATTACAAGTTTTATTACATAAGTCCTATAAATTAACATGTCAATAATCACATGAAGTAATTCAATACTCATTTATTCTTTTGTTGAAGTCACATCAATTTGTAAGCTTTTCTAAGAAAATTTATACTACATTTAAAATTTTCTCCCCCAAAAAAAAAAAAAAAAAAACAATATGAATAAATAGAAATGCAATTTAATCTCCATTAAGTGAATGAAAAATGCTAAAGTTAATACAAATTTACGATAAAAACTTATAAACTAATATGGTAGCAAAAAGTTCAATGTCACTTAAATAGTATAATAAATGAATGAGAGATCCAAAGGGGTAGGACAAGGGGAGCAACAAACTCAGATTTAGCACACTAGGGGTAGATTTGGTATAGCTTGGTTTTGGAAGAATTAGGGTTAGGTTTTGGTGAGGAATAGGCTAGAAAATAATAGAGATTATAGGGTTTCCCAAGGGGACAAGGATTAGTAGGGTTTGGGGATGAAACAAAGGAAAACAATCAAGGTTTAGGTGGTTGTTCCTATGCTGTGAACAGTGATCCGTGAACAATAATCGTGAATTGTAAAATTAAAGAAAATAGATAAATTCTAGGAATCACACATAGACTTCCTAAGCATCACACTCAGGGCTCCTTGGCATCATACCTTAGAGAAGGTTGCATCACACAAACCATAAAGAGAGCTTTATAGCTCTTAAATTTTGAAAACATTCATCAATAATCATTTCAATAGTAAGGTACTACAACTTTTTAAATAGGCGACTAATACTTAATCCTAATTGAACTAGGATTTCTCAAAACCCTAATAAGACTTGGACTCCTTGGGCTTTCTTGCTAAACCCAAACTAAATAACCAAGCTTAAAATGAAACTAAAGTAAGACCTAGTAGTCTATAAGCACAGCCCATTCTAGAATATTAGGAAATTACAAAATTGCCCTTGATACATAAAATCAAATAAAATATAGGAAATCTGTCTTCTCACTGCCTCCTGCATCATTCTCCCTCAGTTGGAGAAAATTAGACCTCAAGTTTTTAAGTGTTGAAGTAAAAAGAATCTTGGTTTCTTGAAGTGCATCCTTGACATTGAATAAACACTTTGAATTCGAATTTCCTTTTGTTTCTTTGTTTGTGACAACAATGATGATAATGATAATGATACACCCACCAATTCAATTGACCCATTAAACTTTTCAGGAATGACAAAATAAATATCTCGAAAAGTTGGTGTAGGCAATCGTACTTTGCTTTGATACGCAACATCAACCTCGAAATAAGTCACTTTGTCCTTCATGTGCTTCACTTCGGCCTCATATTTATTACATAGTACTCGATCAATTTCAACGTCATCGATAATTGCCATCTCTTTAAAGCCTTGTTGCATTACTTCATGCTTCCCTTGATCACTTGCATCTATCTTCAACTTAGGCTACTCAGCATCCCCTACGTTGCTCACTAGACTACTTGTACCTTTGACAAAGTCAATAGAGTACTCATGCATAGGACATAAGGGCTTTGATAAATCTTTCAAAGAAAAATCAGTGCAATCTTTGGAAAAATTTGCTAGAATTTAAGGCACTTCTATAGGCTAGTCAGGTTTTATTTTGGTAGCTTTTGTTGCTACACCATAATTTTTAGCTTCTAGATCTTTTCCTTCAATAAATTTTGGCTTTGATACTTTAAATTTATCCATCTCGACTAAGGTTATAGGTTTCAAAACAACCTCCTTCTTACCAACCATTAGAGCATAGGTGTTTTCTCTCCCATAATGTTTTACATTTTGATCAAAGGGCCAAGGTCGACCAAGAAGGATATGTGTAACTTTCATAGGAATTATATCACACATGATAGAATCACTATAAATACCACAAAGAAAAAGAAATAAGGAATCTATGAGTTACCAGAATAGAAGTGTTGTCTGTCCAAGCCACTTTGTATGGTTGAGGATGAGGTTCAACCGGAAGCTTAAGACGTTCAACCGTGGAAGATGACACAACATTCATGCAACTTCCGCCATCAATAATAAGCTTCTTTTCTTGGTTTTCACAACAAACCAACATCTGAAATATTGAAGTTCGCCTCCAATCCTCTTTCTTTGCTTTAGGGGCTGCTAAAATACGTCTTGCTATAGATAAAAGGGAAGTATCCACTTCATCCTCCTCCAAGTCATCTATAGCAAAATCTCCATCATCAAACGCATCCTCCATATGACCTTCATCTTGCTCACAATCACTCAATTTCCCCATAAACAATCTCCTTGATCGTGTAGACATGATGCAAAAAATCCTTGCTTTGATACCAAACTGACGTAGGACAAGGGGGAACAACAAGGATTAGGGATTATAAGGTTTCCAAGGGGACAAGGATTAGTAGGGTTTTGGGGATGACATAAAGGAAAACAATCAAGGTTTAGGTGGTTGTTCCTATGCTGTGAATAGTGATTCATGAACAGTAACTGTAAATAGTAAAATTAAAGAAAATAGATAAATACTATGAATGACACCTAGACTTCCTAAGTATCACACCTAGGGTTCCTTGGCGTCACACCTCAGAGAGGGTTGCATCACACAAACTATAAAGAAAGCTTCATATCTCTTAAATTATAAAAACATTCATCAATAATCACTTCAATAGTAAGTACTACAACTCTTTAAATAGTTGATTAATACCCAATCCTAATTGAATTAGGATTTCTTAAAACCCTAATAAGACTTGGACTTGGACTCTTTGGGCTTTCTTACTATACCCAAACTGAATAACCAAGCTTAAAATAAAACTAAAGTAAGACTGAATAGACTATAAGCACATCTCATTCTAGAATGTTAGGAAATTACAAAATTGTCCTTGATATATAAAATCAAATGAAATATAGGAAATCTGTCTTCCCACTGCCTCCTGCATCAATTTTCCTATTTAATGGTCTCATTCTCTTTTGCAGAACAATATTATTTTTATGGTTGCAAGATCCCAACCAAAATCTTATTTTACTAATCATAAAATATTGCTAATATTAAAACTAAAAAATATTTTAAAATTCTTTTACTTGTCAAAAGAAATTTTAAAAGCTAGTTACCAAAAAAAAATTGTTCGATTGGACATGGTTGAAGAGTCAAAGATGAATGCCACAACATGCATCCTCTGTTCGTTGTCGGTGTATTAAAAGCATGTCTATTTCTATCTCACACCTTCCTCCATGATACACAATCTCTTGTCCGTTTGGATGGCAGGTTTTTTTTTAGAGGAATATGGATAGCAGGATTTGAGTCATAGATTTGGATTTGAGTTCTTCAATATAAATATAAACTTTAAAACGGCAAGGGTTTGGTTTGTGCAAAATCCCGATTTGAATTTCCCTTTTGTTCAATCATTTATCTAAAAGTTTATTGCTTTGGCCCTACTTCTAACTTTTAACTTATTTTCCTCAACAATTGCATAATCATCTGGTGCAGCTTTGGAATCTGTTGAAATCTTACCCAGTTAGGATCTTGAAGCCTTGGAAGTTTTTATGACTGTCTGGAGTGACCAGCCTTATCAACAACAACGACATGAATATTGAATTCTATACCATAGCAAGAGGTGTGAAAAGTCTGAGATTTCGCCTGAGAGCTTTTCACTCTAAACACATAGATATGAGAAAACTTTTTACATTCCGGGAGGCACGTGCTCCTGAAGTTGTGATGCTGGTGGTGGGAGGAAAACCTATAAGAAATACCTTTGTTCCTGAAGATTTTGTCAAGTACAAGAAGCTCGTGTTCAATAAAAACGAGAAGGGAGAAGTGTATTGGTTTGGCTATTTGCTCAGATGGCCCGTTATTGAGACACACGTCCCTTTTTGTTAGAGTTTATGTCTTAAAATTCAATTTATTGACATATTATAAATAATTAAATTGTTTAATTATTTGAGACTATTTGTAAATGAACTAATTAGACATTATTATAGTTCTTGAAATGCATTGTAAGTGATTTATGTGATTTTGTTACAGAAGATATAAATCACAAGTTCCTTGTAAATTCAAAATATAGTTCGCTCTATATTTTGATATTACCTCTTGGTAGGCCTTGGACATGTATGTATTATTGCCCCATAGTGGGCCTCGGGTTTATATTTCTCGACATTGCCTCTTGGTAGGCCCAGATGTATGTTTCTCGATGTTGCCTCTTCGTAGGCTTTATGTGTGTTTCTTGATATCGCCTCTGGGTAGGCTTTATTTATGTTTGATATTGCCTCTCTGTAGGCCTTAGATGTATGTTTCCAGTAGCACATTAGCATTTATGAGCCTATTGTACCACTATTCTTACTCATGCATTGCCGCATTTCAAGAATAACGACATTCTTTCGTTGGCTTATATCTCATATTTACTTGCATTGTATCTTATTCTCAGCAATTTATGATAAAATCTAATATTGATTGATTCGTTGGGGGAGATGGAAAAGGGAGAGACTGCATAAAATAAAACTACTCTAGTGTAGGTTTTATGCGATTTCTAATATGAGAGGAAATGTTCCCAATGGGATGGACCCATCATTGTACCCAAAGTTTCGATCTTGAGGATATTGATTTGTAGAAACGGATTGAACTGCGCAAAATAAACTGCTCCAATGTGGATTTTGCATGGTTCTAAATTGGTAAACCGACTTTAAGTGGGATTAGAATCGCACTGGATGATTATATGATGATGAGCTTCTTGACAACCTCAATTATGAACATGGACTTTCCCAAGCAAGATTTTCTTGAACTCGCCATGTGGCGGAATGCATTGACTGACCCTGCTATCCGCTAAACATGTCAGTGCTTTGAAAGGGCTCCTTAGAGGAACTACGTGCAGGGATTAACTTTTTGTGATCTTCATACCATGCTGGATGGATCATTATCAATGACTGGAAACGGCCTTGGCACTATCCCATTATATGTCCTGGCGACGTGGGCTAAACTGACCCCTGATCTAGGTGAGTCGAGTTTCAACAATGAGGTTCAAGATATCTCGAGATGACGGACGAGATGTGCAAGAATAAACTGCCCCAGCGTAGGTTTTGGGTGGTCTCAATTCGTGCGAAAAATCCCCCAAACGGACCAATTTGTTGCTAATTGCCCGTGTACCACTGTTAACGTGAAAATCAAGGGAATCTTCACTCTGAAGTTGTCCAAAACTTTTTGTTTTTAAAATCCAAGTGTCAAAAACATGTTGGGCTATGCTAGGGGGCTTGAAAAGCCCTAGCATGTGTCTCGAGGCTCGGTGGCCACTCAATGTGCGTCGATGGCCACTAAAGGTGTGTTGACCTGGAAAAGAGTGCATAAAGGTACCCGCCCCCCCCCCCCCCCCCCCCAAGACCTTCCATATTATGGTTTGCAATTTTTTGGGTCTTCTCCTACCCATTTTCTTCACTGAAAAAATCTTAAAAACACCATTTGCCTACACTTTCTTACACAGATTGGCATTAAAACACTGCATTTTTCAGATGTGAGCATGGATGCTCTTGGTTTCAAGTCTTACGACATAGTTGTGGAGCTTGAGAGGCAGACTTTCCATGAGAGGGAGCTCAAGATGTGGTGGGCTTCATTCTCTTCTAAGGATCGGGCTTACATTAAGCAGTTCCTCAGAGATGCCACTCCTCTAGATTGGCACTTACTGGAGGCCATAGTCACTTGTTGGGATCTCGCTTTGAGGTGTATTACCATCGGGGATATGGACTTGGTCCCTACTTTGGAGGAGAATGATCGCTTTCTTTGTTTGCCTACCCCTATGAGTCGGGTTTATCGGCCACCGACTCAACCTCGCTATCGCAAGCGATTGGCAGAACTACTAGGCCTAAAAACGCCTGTAGTGGATGTGTTAACTCGGTATGGGAGCAAGTTAGGAGGTAGCATCCCCTTCGATTTCCTAATCTATCGATTTGGCCTAGCTGAGTGCCCTACAGCTTACCGAGGGGACTTTATGGACTTGGAGGAGCATTGGATCTTCTATAGGCGCTAGGCCTTTATTATGGCCTTCTTTGGCTCGGTGCTATTCCTTTCTCAATCGGGTTCCATCAGCTTTGTAGTCCTACCCCTGGTAAGTACTTTACCTCATAGCACTTCCTTTATCCTCTCTCTTCTCTCTGAGACTATTCGATCTCTTTCTCTATGCCTTGAGATGGGTAGTGGTAGGCTTGGTTATTGTGTGCACACACTACAGTTATGGTTCTGTAGTCATCTGAGTATGATATCTAGGGTACAACCAGCCGGGTTCTTGAGGAGGAATAGAGTTAAGATCACTGTAGCCCTTGATCTTCCTTTTATTGGGGATACCACTGCTTGGTTGAGGTATTTGTTTGGTTTGGATCTGATTGACTGGGTATGGAGAGTCAAGTGGGGAGTTACTAGGTGGCAGGGTTGGACCCACTGTGTCGGTTTACTTAGCATCCCTTTAGTGGGCATTTGGGGTTGTATAGGGTACTATTTGGGTATGGCAATAAGGCAATTTGGGGGTACCCAACACATCCTTCGACTTAGCAATCTTTCTGACATCACTTAGCTATGATAGAGCGTGCCTTTGATTTCTAGAAAAGGTGCAAGTCAACTATTGACTATCCCACTTATCCCGGGGATGATTATGAGTGGTCTATCGCCGAGTTTAGAGAGTGGAGAGCCACTAGGGATCTGTGCTTCATCATTGACCTGTCAGTACCTAATCCACTTGATCTTCGCCTTCCAGCTGATATATTGAGGTATTACACCTTGGAGTTTGAGGTTAGTGTTGAGAGTACTCTTAGGGACCTAAGAGAGTGCCTGATAGAGGCCATTAGAGACAGGGATTGCTTCAAGGAGGCCTTTGACGATATTGTGGAGGACTTTGATGAGATGTGGAGGACATATGAGGCTGAGCTTGCCACACTTCAAGCAGAGCTCATGCAGAGGGGTCAGCTCCCTTCAGCCGCAGAGGTTGAGTGCACTCAGCTGAGATCTTGGGTTATGAACTTATAGAGTGAGCTAGCAGATCTTACTCAGAGATTCACTGTCTTGTGCCAGACGAGGGATGAGGAGAGAGCCATAGTGGAGGCTAGTTGTGCCGAGGCGAGCCACAGGATTGATGATTTGGTAGTGAGGCTAGTGCAAGCTACATCCTACATTCATTCTTCTTTGAGTCTTGAGTATGGTTTGGTTGATAAGCCCACTGAGCCACAATTGGCATTTTGTCATCTCCAGGCTAAGGTAGCCAAGAAAGAGGAGGCATTGAGAGTTGCTACTCCTGAGATTAGCACATTACAAGTTCTACTTGATACAAAGAGGTAGAGGTGCACCTCAAGTCCTAGCTTAGAGAGGGAGCTAGTTTGGCTTTGACATTCATATGGCAGACTTAGCGAGATTGCTAGAGATATAGGCTTTAATGTTGCAGGGTTGCTTTGTACCCATTTCTAGGATGATCAAATTCTTTTCACCAGTTTTAGGGTGCTATGCAAGGCGGTGTTAGACTGTTTGGGTCATGTTTGACTTGCCAGAGTCTTTTTTGTTTCTTTTCATTTCTACACATGAGCTATGTAGTTAGTATTCCACTATGTATGGAAAGGTCCATCATAAATTGCTAGGCAATTATGTACAGCCTTCCACTTTTGGGTTTTTAAAGCATAGTCTAATTTATAAGGCATGAAACAGAGGTGCCTTTGCATATATTGATCGCCAAGAGATATTTATGTTTATGAGATTTGTGTTTAGAAACAAAATGATAAATGCATGAAAGGATTAGAAAGGAACAAAACAGGCATGTTTAATGAATATGTGTGCAAATTCTTCGAAAAAGCAAGATCATACGAATAAAATGGTAAATGTAAGTCTATGCATATCAATATCTCAGGTTTCAAAGGATACATCCTGTTCTAGATGAATCTTTTCCATTCCCATTGGGGTACACCTTCCACTAGCGTGTGCCATTAAATCTTTAACCAAACCATGGAGGGCCATGTGCGTTGCCAACATAGAGTAACCTAAAAGGGTCCATCCTTCTTTCCTTGATCTTGATTACAAACCCAAACAAATTCAACTGACTGATTTTTCTTTTAAAATGTGACTACGCCAGAGTTAGCTACCTATGTACCTCCACTGGGAAGGATTAGGTGTGAGAGACCGCGCCCCCGGCCCGTTTTAATGAAATGTTGGGCCAAACCCATGTGAATGAGTGGAGTCGTGTTATTGCCTCTTAAAATGGAGGTTCAACTAGTTATATTTTCCCCTTTAGATTAAGGGTTTTACAATGGAGTCGCCACTTATTTAATTATTGTAAAAATAAGAAAACCATAATTAAAAAATTCCTCATTTTATTAATTTGAAATTGAATTTACATTGAACATAGGAAATTACATGGCTTTGGTCCTAGATACAATCTAAGATAAAGCACATGGCTTTGTTTCCTAGTTACAATCTAGAAATTGAAAATTATAAGGATAAACATTTGATCTACTAACTCTTGATCTAAGTTCGGAGGCTATGTTACAAGGTGGGAAGGTGTTAGGCACCCACCTTACCCGGTAAAACCGGTCTTCTAGACTATGGTGGCCAACATTCATATCACATCATCCAATATGTTATCAATCAATTTGCACGTTGAATTTAATGTGTGTGCATGTGATAAACCCTAATTCAATTTATTAAACATTGCATTTGGATTGAAAAATAAAATTCTAGTGAATGCGTGTGGATGGTGATAACCTAGATTCAAGGATTTGAAAGAATTATGAAACAAACATGTTTTTCATATTTTTGATGTAAATTTAAGATTAAAACTAGTGATATGCATGAACATGTGATGAACAACCAAGAACATGTAAAGAACGCATAAGAACATTTAAGAACATTCAAACATATTCAAGAGAATTTAAATAATCACTATCATGTTTTAATCCTAAATTCTCATCATGGCAACACAATAAACAAGTTAGAGAAAGGGAATATACCTTCATGCAAGATCTATATGGTGGAGGAGGAGACTCTTGGTAGAGGTCCTTAGGGTGGAGAAAAGAAGAACTAGGAGAGGGAGAGTGAGTATCACTCAATACCTTGAGTCTCAGGAAGACCAAGATATGACAAGACTGCTCAACTTCACTAGAACTCAAGAGGGGAGAATAGAGGAGGTTTTTTTTTGTCCTTTTGGAATGAAGGAGAGGGAGGGTTTATATAGTGGTAGTGGAGGGAATGTGAATGAAAGGCCATTTAATGAGGGTTGACAAGGATTATGAACTTAGACCTCATTTTAGTCTTGGGGAAAATCTGGTGCATTAAATGGAGAGATTGGTGGGAGTGGGGAGCAAGCCAAAATTCGGTTTTCTCGTAGCTGCTGTAACAGCTTGTAGAGCTAACTTCGAAAAATCATATCTGATCCAATTCTGATCGGAATTGTCACGTTCTTGTGCTCAAATTGAAGCCTTGGATGTCTAGTTTCTGGGAAAATTAACCTCATTCAAAGATTCAAAATATTCGGAGAGATATTGATGAAATAGTGAGCAGAGGTCATTTGTTAGAAAATGGTTTCAGCACAATTAACATAAATAGGTCCCAAATTAGCTCCCAATTAACATTAAATGGCTCCAATCACTCCCATTGCAGAATTAATTGGTTCCCAATTTACTCTAATTAAAAGATAATTACACAAATTACTCATTGAATAATTAATGTTTAACTATCTAATTAGTTAGGTATATGCAACCTCACCATAAAATGTAGTTCTAACCAATTAAATTATGACACATCATTGTTTTCAAATTGATTACACCTATAACCAATTGAAATCAATTGTTCATAATCACATATAGTCGAACTCAATTTGTGATAGTACATCTTAACCATTAAAACTTGATTTGATGATAACTTTCAATCTAATGGTCCGATTAGGGCTTATGACCAGTCGATTTGATTGTTACAACATCAAGATCATTTTGGTGAAATGAGTCCAATGATCTAATGGCTAGAATCAAGATGCATATTTTTAAAGTGAAAGTACCATTTTACCCTCCATGTGAGGTTAAATGCAGGTTGCAAAATGGGGTGTCAACAGAATGCCCCTCATTGGCAGAGCTTGAAAAGTGAATGTCAATGTATGAAAGAGACACCTAACTTTGCAATCAGCATTTAACCGTGGTGAATGTATGATGCATGTAGATAAAAATGTAGATGGTCATGTTACGGATCAAAATGTGGACCGAATCTCAAGGGAGATTGCCTACGTACCTCTTGGTGAGAGGATCAGGTCCAAACGTAGTTCATACATGCAATTTTTTTCTTTTTTTGGGTGTAAAAAATGAGTACAAGACATGCTTACCAGTGGTTATGACGAAATGTGGATTTTGGACATGCTTCCTTCGATGGATTTGAAGTTTGGACGTGTTTCTAAGAGGTTCGTGGATTGAGGTTTGGACGTGCTTCCCAGAGGTCCAATGATATTGGATTTGGACGTGCTTCCCAGAGGTCCGATAGAATTGGATTTTGGACATGCTTCCTAGAGGTCCGATGGATTGATGTTTGGACGTGCTTCCCAGAGGTCCATTGAAATTGAATTTGGACGTGTTTCCCAGAGGTCCGTGGATTGAAGTTTGGACGTGCTTCCTAGAGGTCCGATGGATTTGAATTTTGGATGTGCTTCCTAGAGGTCCGATGGATTGAAGTTTGGACGTGCTTCCCAGAGGTCCGATGGAATTGAATTTTGGACGTGCTTCCCAGAGGTCCGATGGATTGAAGTTTGGACGTGCTTCCTAGAGGTCCGATGGTTTGAAGTTTGGACGTGCTTCCCAGAGGTCCGATGGATTGAAGTTTGGACGTGCTTCCCAGAGGTTCGATGGTTTGAAGTTTGGATGTGCTTCCTAGAGGTCCGATGGTATTGGATTTGGACGTGCTTCCCAGAGGTCTGTGGATTTGAATTTTGGACATGCTTCCCAAAGGTCCGATGGAATTGGATTTTGGACATGCTTCCCAGAGGTCCGATGATATTGGATTTTGGACGTGCTTCTTAGAGGTCCGATGGTTTGAAGTTTGGACGTGCTTCCCAGAGGTCCCATGGATTGGATTTTGGACGTGCTTCCCAGAGGTCTGATGGATTTGAGTTTGGACGTGCTTCCCAAAGGTCTGATAGATTGAAGTTTGGACGTGCTTCCCAGAGGTCCGATGGATTGGATTTTGGACGTGCTTCCTAGAGGTCTGAAGGATTTAAGTTTGGACGTGCTTCCCAAAGGTCCGATGGATTGAAGTTTAGATGTGCTTCGCAGAGGTCCGATGGTTTGAAGTTTGGACGTGCTTCCCAAAGGTCCGATGGAATTGAATTTTGGACGTGCTTCCCAGAGGTTCGATGGATTGAAGTTTGGATGTGCTTCCCAGAGGTCCGATGATTTGAAGTTTGGATGTGCTTCCCAGAGGTCCAATGGTATTGGATTTAAACGTGCTTCCCAGAGGTCCATGGATTTGAATTTTGGACGTGTTTCCCAGAGGTCCAAGGATTTGAATTTTGGACGTGCTTCCCAGAGGTCCGATGGAATTGGATTTTGGACATGCTTCCCAGAGGTCCAATGATATTGGATTTTGGACGTGCTTCTCAGAGGTCTGATGGTTTGAAGTTTGGACGTGCTTCCTAGAGGTCCAATGGTATTAGATTTGGACGTGCTTCCCAGAGGTCCGTGGATTTGAATTTTGGACGTGCTTCCCAGAGGTCCGATGGAATTGGATTTTGGACGTGCTTCCCAGAGGTCCGATGATATTGGATTTTGGACGTGCTTTTTAGAGGTCCGATGGTTTGAAGTTTAGACGTGCTTCCTAGAGGTCCGATGGATTGGAATTTGGACGTGCTTCCCAGAGGTCCGATGGATTGGATTTTGAACGTGCTTCCTAGAGGTCCGATGGATTTGAGTTTGGACGTGCTTCCTAGAGGTCCGATGGTTTGAAGTTTGGACGTGCTTCCCAGAGGTCCGATGGAATTGAATTTTGGACGTGCTTCCCAGAGGTCCGATGGATTGAAGTTTGGACGTGCTTCCCAGAGGTCCGATGGTTTGAAGTTTGGATGTGCTTCCTAGAGGTCCGATGGTATTGGATTTGGATATGCTTCCCAAAGGCCCGTGGATTTGAATTTTGCATGTACTTCCCAGAGGTCCGATGGATTTTGGACGTGCTTTCTAGAGGTTCGATGATATTGGATTTTGGATGTGCTTCTCAGAGGTCCGATGGTTTGAAGTTTGGACGTGCTTCCCAGAGGTCCGATGGATTGGATTTTGGACGTGCTTACCAGAAGGATTGAATTTTGGACGTGCTTCCCAGAGGTCCGATGGATTGAAGTTTGGACGTGCTTCCCAGAGGTCCGATGGTTTGAAGTTTAGACGTGCTTCCCAGAGGTCCGATGGTATTGGATTTGGACGTGCTTCCCAGAGGTCCATTGAAATTAAATTTGGACGTGCTTCCAAGAGGTCCGTTAGAATTATATTTAGATGTGCTTCGCAGAGGTTCGATGAATTGAAGTTTGGACGTGCTTCCCAGAGGTCCGATGGTATTGGATTTTGGACGTGCTTCCCAGAGGTCCGAAGAATTGGAGTTTGGACATGCTTCCTTCGATGGATTTGAAGTTTGGACGTGCTTCTCAGAGGTCCGATGGTTTGAAGTTTGGACGTGCTTCCCAGAGGTCCGAGGATTTGATTTTGGACGGCATTATTCCTTTTAGTAACACAGGTATTTATTGAAAAGACTTTGGCATACTTGGGGAATGCCCCTAGTTTGGGACGTCTTCCATACTGAGGGTGGACAATTGACTTGATGTTACACCACTGGAGAATATGGAAGAGGAGGCTAAGTTTCTGTTCCTAAAGAAGCATTTAATGAAATTTTTTTTTCTTATTTTTTAAAACAACGTAAGAAGTATAAGCCCAATGCCCCTAGTCCTTAGGCTTTTTGAAAATTCTCTCTTTTCTTTTCTTCTCTCTGTTTTTTTTTTTTTCCTTTTTTGGAAAAATTTGAAAGTCTTTTTTTTTTTTTTTTTTTTTTTTTTTTTTTTTTTGAGATTTGAAGATTTTTTTCATTATCAGAAAGTGATAAAGATTTATTCATGATGATTTTTTTTTTTTTTTTGGAAAATCCTATCCTTTGAATGAATTAACTTTGCCTGGAAGTTGATGCAGATTGCTGGATAAGTCCTTTCTTAATTCCTACAAAAAAAATAATTTCAAATAGTAATGGATTTACTTATTGAAATGAATTGGAAGTACTTACCCAATGCCCCTAGTTTGGGGCATATTCCATGCTTAGATTGAAGCTGAATTTATTTGATGTTGTGACCATTGGGGTACATGAAAGAAGATCATCGTCCGCCATCCTTGGTTCCTGCAAAAAGACTTTCTTTCTTTAGCTTGTTAGAAACCAATTATTGTGAAAACCTGCACACAATATAAATAGGCCAATACTCCAAGTTTAAACATGCTTAATGCAAACAAATAGGCATAACCTAATATGCACCCAAACAATTTTGTCACATTGTTTTGATTTTGCTTCACAAGGTTGTTTGGATGATTTGGACTGAGCCTTTGAAAGGCTGCTTACGTACCTCTCTCGTAGAGGATCAGGTCAAGACATAGTTCAAGAGAACTGGATTTTGAAAAAGAATGATTTTTTTTTTTTTGGAAAAATAAATTTTCATTTTTTTTTTTGGAACAAGATGTGATCCTTTGAACAACCATTTTAGAAAATCATAGTGTTTAAGAACCAAACAAATCTCTTTGATTAGGAAGGATCAAGATCATTAAACTCATGTAATCAAATTTGCTTCATCCTTTTGAACATCATCAGATTAAGTCTCCAAAGGCAATCAAGAAATGAAATGTGATAATATTTATGAATCACATTGTTGGGTGCAAACAAGGAGAATGCTCCAGATTTGGAAGTTCTTTTGAGTCATTTTGAGGATTTGAGAATTTGAGAAATTTTGTCCTCAGACATATCATTCTGTGGGGTTTGACAATTTTAAACATTTTTCCTTTTTAATTCAAGAGAAAAATAATATTAGAGCTTAAGATGCATCAACAATTAGCAAGACTTCAAGGAGGTCTTATTCATGGGTTGTAATGTAAGCCAGGTTTAGGTTATGAAATGAAGAATATAAAAGGCTCAAAATTCCCTATGTTGTTTCCCCCAAGTATGCATCACTCAAAAATCAAGTATTGGAGGAGTTTTACCATTTCTTCTTTGTCATCTTCTCATTAGTCTTCATTGGTCACTTGTATCAACAATCATTTTTATGCTTATTCCTCTAGACTTTCATCTTGTAAAATTCTTCTCTTTTTAGGTTGCATCTTCAAGTTTCCAACTCGGTAGGATTTTCCAATTTTTTCTTTTCTTCCTCTTCATTTCTTTGGCCCTAACTTCTGCCTAGATCGCCCTTTTGGGTTTTTAGCCCAGCGGGCTTCCTTCTTTTTTCTTTTTTTTTTTTCTTTTTTTTAGGCCCTAGCTTTTGCCTAGATTACCTTTTTGGGTTTTCAGCCTAGCGGTTTTTTTTTTTTTTTTTTTTTATTTTTTTTTTTTTTTTTTTTTTGGGGCCCTAACTTTTGCCTAGACTGCCCTTTTGGGTTTTCAGCCTAGCGGGCTCTTTTTTTTTTTTTTTTTTGCTGTCTTTCTTCTCTTGATTGAATGAACTATTGCCTTCCTTTTATTTCTCAGCTTAGTGATTTTTGATCATTTTGATGCACTCTCTAAACTTCTTTCTTGCCACAATGCACCTGCACCTTTCTGTGCTTGATGAATCTTTTCCTTTTTTGATGAACTTTCTTTTGGATGAACCTTCTACTCTTCTTGGCATGATGAATTTTAGATTCTTCAAACTTGATGCTCATTTTTTTTTTTTTCACATTGATGAAATTTCATTTCTCTTTCCTTGATTATGTGAAACCTCATTTTTCTTTGATGATCTTTTGTCTTTAGCCTAATGAATTCTCCACTTGTCTTTCATGTCTTCTAGGAGAGATTTATCAATTAGCTTCAAAGTTACAAGGTTGACTCCTCCTCATCATGAGATTAAAGCATGCATACTTTGATTTTTCCCACCCTAGGTTTAGATTTTAGTGGGTTCATGCGAAAAAGAGGCTAAGTGCTTAAAGGCTCAAATGGGCTAGCAATGGATAATGATCATTCTAGGTATTAAGATATAATCTTGTTTTACCAAAGACGGCCTCCTATCCCTAGCAATGCTTGCTTGTAGGCACAGTGACTTGAGCCCTTTTAATAAATTCCTCTTAAAAGAAAAAGTATGAATGCTCTAATGTTGTGAAACAAAAGATCTTTGAAATTGGTTCGGGTGCATGGATTCTTGGGATTTTTTGATGGATGGATTCTTTTTTATTGCCTTTTAAGACCATTTCTTCTCTTATTCAAAGTAATTTAGCAAAATTGTTTACACGAATCAAATGAAATCAATCCTTTCTTAGTACAAGTTGATTGTTCAAGCCTTTAAACATTTTAATTTAAAAAAAAAAGTTTTGTCCAAGGGATCCTCATGTACCATTTTGAAAAGACGACTTTAAAGAATCTTGAAATCTTTAAAAGAAAAAAATGGGTCTTTTTGAGAAAAAAAAAAAAAATACTAGGAAGTCCAATGCCCTTAGTTCAAGATTTTTTTTTTTTTTTTAAATGACTTAAGGGCTCAATGCCCCTCCAAGGACTTTTTTCATTTGAAAATTTTTCTTTTTTTTCTTTTTTTTTTTTTTTTTTGGGAAAGATTTGGAAATCTTGAATTTTTTTTTTTTTTGAATTTTTTTTTGTTAATATATATACATGAACAAAGCTCATTAAATGCTACATGAAAATTTTGAATTCAAAGAAACATGGAATAAACAAACAAATTTTAAGCTTAATCATGATGTTGCAAACCAAAAGTGGAGTGAGGCAAAGTTGGGCCACTTGCTTCTTGTTGGTCCATTTAGGATGCTTGAGGCTTGGTGTGCTTGAACCTTGATTATGATGAAATGGCTTGGGCTTGTACTTGGAAGGCATGCATCTTGCGAGCTTTTGGCCTTTGATGTTGATCATGTCTATACACCTTTGATGGGCTCAAGTGTTGAGCTTAGACTTATTCAAGAAACAATTTTGGGCTACCATACCAAGTAGAGTTCAATCATAGGCTTTTGGGCTTGAGTTCATTCACATCATACAAGGTTTAAATAATTATGATGGGCTCAAGCGTTGGACTTGAGTTATCATGGTTCAAATAATGGCCAAACAAATGCATAATGAAATGAAACTTACATGGACCGACCTAAAGGTAGGTTCTATGGGTCATTACAATATGGGTAGAAGGTAGGTTAAAAGTCCCCACTAGCTAGGACGTTGTATCTCCCAACTTGTGACGCCAGGAGTGCCGCGTTGGTCCGAATGATACAGTTTGTCCCTATGAACCACCATGGCATAACCATGATGATCCTTGTCGCGGTGGGTGGTAGGTTCACCGCTGGGTATGTGAGTCTCAGGAAGACCACAATCCATGGCTAATACTACCGGGCTTCCGGGCTAGCACACAAATAAAATAAATTTCATTCAAGCAAATAATGCATGACATGCAATATAATGACATGTTAGACACATTATATACAAAAAGCAATAAACAAACAATGACATGGTTGGCCACCATAATTTAATTAAAGCTTAGCCCTCAATATCCCCAGTGGAGTTGCCACTGTGAGAGACCGCGCCCCCGGCACGTTTTAATGGAATGTTGGGCCAAACCCACGTGAATGGGTGGAGTCGTGTTATTGCCTCTCAAAATGGAGGTTCGACTAGTTATATTTTCCCCTTTAGATTAAGGGTTTTACAATGGAGTCGCCACTTATTTAATTATTGTAAAAATAAGAAAACCATAATTAAAAAATTCCTCATTTTATTAATTTGAAATTGAATTTACATTGAACATAGGAAATTACATGGCTTTGGTCCTAGATACAATCTAAGATAAAGTACATGGCTTTGTTTCCTAGTTACAATCTAGAAATTGAAAATTATAAGGATAAGCATTTGATCTACTAACCCTTGATCTAAGTTCGGAAGCTATGTTACAAGGTGGGAAGGTGTTAGGCACCCACCTTGCCCGGTAAAACCGATCTTCTAGACTATGGTGGCCAACATTCATATCACATCATCCAATATGTTATCAATCAATTTTCACGTTGAATTTAATGTGTGTGTATGTGATAAACCCTAATTCAATTTATTAAACATTGCATTTGGATTGAAAAATAAAATTCTAGTGAATGTGTGTGGATGGTGATAACCTAGATTCAAGGATTTGAAAGAATTATGAAACAAACATGTTTTTCATATTTTTGATGTAAATTTAAGATCAAAACTAGTGATATGCATGAACATGTGATGAACAACCAAGAACATGTAAAGAACGCATAAGAGCATTTAAGAACATTCAAACATATTCAAGAGAATTTAAATAATCACTATCATGTTTTAATCCTAAATTCTCATCATGGCAACACAATAAACAAGTTAGAGAAAGGGAATATACATTCATGTAAGATCCATACGGTGGAGGAGGAGACTCTTGGTAGAGGTCCTAAGGGTGGAGAAAAGAAGAACTAGGAGAGGGAGAGTGAGTCTCACTCAATACCTTGAGTCTCAGGAAGACCAAGATATGACAAGACTACTCAACTTCACTAGAACTCAAGAGGGAAGAATAGAGGAGGTTTTTTTTGGTCCTTTTGGAATGAAGGAGGGGGAGGGTTTATATAGTGGTAGTGAAGGGAATGTGAATGGAAGGCTATTTAATGAGGGTTGACAAGGATTATGAACCTAGACCTCATTTTAGCTTTGAGGAAAATCTGGTGCATTAAATGGAGAGATTGGTGGGAGTGGGGAGCAAGCCAAAATTCGGTTTTCCCGTAGCTGCTGTAACAACTTGTAGAGCTAATTTCGAAAAATCATATCTGACCCAATTCTGATCGTAATTGTCTCGTTCTTGTGCTCAAATTGAAACCCCGGATGTCTAGTTTCTGGGAAAATTAACCTCATTCACAGATTCAAAATATTCTGAGAGATATTGATGAAATAGTGAGCAGAGGTCATTTGTTAGAAAATTGTTTCAGCATAATTAACATTAATAGGTCCCAAATTAGCTCCCAATTAACATTAAATGGCTCCAATCACTCCCATTTCAGAATTAATTGGTTCCCAATTTACTCTAATTAAAAGATAATTACACAAATTACTCATTGAATAATAAATGTTTAACTATCTAATTAATTAGGTATATGCAACCTCACCATAAAATGTAGTCCTAACTAATTAAATTATGACACATCATTGTTCTCAAATTGATTACACCTATAACCAATTGAAATCAATTGTTCATAATCACATATAATCGGACTCAATTTGTGATAGTACATCTTAGCCATTATAACTTGATTTGATGATAACTTTCAATCTAATGGTTCGATTAGGGCTTATGACCAGTCGATTTGATCGTTACAACATCAAGATCAATTTGGTGAAATGAGTCCAATAATCTAATGGCTAGAATCAAGATGCATATTTTTAAAGTGAAAGTACCATTTTACCCTCCTTGTGAGGTTAAATGCGGGTTGCAAAATGGGGTGTCAACATTAGGTCATCACATAGTTCAAACTAACATTACAAATTTTGATTGGCTTAATTTTTGCCTAGACCGCCCTTTTGGGTTTTCAATCTAGCAGGCTCCTTCACACTCTTTTATTTTTACTCCCCTTTTGTGTAGGTCGCCATTTTGGGTTTTCAATCTACCTTTTCATTTTTTTTTTTTTTTTTGTATTTTTTGTATTTTTTTTTTTTTTTTTTGCTTTTTGTATTTTTTTGTTTGTTTGTTAGTTTTTAAGTTTTCCTAGGAATGTAGAAAAAAGAGGTTTCACTTGGAGGCTTCCTCATGCAAAGTAATTTATGACAACATCAGAATTAGTGGTCATATTGAAATCGTGCCCATCCCTGTCGGCTAGGATCAAGGCTCCTTTGGAGAAGGCCTTCTTTACCACATACGGGCCCTTGTAGGTTGGGGCAAACTTTCCTCTATAATTAGGCATGGCTTGGTTACGCCATTTCAAGACTAGGTTGCCCTCTTCAAAGACTCTAGGTTTAACCTTCTTGTTAAATGCTCGCTCGATGCGGCGCTAGTACAACTGTCCATGGCACATTGCGATCATGCGCTTCTCATCTATTATGTTCAATTGCTCATATCAAGAACGGGCCCATTCAGCTTCTGATAGCTCTATCTATGATAAGATCCTAAGAGATGGGATCTCTACCTCACAGGGAGGATGGCTCCCATGTCGTAGACCAAGGAATACGGGGTTGCAACTGTGGAAGTATGAACATAAATGCAATAGGTGTATAAGGTAATTGGCAAGAACTCGTGCTAATCCTCATAGGTGTCTATCATCTTCACTAAAATCTTTTTTTTTTTTTTAATGTTTTTGCTGACTACTTCCACTGCGCCATTCATTTGAGTACAGTAAGGAACCAAATTCTGGTGTTCGATCTTGAACTGTTGGTAGAGCTGCTAGATCATTTCCACATTCAGATTTTTTCCATTATCTGTAATGAGTTCTCCTTGCAAGCCATAGCGATAAATGATGTTTTGTTTCAAACATTGAGCCACCACAGCTTGGGTGACGCTTTTATACGAAGCAGCCTCCATGCACTAGGTAAAGTAGTCGATGGCCATCAAAATATCACAGGTCCGATGACATCCATACCCCAAGCTGAAAGAGGCCATAACGCTACTAGAGAGTGCAGGGGTTGGTGATGTGCATGAAATATATACAATAAAATACTCACATATTTACATATTTAGCTTTACTTTTATGTTATTTTGTGACTGATTATGTAATATCTTTATGTTGCAGGTAACAAGGGTTTTACATGCAAAGTGGGGCTAGGCCAATTGAATCAAGCCAACTTACATCCATCCAGGCATGAATATTAAATTTAAGTTCAATTGGAGTAAGGAATTAAAGGAAATTTGCACCAAATCCAAGTCCAATTCGGATTAGGATTCCAGCCTGCACATCAGTTAGTATTTTTGGTATAACTTTTGGCTCAGATGTCCAATCGAGATTATTCAAGTTGGGCTGGAAAGTTAACTTAAAGGGTGAAAACTTTGTAGTTTACCAGGAGCCCGAATTCTGAAGTTAAATGGGCCAAAACAGTCGGTTAAGTGAAGTCTAAAATCTGAGATTTTCTCCAAACGGGAATTCAACTTGTAATAGGATTCCTTGACCTATTTAAAGTCTTTTTAGGACAAAATTCAGGAGGCTAGGGCTAGGACTGAAGTGCAAGCAGCAAAGCGTGGTTTTCTTTTATGACTCTTCCCTAGCACTGTGACGATTTCTTTCTCTATTTTATTTGTCTAGTTCAATGTTTAGTATTTTATTCTTTTGTTTTATTTCAATTACCATGAGTAGCTAAATTTATAATTAGGGTTGAGGATGAAACCTTGTTAAAGATTATTAGTAATATTTATGTGATTTAATTTTTCCCACAATAGTTGTTCTTTAATGATTTAAATTGTTCTTACTTCATATCAATTGACTAAGATGGGATTTTAGATATGAGTTCAATCATGTTTTTCTCATGATTTAGGATTTGTCTTAATTAATTGAATGCTTGGTTTATTAATTCTTGATTATAAAATTGAATATCGTTTGTGATTTGTCTGTCAATGGATACAAGTTATGATTTGATTTTTAGAATTGGATATATCTTGTGATTTGTTTGGCTACAGATACAATTGATGATTTGGTTTTAAACTTAAGAAGCGAAGAAGAACATGCTTTTGATTTTTAAAATAAGGATTTTAATGAGGATATTTTCCATGATAGCAAGATTGATTTCTAGATTATCATTTAGTGAGTTGGGAAAAATTAATGATCATAAATATATGCTAATATGACTTACAAGGCAGATTCCAAAATCTTAATTCCTTTATCTTGATTGTTTACATCTCTTTATTGCTTTATATTATATCTTTGCTTAGTTTAATTATTTGCTTAGTTTATTTAATTTCAAAACAACCAATTTTTATTAAACTAGATTAGGATTAATTTGGTTAAGATTTGATTTAATTTTCCTACGTTCATTCAAGTCCCTGTGGGTTCGACCTCGTTCTTGTCAAACTATACTTCGGTACGGTTTGTACACTTGCAAGTATTTTAAAATTTCACAACAGTTGGGGAGGAACATTCTTCCTATTTTGATAGACTTGGCAATGATGACACATCCTCACATACTTTTTTGGGCCAACAGGGGTCCATTGACATGGGCTCTAAGCAGGCCTTCATGCATCTCTTCCATCAAATGGTTAGCCTTGGGGGCATCTATGCATCGAAGCAAAGTTGTGTCGTGGTTCCTGTTATACTAGACTTCTCTACTCAAGAAAAACTGGCATGCCATGCATCTGATGAATTTCTTCTCACTGTCTGTGGCTTTAGATGGGTATTCACCATCTTTGATATAAGCCTTGATATCATGGTACCATGGCTTCCCATCAATTTCGACTTCGACATTCATATGCGCCAAACTCCAAGGCGACTTGTAAGCCTACTATGCACGTCTCATACTCTATGACATTGTTTGTGCAGTTGAAATTCAGCTTGACTGAAATGAGGATTTGCTAGCCTTTCAGGGATACTAGAACTATTCCCACTCCATTTCTGGTGGTATTAGCAGTTCCATCAAAATAAAGCTTCTAAAGCCATGGTTCCACATTGCTTGGTTCCAGCTATATTGCCAAAACATCCTCATCAGGGAAAAGGGATTCTGAGAAATATGGATCATTCAATGGCTGATCTGCTAGGTAATCTACTATGGCTTGGCCCTTAATGGCCTTTCACACTACAAACACAATATGGAACTCAGATATCAACATCTACCAATGGGAGATTTTCCCTATGAGAGTAGGCTTTTCAAAGATGTACATGATGGGGTCCATGTAGGAAATCAACCATGTGGTGAAGTAGAGCATGTACTGCCACAACTTACATGAGGCCATGCTAGGGTGTAGCATGTCTTTTTAATGGCGATGTAGTTGATCTCACAATTACTGAACTTCTTACTCAAGTAGTAAATCGCCTTCTCCTTTTGATTATGTTCATTTAGTTGGCCTAACATGCAACCCATGGATGTTTCTTGCATTGCTAGGTAGAGAATTAATGGATATCCCGGTGTTGGGGGAACCAGAATAGAGGGGTTAAACAAATACCGCTTAATCCTGCCAAAGGCCACTTGACACTTATCTACCACTCTATCTTTGTATCCTTATTTGAAAGCTTGAATAAGGGATTGCATATGGCGGTCAACTGCACTATGAAGCAGGCTTTATAATTGATCCTTCCTTAGAAGCTTCAAACTTTTTTCTTGGTTTTCGGCGTGGGCATGTCCCTAATGGCCTAGAATTTTGCTAGATCCACTTCGATTCCTCTTTGGCTAAATATGAAGCTGAGCAATTTCCCTAAATTGGCTTTGAAGATACACTTTTTAGGGTTAAGCCTCAACCTATACTTGACAAGGCATTTGAATAGCTTTCTCATTCTATCAAATGATCTCTAGGAGTGTGTGACTTGGCGATCATGTCGTCCACATAGACTTTGATCTCCTTATGCATCATATCATGGAACAAGATTACCATGGCTTGCTGGTAGGTTGCACTGGCATTCTTCAGACCAAATGGCATGACATTGTCGACATAAGTTCCCCAATGGGTAGTGAATGCTGCCTTGGCCTTGTCTTCTTTAGCCATCTTGATTTGATTATAACTCGAGAAGCCGTCCATAAAGGAAAAGAACATGTTGGTTGTAGTGTTATCAATCAGGGTATTGATATGTGGCAAGGGAAAATTATACTTCGGGCTGGCCCAATTCAAATCTCTATAATCAACGCACATGCGTACTTTCCCATTCTTCTTTGGCACGGGAGCAATGTTTGCAACCTAATTGGAGTAGGTTATGGTAGTAAGAAAACCAACACTCAACTACTTTTCTACTTCTTTGATTTTCAGGATAGTCTCAGATTTCATCCTTTGGAGAGCTTGCCGCACTGGGGGGCATTTGGGTTTAACCAAAATCCTATGGATAACAACCTTTGTGTCCAGTCGTGGCATATTTTGATGAGACCAAGCAAATATTTCCTTGAATTCCTTCAATAGAGCTATGAACTCATCTTGCATGTCCTTGGGAAAGTTTACCCCAATCTTTATAGGTTTTTCCTTCTCGCCTACCTCGGCTAGGTTTATCGACTCTATCTCCTCTATATTGGGCTTGGACCCTTCACTCTCTCTGTTTAGAGCTTCTAGGATGTCTCGAGTTAAGTTCGGAAACTCTTCCAATCGTTTAACATGATGGTCCAAATCTATTTCCTCATTCACATCTTTCATACCCTTGTTATGGCAAAGGGAGGATGTACCCACTTGGGAATCAGAACAGATCCTATAGAGTGGAACACATACAAAGAAACATAAGATAATTTGCACACACATATTCATAGGAAAGCAAATAAAGAGAGATGCAAGAATTTTCCAAAATAGTACGCTGAATATTTCATTAATGGATTATGGGTAAGGGGAAAACAAAGTTCATTCCTGATGATGATAAAAAGGGAAATACTCTTTTTTATTGTTTCTGGAGAAACAAATTGGGGGAAATGGACAGGGAATACAAATAAAGCAGGAAATGACATAAGCATGCAAAACAAACTAAATATGCTATTCCAAACCTATCGAGTGATTGGGAGGCCTAACCATCCGATGATGGAATACTCCTTACTCAGCTGGTGCAACCATAAAGCAAGGCTCAATGGTCCAAAGGCCTGCCATCTCACCTGGCATCCTTGGTCGAATTGTAAAGGTCGGATTATCTTCAGATGATACAATAGCATTCACAGAGAGCTCTTTAGGACAAGGTCGAATGACACAAGCCAGATTAGACTCCTCATGCTCTAATTCCTTCAAAGGCTTTGGCCTAATGACCTCAGCCGGAGCCAGAAAAGTGGCCCTAATATTGGAATAGACATCGCTAGAGCGACACACTTCCTATTCTTTCCTTTGGAAGCTTGAAAGAGTTCTACATGAGTGGGTTCATACCCCAGACCGAATCTTCGTTTGTTATCTGAGAGCTCAATTAGAGCAAGGCTCCTATGTCCTACAGCTCCAAGGCCTTGGCTTAACTTGTACCTAAATTTGAGCATTTCCTTTGTGGTCATCAAAATTGCTACAGGCTAGCTGAACTCAGACTCTAAAGCATTGTGAATCATGGAAACTAGTTCGAAGCTATGGAAGGACACTTATAGAAAGGCATTAGCATCGATGTAGGGAATAGTTATCTCCTGGAAGATAGTCATGGCCGAAATTGACCGGAATGGTTGAAATGACCCGAAACTGGCCGAAATTGGACTCGAGGTGGAACGGGTGGTATTACTGTTTCGGATTGCATCCCGATACGAAATATTCCATCCATTTCAGCCGAAATGGAACAGATTTAATAACATTGCCTAAAAGCATATTGTATGGAGAGTCCACTATAATCACTTGGAAGTTAACCATGAAGGATCTCTAGTCGATCTCAATCATTAGCTCAATTTCTCCTTGCACTTTGCGATGCGTTTCCTCAAAGGCTCTGATGATCATGGTGCTAGGCCGAATAAGAGACATATCTACTTTCAAGCACTCTAGAGTGGCCGTCGGGTAGACATTCAAGGCTGATCCATTATCGATTAATACCCTTGCGACAATCATGTCCTCACACTTAACTACGATATGCATGGCCAAGGTATGATCTCTTCCTTTTGGAGGCAATTCATCATCTAAAAAGGAGACTTGGTTGGTGGCCAACACTAACGAAACCATACCCTTGAAGGAGGAGTCTGTAATACCAGTAGGAACATGCGTGTCCTTCAATACCTTCAATAGAGCCTCATGGTGGACCTCAGAAGATAACAATAGGGATAAGATAGAAATCTGAGTTGAAGATAACTATAATCGGCCTTCTGAATGGTTTTTAAAAATTCCTCGGCTTCTTTAGTGATGACCCTATTCCTGACTAGCTCGGCCATACCCTTGCCAATATTTTTCCTCCTCTTTTCTAGTTCCTTAGGAACACAACATCGACCACTCCTGATAAGCCTAGATAGACCTAAAGAGACATTAGAGCAAACCTCTTCCTTTCCAGTTTGGGTGGAGATCAAAGTCACATCGTATTTCTATGGGACATGATGGCTGTCGTTGTAAGGAAAGGGCTTCGGCATATGAATGACCAAGCCTCCTTGAGTCTGTAGATTTGGTGCCAGGGAGAACATCTTTGGACCAATGATGACCAGGCTGGGCAAATTGGCTTATACAACCATTGGACCAAACGCCCCAATGATTCATTGGATAGACTTTGGCAGAACTAGAGGATCGAAACCTTGAATGGCGAGGACAACAGGGGTTCCCTTCCAGAAAAATCCTAGAGATGACTCGGTGATCCCAGGCAAAGATAGGATCAAAGGAGCAAAACCATCAACGACTGCTATGGTTTGTCCCTTCTTTGGAGCTGGCATTCCGGAATCCACAGGTGATTCTATAATCTCTTCAATAACGACCGAAGTTAGGGGAGCTGGCATCCTTATCTTGGAAAAACATAGTTTGTATCTTATACAAAACATATGTAGTGGAAAATTAACGGATCTACTTCATTCGCAATTGATAACATGTACTATGTAAATTTTAGAATTTAAGAACGAGAGAGTGTATCTTGGTGCGGTGAAATTTAAAACCAAAGATTAGAAGTACTTGGGAACATTCTTAATCTTCACTCCAATTCCACTTTTGCCTAAGAAGTGTGCTCTCTCAATCAGTTTATATGTATGTATTCAAGGGAGAATAAGAGAGTGGCTTACACTCACATACACACCATTTCATTCTCATACAAAATTTTGTATGTTTCTCTCCTTATAACTGATTATCTAATTGGGCTAGCTTTTTGAGTCATTCCAATTGGGCTTTAGTATGTGGCTTGAAGTGGGACCAAAAGGGAACAAATAAAACACTAGCTTTAATGGGTTTTGGGCCTTTCTATCAACTCTTGACAAGCCTAAAATTACCATGAATTATATTTAATACCGTTATATAAATATAATTGCACTCTAGGCTCTTCTTAAGGGTTTTCAAAACAAAAAACGTTTCTTTGTGCTTTAAAAATAAAAATAAAATAAAATAAAGTTTTCAAAAATAAATTAAAAAAATCTGTTTTTTAAGGAGAAACCCGAAATCCTTTTTCAAATATATATATATATATATATATATTCTAAAAAAAATCTGTCTTACAAAACTGCTTTTAAAAATATAAAACTGTGTTTTTTATTATAAAACTTTTTTTCAAAACTGTTTTCAGAAAAAAACTATTCTCTAAAAAATCTGGTTTTATAAAACTGTTTTCATAATATAAAAAAGCTGTTTTATAAATCTGTTTTTTCAAAAAGAAAAAAGAAACCATTTTCTTAATAAAAACTCTTTTCTAAAAACTGTTTTCAAAATTAAAAAAATCAACTTAAAAAAAAAAAAAACTGTTTTAAGAATAAAAATCTGTTTTCTAAATCTGTTTTTTCTTTTTTTTTTTTAATGTTTTCCATTTTTTTTAAAAAATAAAAAGCTGTTTTTTAAAAAAGGGGAAACCCAAAACTTTAAAAAATATATATATATATATATATATATATATATTTTCAAAGTTTTTATAAAAAAAATTTCAAAAATGTTTCTCTACATACAAAAATATGTTTTCAAAAAAAAAAAAAGAAAAAAAAGAAGCTTTCTTCAAAAGATACATCCTTATCTAAGAAAAAAAATGTGTTTTTCCCAAAATAATAAAAGTTAACGTTGTAACTTTTATTTTCAAGCCTTTTCTTAGAATAGTTGTAGTTTGAGGATTTATGTTCAAGGCTCATTCTCTTGAGTCTTTGAACACCTTATAAACTCACATTGTCCCTAACATTTCTTGACACTAATGAGTTTTCTTTTTGTCATCTTTTTTGCATGATAAAAATGAGAAAATGGTGGATGATAACAAGGTGCTACTCTTCCACCTCCCTTTTTCTATATTATGTTGTGATTTATTTTTGTTTAGTATTCACATGCTAGCTATATAGTAAATAAATACTCGCATGCTATTGTATAGTATACTTGTATGCTCTCTCTCTCTCTCTCACATGTTACCTATGTACATACCTCACATGTCTTGATTGTATATATTTTGTTGGAGTTAATATTCACATGATAGCTATATCTAAATTTTTACTCACACATATACATATATGTTTATTGTTTGCAAAAACCTTTTAAAAAAAAAATCAAAATGCCAAGTATTCTATTTTTTAATAAAACGTTAACATTGGAAATAAATTAAAATGAGGTACTATCTTCAGATAGGCATTGTGAGGTGCCTAACACCTTCCCCACATGTAACCAAACTTTCGAGTCCAAGATTTTTGGTTCAACGACTTTTGGTTTACCTTAATTAATGAACCCTTAAAATTTAGTTTAGTTAATTAGGTAACTTAAAATAATATTAGACACCTTGGTGACCAATCACACCTAATACAAAACCAATGGTTGGTGGCGACTCTTAAAAAAAAAAAAAAAGTGACTCACATACACATACCTCACTCTAGAGACACAAGCACAAAAGAGTCACGTCACTAAAGACCCAATGTGCGACCAAACCTAAGAAAAAGTTAAGCATCCACAGAGTGTACATTTATTCTCAAATCAATAAAATGATGAATTTTTCAATTATGGTTATTTATTTATTTATTCCAATAATTAAATAAGTGATGATTCCATTGTAAAACCCTAGTCTAAATGGAAAATGTAATCAGTCAAATGTCTATTTTGAGAGGCAATAACACAACTCCACCCATTGATGTGAGTTTGGCCCAAACCAATCAATTCAAAGCGGGCCTAGGGCGCCGTCTCTCATAACAACTGAGAGCATACGCAACCCTCCAGGGGGGAGTACGTGTTGTTTTAGGGTGGTTGTAACTATGAGGTATCGACACACACTCAAGGATAAAATTTAATCATGTTATAATGCACACTCAAGGCTAACATCAAAACTCTAACGTGCAAAGCTAAGCAAGAGAGAGAGGCAAGATACAAGCATGCCAACATCATCAACACATGATCTCACACCCACATAAACAACAAAAGGGAAAGATGCAACCAAACATAGGCAAGAAAAAGTAAAAAAGAGCAACTAAACACATACTAAAGTAGAGAATAAATAGCATGTGAAGCATTTTAGAGATGCAAGAAGCTTGATCTAAGCATGCAAGTATGGATCTAAAGTTCAACACAGATCTAAGCAAAAAGCATCTAAACATGGCATCACAAGATAAAGGATCTAACAATTAGACACATAAAGGTAAATAAAAAGCAAACAAACATGCATAAACATGCAAACAAGACTCTAATCCAAAACCTTTATTGAACGTGGGTGTTTAGATGCAAACCTTGACTAAGGAATCAAGATCTACACCCTACCCATGACACAAAATTTGAAAGCAAGGTATAAAAAAATTAATTAAAGAAAAAAGCACTCAAGCATGGCATCCAAACATGCAAATATGGCATGAAGAGCACAAACAAGAAATTTAGGCATATCTTAGCCTAAGAAGGCTAGGCCAACATCATCAAAATGATAAAACATGCTAGAAAAACAAATAAAGCAATAAGGTGCTAGAAATATAATGGGTGTAGATTGTAGCTTTTTTAGCTACAATCTACACCCTCTAAACCTCAAAGCCAAGGAAGAAGGACCAAGAAGGAGGAGATGGAAGCAAGAACACTACCTCTTGATGTATGGAGGATGAGAGAATCAAGGATTTTTGTTTGTGTGTTTGGGAGGGGGGGGGGGGGGAGAGAGAGAGAGAGAGAATTGCTCCAAAATATTGCTCTAGGACCCCAATATTCCTTTTTTTTTTTTTTTTTTAATCTGGGAGCTGAAGGGTATTTATATTTATTTTTGTGACATTTCAACTTCCAGACTGCACTAAGTGTGTGCCAGGGCACTTCAGCATGCACTATGTGTGTGCCGAGTTGTGTGTTGATGTTAGCAATTTTGTCTTTTTCTTCAACTTTTTCGACTCTAACTTTCATTACTTGTTTGAAGGCCTTTTCGAACTCCAATTGGACTGATTCTGATGGCCTTGAAATGATATGGATGTCTAGTTTCCAGAACATCTAAAATTTCAAAAATTAAATAGTTGGATCAAGATTTATGGTCTCGGGAAGCGAATTGATGCGCTTGGCATTGTTTTCATGATATCTCAACCATCTTAACTTTGATTTTGACCTACAAGTAGTCATTTTAAATGGAATTCAATATTCTTCGCAATGGTGTTGGTTTTACCCTAATCGGACAGTCAGATCAAAATTCAACTCTTTGTCGCTATAAAAAGTCAACCCTAGGTCAAATTTGGTTAAAATTGACAAAAAGCTTTAATAACCTTGGATTTGATATGAAAACATGGAAAATGTCATTTTGGTCGAGTTCTGACCAATTTTGACCTTCGATCAACTCTTAATTGACTAGGGGTACTTTGATCATTTTGACATGAAATGGCACTTTGAGCGTTTCGTTGCTCAAATGGGTTAAGCTAGAATGATCCAGACGTTCCCACGGTGCCCTGGTGAGAAAATGATTTTTTTAAAGAATTTTTGGAGTCTAGCACGCAAATCGAGGGCATACAAAATACAGAATCAACAATAATAATCCAGGATCTATTAGTTTGCTTATAAATACATCTTCTCTTTATACAAAACCAAATCTAGTATTTTACATATTAATCTTGATATCGTATTTTGTCCGGCTCTAAATTATGATAAAGGCTTTAGTCTTTGTTGATGCCCACTTTGGCAAAAAGGCCCAATAACAAGAAGAAGCCCAACAATATAAAAAGGGTGAAGGAAGAAGAGTTAGCAAGGTAAGAAAAAAAAAACCATTAAACTTGAATGGCAGGAATAATGGTCCACAGGCCTATAAAGTAGTAAAAAGGCCATAAAGAAGGCAAACGGGCCCAATGGAGCCCAGAGGAAGAAGTAGTAAGCCCATGGGTATCATAAGAAATGGAAAGCAAGCAAAAATGGGCCAAAGAAGCCCAAAGAAAGGAATCAGTAAATGGTATGGTAATTGGGCTAGGGAAGCCCGAAAGATTTAGCAAAAGCCCATAGGAATGTAGGAATAGAATGGGTTGAGGATGCCCAAGGGAATGAAGCGGGACAAGGATGCCCAAAGGGATAAAATGGGCCAAGGAAGCCCAAGATAGTATGAGAATAAGCCCAGTAGAAGCATTAGGCAATGTGAATTGAGTAAAGGAAAAAGTATATGGCAGGCCCAAAGGAGGTCCAGCAAGCATAAGTTAAATGATAACATGGCAAAAGCAACGAAGTGGAATGGCAGAAATGTCAGCCAACCCATAAAAAAGGCAGGGGCTAGATTGAAGAAGGAAGGACCCATATCCGAGCAAAGCCTAACCTAAGGAAGAAACAAGATGCAGAGAATGAAAACCCAGTGACTCATCCACGCAATAAAGGGTTAAAAATAAGTAGCAGGATATGCAGAAGGACCAGATAAATCCATAGGGAACAGCAAACGCATGAACGGTAGACAAGCCATGGACTCACATTGTGGTAGAGCATGCACAAGGCTCAGGCACCACCCATTTGTGCCCAGTCACCATAGGCGCGGTGGGCCATGGGTCAGAGGTAAGAAAGGGTATGGTTTGGTGGTGGGGAGAAGGGGAAAGTCTATTCTGGGATTCCTACTCAAAGCTCTTTTGGGGGAAATGTCCTACTAGGGTGACATACCACCAAAAAGGGGGGAAAGATGAACTGGAATCACTAGGTGCATGCCATAGGAATTAGTAAGAGAGAATACCCAATCCTTATTTGGATGGGAATGCCATGGGAGGCAAAAAAATAAAACAAAAACTCCTTTGTTTAGGAATGGAACATGGCACAGCTAGCGCAGAGTAATGATTATGGCTGAGCGGCCCATAAACTAGTAGGTGGCCTAGGAAGGACACCTACACCAGGCCAAAAGTAGTTGAGGGTAAAACAGTAAAACCCATCATGGCAAGTAGTATAAAAAGGCCTTAGCTATGCACAGCAAAGGGCAATGGAACAAGGACGGAAGGGTAAGAAGTAAGAAGAAACGAGTGAGAAAATAGCAAGAAAGAAAACAATGGAAAAATAGAGAGGGTAAAAAGAAAAGTGAGGAAAACAAGAGTGCAATAAGGCATGCACCAATAGGCTATTCCTTTCTCTCCCTCTCAATAGCCTACTCTCTAGCAAGTTAAAGGACTTAGGATTAAGCCATTTAGGTCCATTCTTTCAAAGTAACCCATTGCTATGGCAGGATTTCCATGTGAGATTACTCACATTAGAGATTGGTTCCCTTCTTGGACTTAATCTGTTGAGGAACTATGTACAGCAGACTAATCCTCCTTCCTTTCTTTTATTGTGATTAATTAAGCATTAATCATACTTCTGCTATATTCACATAGTCGTGTTCTCTTGTTAAGAAAGTGGTTTAAGTGTCATCTTTTGTTATTAATAAATATATCCTCATCATATTATGTGCCACTTGCCATAACATTTTTTGAAATAGCATCCTTTGCCATAAGCGAGTGATCAAGATCTTGGGGAAGGGATCCTAGCTTGTGCACAAGCTCGCTTGAGGTGAGTTTCAATCGAGCCAGTCCTGACTCTCCTACCCTAGAACTATTAGGCCACAATGCGGTAGGAAGTAGTCGAGCCTAAAAATACAAAAAGGACCCACCATATTTAAATTAGCAACTCTGCTAGGAAGTTGGGAAAAAGACAAGGAAGGTAGATAAAGCCCTCGCAAGCTATGCCCTCGAGATCAAGGACGACGCGAAACATGAGTACCGTGCCCTCATTGGCAGAGTCAAGACTAGCAACGCCCCATCAACACCAGCCCAACTAGGCGGAAGATGTCAATGGAACGGGGGTTGAACCTCAACAACATCAAAGGGTTCCACTAATAATGCCAAACTTTTTCATCGTGGTGTTGTAGTCAGTGTAGCATGCTCAACAATAGATAATGGAAGCCAGCATGACCCAGTGCATGCAACAGACAAGGAAGAGATCCTAGTGTGAGTAGGTCTGCAGAATGCAGAGCAGCGTTTCATCACCATGGCCAAAGTTGCAGCCTTTCAAGAGCAAGAAAGGGCCAAAGTGCCTAAGGATAGGTTTTACGTGTGAAGGCCTCCTTATTCGCTGAGAATACTTAGCAAGCCATACCCTATGAGGTATGAACCGCAAACTTTTGCACAATACGACGGCAAAAAAGGAAGTGCCATTGAACATCTGAGCAAGTTTGTTGACACCCTTGGCCCCTATGCGGCAGACGAGGACCTGTGTCTTTGGGAATTTTCCAAATCATTATGTGACCATGTATACATTTGGTACACCGGTTTCAAACTATGGTCAATCCCAACATGGGATGACATGGTAAATGTGTTTTGCACTAAATACTTTCATGGAGAAGAGACAATAGCACTCGCGACTTTGCAAGCAACTAAGCAAAGAAGTGACGAAGATTTAATGGAATACATCAAGAGGTTCAGAGACATAACTCTAACTTTTGTGACCATTGTGAAGAAAAGACATTAGTGGAAATGTGTATGGGCAACATGATCATGGAATACAGAGCTGTTTTGAAGAATTTATAAATCTCCCAGTTTGCACAGTTGTTGCAGAAAGCTAGAAAGACCGCCCAATCAGTAAGGCCAAGTTCTAATAGGCCCAAAGAATGGAGGAACACTCCATAAGCCATGGCAGTTTCCACTGGTAAAAGCAAGAGGAAGTCTGACAAGAGGGAGGACGAGACCGTTCTGCCATTGCTATGTACACCGCTTGCACAATTATGTGCAGCACCTTACCACAGAATGCTAGGCGCTTAGTTGAAAATCCAAAGAAACCCGCTCCCAAACCACAAGGGGAAGGGAGTAGCAGTAGTTGTCATTGCACAGATCTAGGGGAAGACGAAAAGGAAAGGCCAACCCTGCCTACTGCAACAATTACCACCTTGCAGAAAAGTTCCAAGTTCAAAAACCTGTTTGATTAGTTGAAGCTCACAAGAGCGAAGAATTGCGACAGAGGCTGTAGTGAGTATTACCTCAGGGGCAGGAATAGAATGCTTAACAGCAGAAGCCAAGGATGATAAGGCTTTCTTACAAGATGCAAATGAGATAATTTTTAGTGATGAAGACATGGAAGTGGGGTATTCAGATCATAGGAGACCCCTCTACCTGGTCCCATCTATTTACCATCAATCCGTAAAGGGAAGGCTGAACGGTTGAATAATACAGATAGCAGTGAACCCATCACCCTTTGAATGAGCAAAGGCTCATCTGATAGAAATTATGTTTTATGATAAATGGGTGCCATTCGGAGAAAGTTCAGTGTCAAAGCCACAAGGCACCTTCGTCCCTAGGTGGGAGGACATTCAAGATGACCCAAAGCTTGATCTGAGAAGGTTGCTAATGCAAAGAAAGGAAAGGAAAGAAGTGCCCGCTTTAGAGTCAAATAATGCACCACAATGTGTCAAGGTCTGGACCCCTGTAGAATAATCTACAAGTTATGAAGGTGCGTAGGGCCTATATATGTACGCAAGGGGGCTCCAAATAAGGGCCACAGCATAAAAATTTGGTGTGCTATGTAGCCCAAGAAAATTCGGAAGAAGAAAGCAATAAGAAAAAAAAGGAGGGAATTACAACCGAAAGGGATAGATAGGTAGCAGTAGAAGAAGAATTGGAAGAAGTCGATTTGGGCAACAATCCACAAAGGCCAAGACCCATCTCGATAAGTTCAAAACTATTAGAGGAAGAAAAGTCAAAATTGATACTGTTGTTGAAAGAATTCAAGGATGTTTTCACATGGGACTACAACGAGATGCTCGAGCTAAACCCAGGATTGGTAGTGCATACACTTAACGTAGATCCCGAGGCTAAACTGGTGGCTTAACCTACCAGGGTATTTCACACTGAAATAGAAGAACAAATAGTAAAAGAGGTGTAAAAGCTATTGGTTGCTTGTTTCATTAAGCCTATCTAGCATCAGCGATGGTTGTCCAATATAGTACCAGTGAAAAAGAAGAATGGGCAGATAAGGTGCTGTGTAGACTTCAGAAATCTTAACTGAGTTTGCTCGAAGGATGAATTCTTGCTACCAAACATGGCCTTGCTGATAGACATTGTAGCTGGAAACTCCATTTTCTCCTTTATGGATGGATTTAGTAGATATAACCAGATTCGAATGGCATCGAGAGATGCGGAGAAAATTGCTTTTAGGACTCCCATAGGCAATTTCTACTACATTGTGATACCTTCAGGTTGAAGAACGTAGGCGCAACTTACCAATGCACCATGACCGCCATATTCCACAATATGATATAAGACTATATGGATGACATAATTGTAATGTCAAAGAGATGTGAGGACCATGTTAAAGTATTTACAAAGGTGTTTAAAATTGTAGACATGTGTGAGAAACATTTACAAGTGTGAAATAGTGAAACCAAAGTATCAAATTAGCATAAATTATGAATGCTTAGACCTATTTTTTAACAATTTATGTTCAAAATAAACGGCTTTTCAAAATAAATTATGATATTTCCTAGAGTATGTGTTGCTTAACAATGATATGATATTCATAAAAGAGACCATATATAAATCAATGTTATTAATTCTGTTTCGGACCCCGTTTCAATTTGTCTAGTGGAACGGAATATTTCGGTACTGGCCAATTCTAGCGTACTGTTTTAAAGTGTTTCGGGTTTAAAAAAAAAATTAAAAATATATACACAGTATAATTTTTTTTCATACCTATTATTATAATAAATTAATTCCCTCACATTGTGTGGTAAAGAAAACTCCACGCATACATTCTATATCCAATGTACTTTAATAGGCAAGTAGATACTGATAAGTAATAACCCATCAGTCCATCACACCATTCAAAAATTAAATAAAATAATAAATTTCAGATTCACTAAAAGACAATTATATCTTGGAAGTAGGAGCCATTCAAAATTTTACCAAATCACATGGTTCAGAAATAACATATCTCAGTTTTTTAGCATTCAACTTAACAAAGAAAAAAGTCTCAAGCTCTTAGCACTTGAAAGGTTTGACGAAACTTGAAGACAAACAAGCAAAAAAAATGTAGTGTAGAAAGAAAATAAAACCAAAAATGAAAAGGGAAAAGAATAGATTGAGCATGCAACTGAAGGTTGGACACTGCCATTGTTGTTAATTTCCTTCTCTCTTCTTAATTTCTTTTTGGGTTGTGATTACTTTCTTATGAATTTTAAGCTTTAGATCTTTTCAAAATAGAGCTTTACATGTGTGAATGGATCTGTGAACATCTGATTTGAGATGTAAAACAATGTAGTTGCAGGATAGAATTTTTTTTTTTTTTTTTAAAAAAAAAAAAAAGGCAAAACCAGTACCGGCTGAAATTCCCATTCCACTTGAAATTGGCCAGAATTGACTGGAATGGCTGAAACACCCCGAAACGGGCCGGAATTTGACTTAAGGTGGAATGGGTGGTAGTACCATTCTGGATTGCACACCAGCAAGAGAAATTTCGGCCGTTTCGGCCAAAATAGAACAGAATTAATAACATTGGCATAAATAAGTAAGCAATTAAACTTTTATGTATATCTCAAATTGAAATAGAGTGCCAACCACAATTGATAATAGATTATAAAATTAATTTTCAAGATTGTAAATTTCTTATATGTTTTTATTCTTTATCAAATGAGTTATCCAATAAGTCATTTGTAATTTTGTTTTATATTTTGGAATGTTGATATTGCGTAGAAATAAAATTTGTGTATTTGTTTTACTTATCTTTATGTTATTTTGTTTTAGATAGCAATGTTAGGATTTGTATAATTTTAAAATTATTGAATAAGTATTAATAAGTTAAACTGAGTTTATTCTTGATATAAGTGGTGAATTCAAAATAAAGCATTTTACATTAAATAATTTGTTGCATAACTTTTCAAATGGAAAAAGCATATTTTTTTTCTTTGTTAAGAAAAAAAAAATTCACGTGAAAAATACAGGTCAACCCAACCCGACTGTCAACCTAATTGTCCTACACTTGTTTTTAACTTGCTTAAAATGACCCGTTTTTATCTGTGATCTACAATCTGATTGATTCGACCCGAACCCGAGCTGCCCGTTTTGCCATGTCTAGACCTACACAAGGCTAAGATATACCCCTTTACCTACCTCATCAAGCACAAAAGAAAACCTTTCCTGCATAACCCCAAACACACAAAAAATAGTTCCTTTTTTCCATTCTTAGCAACCAAAAATAGCAACCATCTCAAACTCAAGGACCACTAAGAATACCCAAAACCCTCCTCTGCCTAGCCCGAAAATCACCCAAAGGTGCCTCCTATCCCACTCCAATACATGGTCAACTCTTAACAATAGCTATTCCACTCTCAAAAACCCTAGAAATAGAACCCAAACCAACAACAAATACACAGAGCTCCCTCCTTTTCACCATCAAGCCAAAAAGGCCACTCCTTTTTGTCATTTCCACAACAATGACATTAGTCAACAAACAAATAGTAAGAACAACCACAACAAGGACAGACAGCAGCATACATACATCAATAAGCAGCAACAAAGCAAAGGAAAAGGAAGAAAGGAGAAACAAAGCAGAGATTATTCAACAACATTTTCTCACTTTATTCTCAATCTCTCATCTTCATCTTCATCTTTTTTTTCTTTTTTTTTTCTTTTTAAATCTTTAGCTCAAAATCTAACTCAAAGGTTGTTCCTTTTTTAGCTATTAACAAAGCACAGAAACAGACCGAGAAGCAAAACAAACAGCAGAAACAGAGAACAAGAAGATGACTAATACCATTTGCTTGTTGATTATGGGTCTGTGGTGTTTTGTGTGTTGTTGAGGGGGAAAAAAAAGACTAAAGAATAAATTAAATCAAAGAAAAGGAAGATGGGTTTGTGGTCACTCTGTTTGTAGTGTTGCCGATGATGGGTTTGCCATGGGAACTTGCTGGTGGTATGGTGGGCTTGTCAAGGGAGGTGAGTTAATGATTTTTATGGGTTTGGGTTTGTGCTTTGGGAGAGTAAAATAGAGTTAAAAGGGGAAGGGGAAATGAGAAAAGAGAAAAAGATGGGATGAAACCTTACGCGGGTAGGCTAATAGCTTTGCTCTGACCAAGTTACAGGTATGGGACCCACAAAATGTTGAAAAATTTGAGTGATGACAAGTTGAGTGAAGTGTGCCAAACAGGTGGGTGATAGAAATTGGGGTATTTTAAGTGATAAGTGGTGAGTGATGAGTGACGAAAATTGAGTGAAGAGTGATGAGTAATGAAAAATAATAAACCAAACAGGGCCTTATTGGTGCATTAGAGATTTCTTAGGTTGTGATTGGAGGAGAGCGAATTCCATTAGGATAGAAGATGGACCAGGTCAGACTTGGTCCAACCCGTAAATCTGGTTCAGCAAGCCCACTCACTTTACAAGAAGCCCAATTCTTACCTAGCCCAAACTCTTAAACTCAAAATCTGGTTCAATACAGTCCAGTTCAAAAAATACCTGGTCCAAACCACTTCACCTCAACACACACACCAACCCATATACATTTGTGAATTCCCTAGTCAACTTAGCCTAACCTCAATCAAGTAAATGCCCAGCCTACAGGTCCGCAAGCCACCAACATTTCTCAAAATTACAATCCAACCCCACGACTTTCACAAATTATTTTTTTACCCAAAAATTTTCCAAATTACAAACTAATCCTAAAACTCTTCCAAATTGCATAATGGTCCCTAAAACTTCAAAAATTCTACAAAGGCCCTTGAAGTCACAAAAATGCCTTTTCAATCCTTTTTGTGCCAAAATAAAATGTTTTCCTTTAAAAATAATATATTTGTCAAATGACATTTGTTTTCACATCTTCTAGAAATTTAACATTTATGTTCCTTGTTATTAATTTAGGGGGGCTGAGTTATAGTATTTATACAATAATCATAATTCACAAATATATTGAATACAAAGTTATCAACTTTAATATATCCATAAATTGTCTAGTCACTATAGACATACATAGTATCCACTAAATGTTACTACAGGAATCTTAAATTCAGCCACCATCATTAAATCATTAAAGAAGAACATTTTGCATTAAAAAAGAAAAAACATTTGTTGCTACAATTGTCCTAAATTTTAAATTACTAATATCTTTAATATGACTCAAGAATTAACCTAAAAAGAACCTTAATTTTTTTTTCTCAATTATATAGATGTTACTCACATTAAAGAAAAACAAATTCCACTATTATTTTAAGCAACATCCACTTCATCATTCATATTATTTATTTTTAGAATATTTTAATGAATTATCCACCAACACAAACCCATATCCTCACACACTTCCAAATTTGCTACTCTATTATAGCAGCAATGAGATGGAAAAAAAAGGGACAGATTTGTTTTTACTAGCTGTGAGGGTTTTCAATTTTGTGTGGCTATGTTGAGATGAGCTTTGTTTTGTTTATATTAACTAAACAATGAGGCTGGCAGCAATATTGAGGAGAAAAAAGCAAAAGACACTTAGCTTGAAAATGAGAATGAAGAGGAAAATGTAAAAGTTTTGTTTTGAAATTGGCTAACATCTATTCTATTTGTAGAGAGTAGGTCATTGTCCACTAAATTAATTACAAGTCTTTGGATAATTAGAGAGCTCAACTATTCTTTTATTTGAGGAGAAGTTTTACATGTTAGACAAAGTTTAAGTCTTCTTAACAAATGGGGGGGTTGGTTATAATTTTTTGAGGGGGCCTCTATCTTTTTGCTATATATGCTGTTGAGAAAATTTAAAAATTTTGGGGGGCCAAGGAGCAACGTGTCTTCACCCCTATGTTTAGCCATGTCTTTTGATTTTGTTTTCTAAAATATTTTGTTCACATGTCATCTTAGGATAGATTTTTGTACATGTTATGTAGTCACATGTCATCTTAGGATAGATTATACATATCATGTACTCACACATCATCCTAGGATAAATTACATGTTATTTTAAGATAAATACATGTCATTTCTCACATGTCATCTTAAGATAGATTACATGTCACTCCTTGGCATGTCATCTTAGTCTAGATTTGACATGTCATTCCCACATCTCATTCTACGATAGATTACATGATATTCATTTACATATCATCGTAGGATAAGCATGATCATTTTTTCATTTCACATGTACATGCATATCATTTTTGTTTAAAACCAAATGCTAAGTATTTTAGTTATTCTTTAAACGGTGGGTTTTAAGACTAAATTCGAAATGAGGTACTATTTGTTTAGATAAGTGTTGTGGAATGCCTAACACCTTTCCCATACGTAATTGAAATTTTGAATATTTGATTTATGGTTTGAGACATTATTTTACTTTCTAGTTTAGCCTAAGAGCCCTTGGGAGTTTCTTAGTTAAATTAGGAAATAAAATCAATTAGATTTAGGTGACCAATTACACCTTAGAATCCCAATGGTTTATAGCAACTCCTTAAAAATTAATATAGGTTAAAACATTCACTCACACACATATCACCCTAGTATTGCACATGTGCATCCATGTTTTGCATTTTTGCACCAAACATGCATCGCCAAGGGAAAAAATCTTAACGGTTTGGAGATAATGTCAAACACGGCCGAAATTCTGGTACGAAAATTAAAAGTGCTTTTCTTTATGATAAACCCTAGATATGATATTTTTATAAGCAAAACCTGATAGGCCAAGAATGTATTGGCCCCTTGTGATAAATTAATCAATTAATTAGCCAAGTGAATTAATTAAGTTAATTAACATGCAACACGCATGGTAGCACAAACAAATCACCAACTAAGGTCACTACTCTCGAGTATCCAACCAAGTGGTTTTAGGTTGCCACTCCCGAGAATCCCGAGAATGCAACACATGTGGGAAAAACTTCTATGGTAAAAACCTCACCGAGTGATTTTAAGGTCATCACTCTTGAGAATCCACTATTATCACAACAAGCTGTTACAAGTAAAGGAATACTAGTACCTTATACTAACCTACAGTTGAACCCTTACCCTAATACTTAATTGGACTTGTTCTGTAGTGACAATCTCTCATTTTCAATGCACGGCTCCCAGTACGTGACTAACTAATCGATACACAGATCCAAGTACGTGACTAACCACCAACTTGAGAAGGATGTTGGCTGTAAAGTTCTTCAATTCATCAACACGATGAAGATCACAAAACTCTTTGGTTACAAAACCCCATAGCATACAAACATAGCAGCTTCTTCAAGAAAAAGATGAACTAGGGCATATGTCTTCGGTCACAATATGCTTATGAAAAATCTTTGCATCAAGTTGCACTCATCTGTGACGGTCCTTAAAATAATCTTTATATATGTTTAGGGTTGTTAGAAAAGAAAACCTAAACAAATATACACAGATTAGAGTGAAATCAGAACTGAAATTCTGATTTTTGTAAATCTCGATAGATAGGGTATCTATTGAGTAGCTATCGAGCATCGGGCAAAAGATGCCTTTTAAACCTTGATAGATGCTATCTATCGAGCTAGCTATCGAGTTTTAAAATCCAGTACTTCTTCACTTGTTTCTTGGACAGACTTGCATGACTTTAACACTTGGACTTAAACTCTTATTTCTTAAAGCATTAAACACATCTTAGATCTACCCAATTACAAGTAAAATGCGTTTTTGTCATAGAATTAGCCAATTTTAAATGACATGTGTTCCTAACATGATTCATATATGTCCTAACAAAACCTACTTTCTTATTGATCAAACCTTAGATCTGATGTTTCTAACCCTCAGATCTACTTTTCTATTAAGAACTATGTTAAGAAACTTATGTGAATCCTATTAAACAAAGAAATAATTCATGGAAAGAATACTCACCTTGCTTAAGATTATAAGTTTAGAGTTTATTTAATAGACCCCTTAGTGCCTACAATATAAAGATTAGATTGAGAGAACAAGAATAATAAATAAATAAAACAATAGTTTAGATAATCACAACTTAATAACAACTTTAATTGAAAAGGGTTTTGAAAACAAATTTAGAACATTATTTTCTGCCCTAGAAACTACTAGAGAGAGGTTTGTAAGGATAAAATAAAATAAAATAAAAAGGTTCTTAGGTGCTATTGTGTGAGATTAGAAAAGAGAGAATTGGATTTAGAAAAGATGGAGGTACAAAAATAAACACTCTCTAGCTAGGGTCTGGATTGAAGACATAAGGTGTGTATTTATAAATTAAAATTACGATTTTCGGGGCTTTTTAGAGGTCTTTAGACGTTCCCAATGGTTTAAGGGGCGGCCAACATCAAAGAATAATGTTTTCGGCCTTTAAAACAGAAATTCTAGTGACCTGGAAAAGAGGGTGTGTATGCATGGTGGAGTGTGTGTGTGCACCCTTACGGTATGTTTGGGTGGGATGATTTTGGGGAGGGTGGAAAAAAAAAAAAAAAAAAAGAGAGAGAGGAAAATAGGAAAGAAAATGGTTGGGAAGGGTGTTTGATTGGTAAGGGAGGAGGAGAGAAAATTGGTGAGGCCTGGGTATTTTTCACCAGAGAAGAAAACTAGTGCTTTCTTTTTCACACTTCAAAAAGTCTTTTTTGCCCTTTTAGTGCACTCTCATAGTAAAAGCAATGCATGACTCTTTAACATCCCAAAGATAGGCACCAATGTCAATGGGTCTTGCTTTGTGGGATTTTAATAATAATTTAAATAAGTAAAAAGAATATATTAATGAGTAATATAATATAAAACAAATTATAACGTTTTATATAAGGGTAAAAGAGAAACTTTATAGAAATCACACTTTCTATCCTCTCATTTTTCTTCGCAACCAAACAAAAAAGTTTTCCATCCCTCCACTTTTTCAACCTTCTAACCATACACAAATGAGAGAAATTAAAATTTTTTCCATCTTCTCATTTTTCTATCACATCTTCATTTTCTATCCTCCCACTTTTCTATCTCCCTAATCAAACAAACCCTTAAGCTCCTATGTATGCATACTTCTCAAAAACCCTAATTTCAACTACACTATTGGTCGGACTTCAAATGGTCATAGCTCGCTTAATATAAATTAAAATTATGCAAAATTTATGTCCAAAATGAAGTTTAGGATGTCTAATTTTTAATTAAATAAATATCATTCAAAAATTCTTTGTGGATCAAAAGTTATAATCAGAACAGTGAGTAAATGTTATTTTTCAACATCGTTTTCAAAGTGATTTGAACGCTTTTGAGTTGTGATTACTTCCAAATTATTATGAACTCTTAAATTACCCTTGGTTGAGATATGTCAAGCTCATCATTGGGGCCGGGGACCAAAAGTTATTAACAAGTACAAAATGAGGTGTCAATTGTTGCCCCTTCTTTAACTTTGCTTGCACTACAGGTATAGTTAAAAGTTTGAAGAGACAAAACAGTTTTTGGAAGTTAATAAAATTTTAAGTTCACACACACAGCGCGCACGTGCTTCACACAAACACACAACCAAGCAAGCAAATGCAAACATGGTGCGTGCTTAAAAAAGTGAATAGTGCAATTCCAACAAGAAGTGTGAAAAACCACATAAGACATAAAAGAAACTTTGTGATGTTTTTGAGTTTTAAGGATTCTACCTTAGTTTTAAGGACGTCTTCTTCATCATGACACATGTATGCAAGCAAGCATGCAAACAAGAAATGTACCGTAAGAGACATAAAATAAATTCGGTATGTTTTCGAGTTTGAAGGACTCTACCTCTGAGTTTTAAGGACCTCTACCTAAAGTTAGGGGGACCACTCAAAGCGAGCATTTATGTCCAAACACAAAAGGCCACTCAAGAATGAGCATTTATGCCAAAAGGACCACTCGAAACGAGCATTTAAGTCCAAACACAAACAAGCCACTAAAAAATGAGCATTTAGACTAAATGGACCACTCGACCGAGCATTTACGTCCAAAAACAAATAGGCCACTAAAAATGAGCATTTATGCCAAAGGGACCACTCGACTAAGCATTTATGTCCAAACACAAACAGGTCACTCATGACTGAGCATTTGCGCCAAAGAGACAACTTGACTGAGAATTTACGTCCAAATACAAATAGGCCACTAAAAAATGAGCATCTACACCAACGAGACCACTTGACCAAGCATTTACTTCCAAACATAAATAGGCTACTAAAAATTTGAGCATTTACGCCAAAAACACAAATAGTCACACATGACTCACAAACACATGATCCCATAAGATTTGTAAGAAGAAACACACAAAACTCATGCAAACATTAAAGACACATGCAAGGATGCAAAACACAAACACATAAATTCACATAAGTAAAAGAGTACACAATCACCCAAAAGTGAAGTAAATAAACACATAAGACTCACATCATCATCAAAGAAACATGTGATCACAAAATATACTGCAAATATTCACACACAAATTATGTGAACAACAAGGATGCATACAAAATTTTAGTAACGCAGCATGATCACACAAGACTTACATCAAATATCAAAGATGCATATGGTCACATAAGATTTGCACAAAGCAACATGAATGAACACAACAAAAGAAGTCACACTAACATAACAAAACATGCAATCACACAGTATTCACACAAAGAAGCCAAACAAGATGTGTCTAGAGTTTAAGACAAAACAAGGATGGACCTAAGGTCCGATACAAAAGAAGAAAAGGCCTACGACCCGAATGGAGTATGGGATGGGCTCAAGAACTAAGATGAAATAAGGATGCAAATAAACAAACACATGACAACCACAGGAGGCATCAAACATACAAACAAACACATGAAGAAAAAAAAAAAAAAACAGAAGAAGAATCAAAGATCTATTGCAAGGATTGCAAGGAAACATGAAGATACCAAAGACAAGGACAGACGTAACAACTTCTAAAGAAGTGACGAACACAGAAAAACTACACAAAATAAAGAATAACAAAGATGACACAAGGGACACAGAATAGACTCTTAGAAAAGAAGACATGAAACAAGATCATCCTAATGAGCATGGTAAAAATGGAACCGAAAACTTGATTCATTATGGATAACTTTTGAGATGTTCAATCATTAGGACGCATCCTTCTTGTGGAGTTCACTTTGCCCCCACCTTGATTGATTCTTCTTTTCTTTTTCTTTATTTTTTTACCTTATCTTTTTCTTAGGCCGTCCTTACGGGTTTTCAACCTAGCGAGATCTTTTACTTTTACAAGAAACAAAACAATGGTAAGCAATGAACAAGTGCTACGGCTTATCCTTAAAAAATCTTGTTGATTCAAATTCTCAACACATGAGTTGTACAATTGACATGATATTATATGGCTGCACATCACAAGGTTGCCTATGTATGCAAAAGGAGTCAAACCTAACATAGTTCACATGACCAACTTTAATTGATTAGAGAACACTTTTACTTGGCTTGTAATGATGGTTTTGGTTTTTGGCTCACAAAGAAATGGATAATGAAAGTTCACTTGGTGTGTAAAATACTAGTGAATGTTTAGACCCCCAATTTCAAAATAACCAACACAAGCTTATACTCAAACAATAGATGTATGGAATGATAAGTACAAGCTATACACAAACAACCAAACTACTCTAAGCCATAATGTAATCACAACATAGTAGTAATTAAAAGCAAAAAGTAAGGGTTAGAGAGATGCAAACACAAGATAATACCGGCACATGTTATCGAAGAGGAAATCAAAAAATTCGGCGAAAAACCTCTCCGCCACCCTCCAAGTAGTAAAATGATCCACTAGAAAATCAGTTCGGATATATGAATGGCAATAGACCCTCCAAGTCTAATCTACCCGATGTACCTAAGCCCTCCAAGCTTCTTGCTCCAACAAGGTTAAGCCTAACCTTGTCTTCTCTATCTTACCAATTCTCGCAATAAGCCCATTGCATCAACCAAATGAATTGGTCATCTCTAAACTGCTTCCTAAGCAGTAAATAACCTTCTCACTTATATGAAAATGGTGAGGTAAGGATTTGGCTAAAGCTCCTCTCAAGGGTATGTCAATAGAGAGGCTGAGAGTGGAGGAATCTGAAGAATCAAATGTTTAAGATTGTGAATGAGTTAATCTTGTTTTTCTCTATGGTTTATCTCTCAAAATTCTCTCTAGAAGCCCTTTACATTTTGTGGGTATAAGGTTATTTATAGTAGGGTATGTAAGAAATATGAAAAGTCATTTTTCTGCAAAATAAGGGCTTTTGGTGACTCACTCGCGACTGGGACAAGTCATAAGTTCCAGTCGCAAAATAATTGACTGGCTAGACTGTCCTTTTGGTCCTGTAGTGCTTCAATTGTCATGATCCTTCAACTTCCTGCATACTTCACACATGTGGCACTTTGGCGAGTCATTAATCACGAGCCACTCATGAGTTCCAGTCACGAGAATGCTCTTGATTGCACACACACACTTGAATTCTTCACACTCTCTCACACACAATCCTTACATGATTCCCACCTAAATACAGGGTATCTAATTGCTGAATTACAAGCAAATTTGGCATGGAATAAAGCTAAAATATGGTTGAATAAATTCAACCTTACAGATAATGAAGGCTTAAAATTACGTTTTTGATGGTTATAACTTGGTCAAGGATTACTCTTTTGTCTCTCTTGGAATTTTATCAATTTTACTTTCTTTTTTTTTTTTTTTTTTGTCACTTCACTTCACTTCACTTTTTCACCTTTTTCTTTTTGGTTCACTTTTGATTTGCTTCGCTTCACTTCACTTTACTTTTTTTTTTTTTTTTTCCACCACTTTGTTTCATGCATTGCCTCTAGTGAAAGGGTAATCCTTGACAAGGGTTACATTGAAAGAAAACAACTTTAAAGCCTCAAAAGGGGTGAGCAAAGGGAAATGTATTTAAGATAACTGAATAATGGCATCTTTTCATCCCAATTTTCATTGTTCATTTATGGGCAAACATGCAACATCACATATTGAGAATCAAATTAACTTGAAACTTTGAAAATTTATCATAAAACTTAAACCAATGCAAACCACTTTATTGATGAATAAAAAGAGAGTACGTGAATTGAAAGACATACTAAATGGAAACAACAAAGACATACTGAATTAAAATAACAAAGAAACTTCTGGATTAAAATAAAGAAGACTAAACTTCTTGATCAATCAACCTCAAGTAAGGAGAGGCACAATATGGCATTCTGGGAGAGAATTCTTTCCAACATGTGGTTTTATAATCTTCTTTGATTGGATGAAGTCTTCAATGTCATGCTAGAGGTGAATGCATTTATCAGTATGGTGACCCTTACTCTGATGGTACTCACAATACTCATTGGCAAAGTAAGTTGGAGGAGATATTTGGAGTATACTTTCCAAGATCCAATAGCTTCATAATTCCGTTACTTGATAAATCCTTTAATGCCTTCGACAAAGGCATGCCTAGTGGGGTTAGCTCTCTTGGTCAATTGTGAGCATGAACAATAGTAACATCATTTGACTTGCCTTTGCATGAGCTACTTGTCCTAAATTCCTTTGGGTACTTTAGCTTCCTTTTCCCCTCATCATATTTGTCAAAGATAAGATCTTGGACCATTTTCCCTAATTGTTCATGTTTGGTCTGGATACTCTCAAGACGACATAACCTTTCAAGGATAGGAGCAGTCATTCTTACAACAATTTCCTCTACTTGCTTCAAAATATCTTGGTCACTTAATGCCATTTGGTCAACAGAAGTAAGCTCAATTCTTATGAGTTGACTATCAATGGTTCAAGACCAAGAGGGTTGTACAAGACCCTTTTTAGGAACAACCTACAAGAGACTTATTCTTATGAGAAAAATTTCATGAAGATAAACAACAATAAATTTTATATTTAATTCTCACTTAGCCATACCCCTAGAATGAGAACAAAAAGATTAAACAAGACTCAAGAAGATAAGAATAAAAAGGCTGAAACTTGAAGACAAAACAAGGAAGGAACTAAAAGGTGACAAATCTTGACAATGCGTGGGCCTAATGCCCTAAGACAAGCTGTTCCTATGTTGGTTTGGTTAGGGTCTTTTTGGTAGAGGTTAGGAAACTTGGATGATGAAGACCATAAATGGGAAAGGCCCAGTCAGCTGTGGGAATGGGGAGAATTTTTCTTAGCGTGGTGGGTGCCTCCTAGGGGTGCATATTCATGTTCCTCTGATTACGGTAAAAGGGAAAGTGTGTTTTTATATGTGAATAAAAGTGGAATTGGATAAGAATGCAGTGTGTCACCCTTTGAAGTCAATGAAAATTTTCTAGCAATTTGGGACAACCCTTAATTCACCCAAGCAAAGAATTAGAACTTGAACTACAGTACACTTAAGAACTGTGTGGACTTTAAATCAACAATTAATAATTCACAACAAAACATTAACATGCCCATTAATTAAAAGAAATTAACTTGATTTCTAAATAAATTACATTTATGACTTAAGAAAATTAAGGGAGCAAAGTAAATGGACCTAAATAAAAACAGAACATATAATTTACGAAAATCAATTAAATTTTTTAATCAATTTTGACATGTGATCCTCAATGGCATGTTTGATTAAAAAGTCCCAAAATTGTACCAATTTCTTGCGAAAATCATACTAAAAATTTAGCACGCATTACATAGGAAATTATGTACTTTTTTTCACAATTAAAATGCAAAATGTATAATTTCATAAATTAAGTGACATCTCACCTAATTCTTACCTGATCTTCGCCCATGAGCAATCAAATTACAGGGAATTTCATGGTCTTAAGCATAACACCAAAATAATCCAATCACATGGTTAGATTTCAAATGAAGCTCAATCAAATTTACTCAACCACATAGAAATTGATAAAAATCAAACAAAAATGTAGTCTAACTATTAATATCCTGAAATTCTTTAATTTAAGACTGTGGTGGGCCCTTTTGTATTTTTGGGCTAAACTGCTTCCTGCTGCATTGTGGCCCAATAGTTTTGGGGTAGGAGAGTTGTGACTGGCTCGATTGAAACTCACCTTAAGCCAGCTTATGCGCAAGCTAGGATCCCTTCCCCAAGATCTTGATCACTTGCTTACGGCAAAGGACACTGTTACAAAAAATGTTATGGCAGGAGGCACATAATATGATGCAAATATGTTTATTGCTAACAAAAGATGACACTTAAACCACCTTCTTAACAAGAGAACACGACTATGTGAATATAGCAAAAGTACAATTAATGCTTAATTAATCACAATAAAAGAAAGGAAGGGGGATTAGTTTGCTGTACTTAGTTCCTCAACAGATTAAGTCTAAGAAGGGAACCAGTCTCCAATGTAAGCAATCTCGTAGGGAAATTCTGCCATAAAAATTGCTTACTTTGAAAGAATGGACATAAATGGCTTAATCCCAAGTCCTTTAACTTGCTAGAGAGTAGGCTATTGAGAGGGAGAGAAGGGAATAGCCTATTGTTGCATGCCTTATTGCACCCTTGTTTTCTCACTTTTCTTTTTACCCTCTTTGTTTTTTCGTTGTTTTCTTTCTTGCTGTTTTTCTTACTCATTTCTTCTTACATCTTACCTTTTCGTCTTTGTTCCATTACCCCTTGCTGTGCACAGTTAAGGCATTTTTATACTGCCTACCGTGATGGGTTTTACTATTTTACCCCTCAACTACTTTTGGTCTGGTGTGGGTATCCTTCCTGAGCCACCCACTGGTTTGCTGGCCACTCAGCCAACACCATAACCCTGCGCTGGCTACACCATGTTCTATTCCCAGACAAAGGAGTTTTTATTTCATTTTCTTGCCTTTCATGGCATTCCCATTCAAATAAAGATTAGGTATTCTCTCTTATTAATTCCTATGGCATGCACTTAGTGTATGCTAGTGAGTACCTCGCAGGTTGGGAGAAGAAAGTGAAGGTGGTGAACCTTCCCACGTCTACGAAGAAGGGTTCGGTGTCTCAGTTCACCAAGCCCAAGTCTACCAAGAGAGGTGATGACTCTTCTGAGACTTGTTTTGATATTGTTCCCTATGAGGATGATCTTCCTCCCATAGGTAATATCGTCCTTAAGGATTCTCCTCCCCCTTCTACTCGTACTCGTTCTAGTAGGCGTGCTACTGTAGGTAAGCCCAAGCCCATTGCCCCACGGCCATCCACAAATGCCCCTCTTTCTAGCAGGACCCGAGGCAGCAAGAGGAAGGCATCCCCACCACCTCCATCTGTCACTACTAAGAGGAGAGTATGTTATCTCTAACCTTACTTCTTTTTCATTTTTTTCTTATTCATGGGATCATTCTTGCCTTGTGTCCTGGTAGTCTAAGCATAAAGAGGATACTTTTGCCACCCACCCTATTTTGCTTGACGAGCCCGAGTTAGAGGTATATCCATTCCTTTTGTATGCATTCCCATTGTCACGTGCTACCATGTGCTCTCCATTTTTTCTTTTCTTTTCTTTTACCATCATTTCACTCTTCTCTATTCTCTTCCTTTCTTCTTATTTTTAGGCTGACCTTGAGCCTCTTTCTATATATCATCCTACGACCGAGGATATTTTTGCTGTTATGGGCACACCTATTGAGGGTTTCTTCGATGGGGCAAACGTAGTGGTTGAGGCCATGGCCTCTGCTTCCATTACTGCGCAGATAGTTTCTGCCAAGGCTCTAATTCCTTCACATGAGCCTAGTATTGTTGAGGAGAGTGCCTAGACTGAGAGAGTTGGTGAGTTCGTACCTATTCCTGCCAAGATCCCTACTTCTCAAAAAGGAGTTACTCCTGCGGGTGCATCTCAGACCGAGAGTACTTCTTCTGCTACCCCTCATGTCATCTCTGCCAGTGATCCTTTTGCTGCTCTCTCTCAGGCCGTAAGGATGGCTCCTCCCTGGTGGTCACGCCTTCATCTATTCCTAGTTCTGCCACCTAAAGGCCTGATGCGGATTTGTCTTCTGATGAGGGATCTAAGGAAGTTTTTGAGGATTCTGAGGACGAGCCTGTCATGAAGAAGAGAGTTTCTAATTCTGATAAAGACAATGACAATGACCATGAGATTGAGGCTACGGGTATGTGTCTCTTGCCCTTGTTAAACCTTATTTCTTTGTTCCTTTTTTTCTTTTTCTTTTTTCTTTTATTTATTTATTTATTTATTTATTTATTTATTTATTTTTTGTAACTTCCCAATGTAACTCTTTGATTATTTTGTATGTTCTTTCCCTTAGCCACATATATTCCTAAGGAGCCTGAAACTATAGCAAAAACTGCGATGCCTACAGCCCCCACTTTTGCCACACCTGCAGCCCCCATTTCTACGACTCTTGGTACTTTTTCTTTCTCCTATATCTTCTCTAATCATCGTTATGAATTCATTCCTTCATTGTGTCCACCCCTCATACCATATTTCATGTTTCTCTCCAGGTTCGATTCCTGTTGAGGTGGCTCCACCTTCTCGGTTTGAGGTTGGTAGCAGTTCTGCCGCAGTTCCTAATCCAATGAGTAAGGCTGCTGCTTTCTTCATTCGGTTTGATCAACCTGAGGTTAACAATCCTGATCCTTCAGATTTCTGGGGCGATGGAGCTCCTTATGTTGATTTCCGTGACTTCCAAGTTCCTGGGGAGTGCATTTCCCATTTGGAGGTAGTTTATAACAGCCGTGGAGACTTCATGTAGGGGTTTCTTCTTGGCCGATCTATGAGGGAGCATTTCCTTATGTTATTAGGGAGCATGATGAACGATATCGAGCATAACTTCATCAAAACCGTGTTTGCCTAGAGGATTTTTCAGTGGAGGGCTACAGTTCAGGATTTCATCAAAGTTGGCTTTGCTATGGAGTTCATGCTAGACCATCAGCAAGAGATTTCTCGAGCCTTCTTTATGAAGAAGGTTCAACCTGCTGTGGATGCCATAGATGCTCGCATTGAGGCTTTGAAGAAGGAGGTGGCAGACCTGGAGGTCCGTCGCTAGCTCCTTCTTTCTAGTGTTGCTAGCCCTAGCTGTTTTGGAGATCAAACCCTTATTTCTGGCCTTCAATGAGATTACATTGTGTAGTTTTTTTTTTTTTTTTTTTCTTTTGCCCTATCCAATGCGCTTCTTTATTTTCTCTAGCACTTATTTGATAAGTTTGACATGACTTATATATTTTGGTTTTGTAATCTATTGTGGTACATCTGCTGCTACTTTTACTATGATTATTACTATGACTATGATACAGTATGCTTTCTTTTGCTAATAATTCATAGTTCTTTCATTACTTTCCCAAATAGAAATATGCTACGACATTTTCTTGCGACATCATCCCTTGCAAGGGTGGTTACTTAGAGGGAAGAAAAATAACTAAACAGGAAAAGAACAACTACACAATGTCTCTTAGGCATAATATTGCTTTAACCATTTATCGTTAATGGGGTCCATTAGATCTTTTCCATCCATCTAGGCCAAACGGTAATACCCACTTGTATATGCTTCCCTTATTACAAAGGGTCCCTCTCATTTTGGTGAAAATTTAGATGGTCTTGCCATACCTCGCCTGATGTGGTCCGCTATTTTTAGCACAAGTTGCCCTTCTACAAACACCCTTTCTCTGGTCATCCTACCATAAGCTTCATTCATTCTTTGTCTATATCTACGACTATGCTCTTGGGCCTCTTCCCTTTTTCCATCTAATCTCTCCAAGTCTTTGCATCTTTCTACTATGAAGACCTTCTTCTCCTTCTCTTTCTTTCGTGCCTGCATGATCTTTAAGGAGGGTGTCATCATTTCAGCTAGGCTCATCACCTCCATTCCGTAAACTAAAGAGAAGGGTGAAAATCTTGTGGTAGACTGGGGTGAGCTTCGGTAGGCCCAAAGGGCATCTGGCAGATGCACTTTTCATCACCCAGCATATTCTTGATTCATCTTGCTAATGATCTTGATGAGAGTCTTGTTTGTTGCCTCTGCCTACCCATTCCCTTGGGGATAATACAGTGATGACCGGTGGTGTTTGATTTGATTGAACTCTAGCATCTTTCTTACCTCACTGTTGACAAATGGTGTGTCATTATCACTAATGATTCTATAAGGTACTCCAAACCTGGTAATTATGTGCTCTTTGATGAAATTTGTCACGGCTCCTGCTATGGCCTTATGGAGTGGTATGACTTCTGCCCATTTGGTAAAGTATTTCGTAACCACAAGGATCCATATGTACCCACGTGATGGTGGATTAATTGGTCCCACCAAATCAAGCCCCCAAGTTTGGAAGGGCCACGGGGTGATCATGCTATGCAAATTCTGTGGGTGTGTATGAATCAAGTTGGCTTGTACTTGGCAGCTGTGGCATTTCTTCACAAATTCTACTGTGTCCTTTTTCGTAGTAGGTCAATAATAACTCATCTGTAGCAAACACCTGTACAACTTTTTCTTCCCTTGGTGCTCCCCGTATTCCCCTACATGTACCTCTTTTATCATCTCTCTTGCTTCTCTAAGACCCAAACATCGTAATGGGTCTCCATCATAGCCTTTCTTGAAAAGGATACCCTAATGCAAAAAGTAGCGTACGGCCAACCTTTAAACTTATATCTTTCACTATACTTTTGTGGCAGGATACCCTCTGTCAGGTATTACACAAACAAACTTTTCCAGTCTTCACTGGCAAAAACAATGTAACTCTACTTTCTGTCTACTGCAAACTGACAGGCCTCGCATTAGGTTTGGACTAGACCTGCATCCTTACCCATGCTTGGCCAATAAAAACCCGCTCTCTTGAGTCTACAATAGAGGCTGAGCTCTCCACAGAACCCGTAGGTTCTGACATGCATTTCCTTCAATTTTCTTTGGGCCTCCTCTTGCCCCACATATCTCAACAGGATTCCTCCCGGCATCCTGCAGTACAATTCTCCTTTCACCAAGGTATAATCCTTTAATGTTTTCAAATCTACCATATCTCCTTCTTTCATTAAGGCTTCCTTTATGGGAATCCTCCAATCCTCCTCACACCAACTTTTCTTTCAATATTTCAACAATAGACTCCCTTCGCTTGTTGACTTCAACCCTAGTGTTACTTCCTTCAAGTGCTATTTATGATCCCAATGCGGACAACATGTCCAAGTACCGATTCTCGCTCCTCTAAGCAATCTCTATCTCAAGTGTTGAAAATATTTCCTCCATTTTCTAGGTCATCATCCTGTACAAAGCCAAACTGGGCTTCTTCAAAGAGAAACTTCCTTTGGCCTGGAAAACCACTAGATTGGAGTCACCTATCACCTTTAAACGCTTGATCCTTATTTTGAGGGTTGTAGCCAACCCAATGAGATAGGCCTCGTATTCTGTGGTATTGTTTGAATAAGGAAATTCCAATTTGAATGAGAGCGCCACGGCTTCTTCCCTTTTATGATAGAGAACTATTCCCATGCCTCCTGAGTGAGTAGTAGAAGAACTATCAAACTTCATTACCCATCACTCTTCAATTACTTCTGCTGTGGCCATCTGCCCCAGAACTTCGTCATCTAGTGGGAATTCCTCTTCTATTGGGAATTGTGCTAATAAATCTACTATAGCTTGACTTTTTTTTGCCTTGGGCGTTCCTACCTTCACATCATATTGTGACAATTGTAACAACCATTGAGATATTCTCCCAAAGAGGATTGGCTATCACAACAAAGCCCTGATTACGTGGGACTTTGTCATCAACCATATCTTATAGGCTAGAAAGTATTGGCGTAACCTTTGCAATGCATATACTTGCCAAGCATGCTATTTCCGCTTTGGGATAGCAGGTTTCCGCATCTTTCAGAGTGTGACTTACGTAGTAGACTGGTTGCTGAACATTGCTTCCGTCTTCTTGGGCGATCAATACACCTATGGCATATGAGCTGGTGGCTAGGTAGAGCAGCAGTGGCCATTTGCGGATTGGGGCTACCACCGTAGGGAGGTTCGTCATAATCTATTGTAGCCTTTGAAAGGCTGTCTACTGCGCCTCTCCCCCACTCAAAGCTTTGTCCCTTCTTAAGTAACTTGGCGAAGGCTGAAGTGATTGACACTAAGCTTGGGATGAACCTCCGAATATAAGAGACTTTCCCCAGAAAACTCTTTAGTTCCTTTACTGTGGTAGGTGGCTTCACGGTTGCTATGGTTGTAGCTTTGGCTAGGTCCACATCTATTCCTCTATTATGGACTAAGAACCCTAAGAATTTTCCAGAAGACACTCCAAAGACACACTTAAAGGGATTCATTCTCAGCTTGAAAATTCTACATCTTTCAAACACCTTTTTAAATACTTTGACATGGTCCTCACATCTCTTTGACTTTACAATTATGTCAACCACATAGTCTTCCAGCTCACGATGCATTATATCGTGGCATATGGTGGTCATGGTGCATTGGTAAGTTGCACCTGCATTGTTCAACCCGCAAGGCATCATAGTGTAGTAGAAAATGCCTATGGGTGTCCTGAAAGCAGTTTTCTCTGCATCTCTCGACGCCATTTGAATCTGGTTATATCTGCTAAATCCATCCATAAAGGAGAACATGGCATTTCTTACTGCAAAGTCTATCAACAGGTCCATGTCTGGCAACGAGAATTCATCCTTCAGGCAGACTCAATTGAGATTTCTGAGGTCTATGCAACACCTTATCTACCCATTCTTCTTCTTCATTGGTTCAATATTGGACAACAATCATGGATGCTAGATATGCTTAATAAAACAAGCAACCAATAGCTTTTGCACCTCTTTTACTATCTGTTTTTCTATTTCAGTGTAAAATACCCTAGTAGGCTGAGCCATTGGCTTAGCCTTGGGATTTACGTTGAGTGTATGCACTACCAATCCTAGGTCTAGCTCAAGCATCTTGCTGTAGTCCTATGTGAAAACATCCTTGAATTCTTTCAACAACAATAATAGTTCTGAATTTTCTTCCTTTGATAATTTTGAATTTATTAAGATGGGTCTTGGCCTTTATGGATTGTTGCCCAAATTGACTTCTTCCAATTCTTCTTCTGTTGTTACATGTATATCCCTTTTTGTTGTAATTCCCTTATCTTTTTCTGTATTGCTTTCTTTTTTTGAATTTTCTTAGGCTACACAGCATACCAAATTTTTATGCTGTGGCCATTACCTGGGGCCCCCTTGCGTATCGCATGTGGGCCCTATACACCTTCAAAACTTGTAGATTATTCTGCAGGGGTTTAGACCTTAACGCATCATAATGCATCACTAGACTCTAAAGCGAGGGCTTTTTTCCTTTTCTTTCTTTGCATTAGCAGCCTTCTCAGATTGAGCTCTAGGTCATCTTGAATGTCCTCCCACCTAAGGACGAAGGTGCCTTGTGGCTTTGACACTGAGCTTTCTCCGAATGGCACCAACTCATTGTAAAACATAGTTTCTACCAAATGAGCCTCTGCACATTCGAAGGGTGATGGGTTCGTCGCTATCCATATTATTCTGCCGTTTAGCCTTCCTTTTACAGATTGATGGTAAGTAGATGGGACCAACCGGTGCTTATGCAACCACGGCCTTCCTAATAATATGTGGTATGAGACTTCTATTTTTACCACATGGAAGTGGGCCAAGGGGGCTATTAGTCCCACTTTTAACCATAACTGAATGTGGCATGCGGTATATTCACCTCTTCCCCCAAATCCTATTACCTCCGTTAGGCACCCCTGTATTTTTCTTTCTGAAATTCTTGCTACCTACAATGTACCTAGTGAGTTGAGGTTTACAGAAGTGCCTGTATAGACCAAGGCCCTCTTGATGGGGATTTGATTTATGGATGCCACCTGGTAGAGGGGTCTCCTATGATCTAAATACCCCACTTCCATGTCTTCATCACTAAAAGTGATCTCGTTTGTGTCTTGTAAGAGAGCCTTGTCATCCTTGGCTTCTGCTATTAAGCATTCTATTCCTGCCCCTGAAGCAATGCTCACTACAACCTCTATCACAATTCTTCACTCATTTACTGTGAGCCTTAACTGATCAAACAAGTTTTTGAACCTAGAACTTTTCTGCAAGGTTATGATTGCTACAGCCGGTAGGGCTAGCCTTTCCTCTTCGTCTTCCCCTAGATCTATGCAAATGACAACTGCTACTACTCCCTTCCCCTTGTGGTTTGGGAGCGGGTTTCTTTGGATTTCCAGGTGAGATAACTCGAGAGTTCCTTCTTTGATTCTTTGATGTACTAGTCTACGGAGTGCCCAAGATTCTACGGTAGGGTGCTACACATAATTGTGCAAGCGGTAGAAACGCGAGTCTCTTCGCTCTTTTTCGGTAGGCTCCCTAGAAACTTTGTTAGGCTTAAAGACCCCGTTTGTGATAGATTCATTTAGGAGCACATCTAGCTCTTTCGGTGTACATGGCAATGCTGGAGGGGTCTCGTACTCCCTTTTGTCAGACTTCCTCTTCCTTTTGCCGGTGGAAACCGGCATGGCTTGTGGAGTGTTCCTCCATTCTTTGGGCCTGTTAGAACTTGGCCTTAGTAATTGGGCAGTCTTTCTAGCTTTCTACAACAACTATGTGAACTAGGAGATTTCTAGATTCTCCAAAATAGCTCTGTATTCCATGATCATGTTACCCATACACATTTCCACTAATGTCTTTTCTTCACAATGGTCATAGCAGTCAGAGCTATGTCTCTGAACCTCTTGATGTATTCCATTAAATTTTCGCTGCTTCTTTGCTTGGTTGCTTGCAAAGTTGCAAGTGTTAATGTCTCTTATCCATGAAAGTATTTAGTACAAAACATGTTTACCATGTCATCCTATGTTGGGATTGACCCTGGTTCCAAATTGGTGTACCAAGTGTATGCACGGTCACACAGTGATTTGGAAAATTCCCGAAGACACAGGTCCTCGTCTGCCGCGTAAGGGCCGAAGGTGTCAATAAACTTGCTCACATGTTCGATGGCACTTCCTTTTCTACGGTCGTATTGTGCAAAATTTCGTGGTTCATACCTTTTAGGGTATGGCTTGCTAAGTTTTCTCAACGGATAAGGAGGCCTTCACGCGTAAAACCTTTCCTTAGGCACTTTGGCCTTGTCTTACTTTAGAAGCACTACAACTTTAGCCATGGTGATGAAACGCTGCTCCGCATTCTGCAGACCACCTCCCACTGGGATCTCTTCCTTGTCTACTGCATGCTCTGGGTCATGCTGGCTTCCTTTTTCCTTTGTCTTATCTGCTTTCATTTGGCAAATTTCTTCCATTATCTGCTGCTGAGCATGCTTCACTGACTACAACACCTTGATAAAAAAGTTGGCATTATTAGTGGGAACTCTTTGATGTTGTTAAGGTTCAACCCCCGTTCCATTGACACCTTCCTCTTGGTTTTGCTAGTGTAAATGGGGTGTTGCTAGTCATGACTCTGCCTACGAGGGTACGATACTCATGTTTCACGTCATCTTTGATCTCGGGGGCATACCTTGCGAGGGATTTATCTACCTTCCCTGTCTTTTTCCCAACTCTCCAGTAGAGTCGCCAATTTAAATGTGGTGGGCCCCTTTTGTATTTTTAGGTTGGACTGCTTCCTGCTGCATTGTGGCCTAATAGTTTTGGGGTAGGAGGGTTAGGACTGACTCAATTCAAACTCACCTCAAGCCAGCTTGTGCTCAAGCTAGGATCCCTTACCCAAGATCTTGATCACTTGCTTACGATAGAGGACACTGTTATAAAAAATTTTATGGGAGGAGGCACATAATATGATGTGGATATGTTTATTACTAACAAAAGATGACACATAAACCACTTTCTTAACAAGAGAGCACGACTATGTGAATATAGTAGAAGTACGATTAATGCTTAATTAATCACAATAAAAGAAAGGAAGGGGAATTAGTCTACTGTACTTAGTTCCTCAACAGATTAAGTCCAAGAAAGGAACCAATCCCTAATGTGAGCAATCTCACATGGAAATCCTCCTATAGAAATTGGTTACCTTGAAAGAATGGACCTAAATGGCTTAATCCCAAGTCCTTTAACTTTCTAGAGAGTAGGCTATTGAGAGGGAGAGAAGGGAATAACCTATTGGTGCATGACTTATTGTACTCTTGTTGAGCATAGAGCAAGGAGAAAACGAGAGTCTACGCTCCTTCATTAGTCACTTTAACAAAAAGGCCCTATTAGTGGATGAGATGGACGATAAGATTCTTTTGGCAGATTTCTATAATGGAGTCAATTTAGATTTGTTCATCCACAGGTTGTATGATAAGGAGCCTCAAACCATGGCTGAGTTAATACATTTAGCCTAAAGTTTCATGAATGTTAAAGATACAATTATTGCTAAAAAGAAGAAAAAGACTGAACGAGTGGAGAATGGTTATATGCACCATTCGAAGCAGGGTCCTCGTCCAAAGAAAGCCAAAACAGGGGAGAAAAGAGATCGTGATGGCAAGAAAGCAGGGTTGTCCTCAAGACTATATTCCAATACACTCCCTGAATGCCCCATTTGACTAAGTTTTGATGCAGATTAGAGATGACCTGTCCTTGAAATGGCAAGAGAAGATGAAAGGAGATCCTAGCAAGCAAAACAAAAGCAAGTATTGTTGTTTCCACTAAAACCATGGACATGATAGGAACGAGTGTTACGACTTGAAGCAGTAGATTGAAATTTTCACTAAGTAAAGGAAGTTAACAAATTTTCTTAGACGAGACCAGAAGGATGAGAGGCGGCCAATGAAAGGCAAGGTAAAAGAACTGGTGTGTCAACCACTTGAAGAGATAAAGATCATTGTGGGGGGCACATCAACTGGAAGCTTGTCTAAAACTAAGAAGACCTACCTGTGGGTAGTCCAGAATGTTCAACTATCTAGACCACCAAAGAAGATTAGAGAAGATGAGCTTGCCATTATTTTCACGGACTAAGATGCAAGACAACTGCACCATTCTCATGATGATGCAATTGTCATCACTTTGACGATTACAAATTATACAACTAGAAGGGTGTTAATAGACAATGGGAGTTCAACAGATATCCTCTACTATCCAGCGTTCTAGCAAATGAGGATTAAGAAGGAGTTACTTCGTCCAGTGAATGTGCCATTGATCAGGTTTGGAGGAATGAAGGTTCTACCAGTAGGCACCATCTCCTTGCCAGTCGTGTTTGGCTCTTACCCATGACAAATCAATAAGAAAGTGAATTTCCTTGTTGTAGACTATTTGTCCTTATACAATGCCGTCATTGGACAACCAGCTTTGAACAGTTGGAGGGCCGCAATGTCTATCTATCACTTATCTGTCAAATTTCAAACAAAGTATGGCATTAAAGAAGTACAAAGAGATCAATTAGCTACTAGAGAATGTTATTTAGCAATGCTAGCCATGGACGAGTAGATGCAGACCATGAATATTGAAGAGAAAAGAACATTGGCTGAATCGATTGAAGTATTGGAAGATGTACCATTGGACGAGTCTAACCTCGAGAAGTTTACCAAAATTGGGACAAGCATGAAAGAGAATATGAAGCAGGACCTCGTCCAATCCCTACAGAAGAGCACAAATGTTTTTGCTTAGAGTCATGAAGACATGCCTGGGATCGGCTCAAGTATGATTACTCATCGCTTAAATGTGTCCCCATCTTAAAAGCCCGTCCGTCAAAAAAAGAAAGTGTTTGCCCCAGAACGAGACAATGCTATCAAAGAAAAAGTTCAGAAGTTGGTAACCGCAGAGTTTCTCTGCGAAGTATATTATCCTAATTGGCTGGCTAATGTAGTCATGGTCAAGAAAGCTAATGGCAAATGGAGGATGTGTGTGGACTTTACAAATTTAAACAAGGCGTGCCCCAAGAATAGTTATCCTCTTCCACACATTGATCAATTGGTGGATTCAACAGCTAAACACCAACTGCTGAATTTCATAGACGCATTCTCAAGGTATAAACAGATTAAGATGGACAAGGCAGATTAGGAGAAAACATCCTTTAATACAAGCTCAGGTTTATTTTGTTACAAAGTAATGCCGTTTGGTTTGAAAAATGTAGAGGCTACCTACCAAAGGCTAGTTAACCACATGTTTCGTCCCCAAATTGGGCAAAATGTTGAAGTATACATGGACAACATGTTGGTCAAATGTGCAAGGAAGACATAACACCTGGATGACGTCCAAGAAACCTTTGACACACTTAGATAATACAAGATGAAGTTGAACCCAAGCAAATATGCCTTTGGAGTTGCATCAGGGAAATTCCTTGGTTTTATGGTTTCACAAAAAGGGATTGAAGCAAATCTTGAAAAAATCCAAGTAATCTTGAAAATGGAACCCTCGAAAAATATCAAGGACATCCAAAGCCTCACTGGACGAGTAGTAGCCCTTAACAAGTTTGTTTCAAAAGCTACTGATAAGTGTTTACCATTTTTCAGAGTAGTAAGGAAAGCATTTGAATGGACAAACGAGTGCAAACAAGCCTTTAAAGACTTGAAGGCTTATCTCGCTTCAACTCCGTTGTTGAGTCCGTCCAAACCAGGAGAAGAGTTGTATCTCGACCTAGCGGTGTCCCCTCATGCAGTGAGTTCAGCCTTGATTAGAGAAGAGGAAAAGGTATAGAAGCCCGTTTACTACACTAGCAAAGCTTTAAGAGAAGCTGAAGGATGATATTCACTAATGGAAAAGTTAGCATTTTCATTGGTGACGGCAGCAAAAAAGCTCAAGCCTTATTTCCAAGCACATGTAATCAACATCCTAATAGATCACCCGTTGAAAAAAGCTATGAATAAGCTGGAGGCTGCTGGATAATTGATTAAGTAGGCAATGGAACTTAGTGAATTTGACGTGCGATATAGACCAAGAGAAGCAATAAAAGCTCAAGTCCTTATAGACTTTATTGCTGAATTTACTACTGCCAGCAATCAGTAGAATAAAGACTAGGGGGCAAAGCAATGGATTGTCCATGTGGATGGCTCGTCCACACAGCATGCAGGAGGAAATTTAGTCCTCGTCCAGGGAGACTCACAGTTGGTGATAGGCCAAGTGAATGGAATGTGTGAAGCCAAGGAAGAACAAATGAAGAAGTACTTAGGCAAAGTTAAGCAGTGCATTAAAGGCTTCACAACAGCCTAGTTCCAACAAATACCAAGGGAAGAGAATGCAGAAGCTGACGTCTTAACTAAGATGGCATCTACGGACGAGATACTGGGCGACCAAGTTAAAGTCTAGTATATTTCGAGTATAGACATTCCAGAAGTGAACAAGATAGTCGGAGTTGCCAACTGGACCTACCCCATTATGTCTTATCTCAAGGATGGAATTTTTCCTGAAGATAGAGAAGAAGTAAGGAAGCTAAGGGTAAGAGTAGCAAAGTTTGTCCTTATGGACAAGATGTTGTATAAAATGGGTTTTTCTCAGCCTTACTTGAGGTGTTTATATCAGATGAGTTCCTATACATCATAAGGGATGTCTATGAAGAAGCTTGTGGAAACCATTCAGGGGCCAAGTCCTTCGTCCATAAGATGGTCCACACATGATATTACTAGCCATCCATGCAAGCAAATGCTAAAGCGTATGACAAGTGTCAGCACTACAGCAACATGCCTAGGCAACCATCAGAGTATCTCACTCCAATGGTTGCCCCTTGGCCCTTTGCCCAGTGGGACTTGACATCCTTCGTCCCTTTCTCATGGGGATGAGACAAATGAAGTTCTTGGTAATAGGGATTGATTATTTTACAAAATGGGTGGAAGTAGAGCCCTTGGCAAGAATCACTTAGAAAAATGTTAGAAGTTTCGTCTGGAAGAACATTGTCTGCCGCTTTGGAATCCCTAGGGTGCTCGTCTCAGACAACGAACGTCAATTTGACAATACACCCGTCAGAGAGTTTTGTGATTAGTTAAGAATTAGGAATCATTACTCACCATCCCACCCATAGGCTAACAGATAGGCTGAAGTTGCAAACCGATCCTTGCAAAAGATCATCAAGACTCAGCTTGGACATATAGGATGATAATAAGGACTCTAATTGGAGAAACTACTTTTAAGTTAGCATATGGAAGTGATGCAGTGATACCCGCGAAGGTTGGTCTAACTAGCTACAGGGTGGCCCATTATGACAATAAGGAGAATGAGAAACAGCTTCGTCTAAGTCTTGATCTTATTAATAAGGTAAGGATGGATGCAGAACAGAGGGTGGCACATTACAAGAACCTAATGACTAAGCACCATGATGCATTGATGAAGCCTAGGCAATTCAACATTGGATATCTCGTCCTAAAAAGAGTATCCTTGGCTATTAAGGACCCCGCTTTTGGAAAGTTGGGACCTAATTAGGAAGGACCATATAGAGTTATCAATTCCAAAAGAAGAGGTTCATACTACTTGGAGGCCTTGGATAGACGAAAGCTAGAGCATCCGTGGAATGTGGAGCATTTAAGGAAGTACTACCAGTGAGGAGAACTCGTCGGGAAGATCAGCATGGACGAGGCTAAAGGTTACTAATAATCTATTTATGTTATTTTTTAGCACTTATGCCTTCTAGCAGTATCTTATGTTTTCTAGCATTTGAATTCCCTAAAAAGCACTAGCTACCAAGATATGCTATAGACGATGTGGTGAACAATCCTTTGGTATATAAAGCAATTTGAATTCCCTAAAGAACTAAGTACTAGCATGAATGATGTCTATGGATGGTGTTATGTACAAAGCTATCCATTGTGTATAAAGCAGTTTGAATTTTCTTAGTGTTGATGATTCTTTGTGAAATTAACGTCCATAGAAAGTTAAAGACGTCTAAAATCTCTGGATGTAGAGATGTATCGTCATAAGCCGTTCTTAGATGAGGAAAAGGTAAATCATTATAAAATCCTTAAGGTAACAATATAAGTACAAAGGGAAGGAACAGATCTCCTAATGTACTTGTCCATAAGTAAAGGACAAAGAAAAACATGCATGCAACACATAATTCATATGGACAACATATCACTTTATGTTACACCGAGTAATCCAAACTATGGAAGAAAGGAAAAACTACCAATTAAAAATTCCAAAGTCCAAAATAAGGACAAGGAAAATTCTCAAATTATTCCAAGATAGTTCAAACTATGGACGAGAAAATACTTGGAAATAAAAATTGGTAAGCATTCAAACATAGACGAAAATAGATAAAACTAAGGGTAGATGACCACCATCCAAAAACCCTTTAAAGTGAAGCCTAAAAGGGCAATTATATTAGTACTCATCCTTAAACATGGACGAGGAAATGTACTTAAAGAAATTTGAATGGTCCAAAATAGCAGACCCCCCTCCCCCCTCCCTCCCCCCAAAAAAGAAAGAAAGGGACAAGCAAGTAAAGGTAAAATAAACTTTTACTTTGATAAACCACAGGGAGCAATGTTCCTAGACTTTGAAGCGTCCTTCGCTAGCAAAGGGGTAGAAGCGTCACCCTCAATGTTAATGTCCTCAGAGCTCGTTTGGAGTAGAGAACTCTTAGCAGCAATATGGAGTTTGATTGGGCTGAAGTCTACCATGGGGAAATTCTCAATGGCATCCATGCGAAAATCCTCAAAACTAGTAGTGTAGTTTCTGTCTAGAAGGTTGGTAAACTTACTAGACGCCTTGAATTCCCTAATGGCTGCTTCTTTAGCTTCCCCAAGCAAAGTGCAAAGCTCGTCGTTTCTCTTTTGAAGATGATCAAGACAAGTGTCCTTCTCAATAGCATCTGCCTTCAGCTCTTCGACGAGGTTTTTCAACTCCTTTACCTCGTCCTCTAGCTTGACCCTTTCCCCAACTTGACGGCTAGATTCCTTCTCCATATCATGAATCTTAGCCTCAAGCCTAACCCTGGTCTTCTTTAGCTTGTAGGCTTGCCTGGACACCCCCATAAACTTGACATGACATACATCAAGAACTTGGACATGAGAAAGCAAATAAAACTCAAATCTCTGAAATATTAAGGACAAGTCTGCATACCTTGAAAAGATTGTGAATGGTGGACCGTTCAAACTCCTTCACCGACATGTCGTAGCAACTAGCAACGTCCTTATCAGAGACAACTTGTTTAAACATGTCTCATGCGAGGTTTTCACTCCTTAAAAGGGTCATGGGACCACTATTAGGTGGACCAGTGGGAGTTTTGGATTGGGTGGCATCGGGAGGGTTGGATGGGTCCACATCAAGGATTTGTACAGTGGACGGCTGCTTAACAATGGCAGGAGGGACATAAGGGCCAGTATCGACAACCATAGACTTGGACGAGCCATGTCTAGCCTTCTTATGGCCTCGACGACTAGGAAGACTTCCCATATCAATGGTCATCAAGAGAGTTTTTCTCTTCTATGAAGCAGTTGGACAAGGATAAGTTTGGATAACTTCTCCTTCCTAGACGACTTCCTCATTCACCACGCCTTTACCTTTGTTCTATTTCATAGTTACCATTCCTATACATAAAAATAAAATAAAAATAACAATAAAAATTAAATATTGGTAAGAACCTGGACGAATTCATAATTCAGGACGTAATGAAATAAACAACTTATGTCTATGGGTGGTTAGTTCATGGGCAAGTGCTTCCTCAGTTGGCTCCGATCCAAGCCCCTAAGTCGCTAGACGATGAAGAGTGACTAAGGAATGAAAAGTTATATCCACAAAAGAACAAGCCTACTGGATACGATTAATATAAAACTTGCTCATGAAGGGTCGTCTTACAGCTGCAAAAAAAAAGGAGAAAAGAAAAAGAGAGTTAGATAAATATAACAAGGGAAGTAAGACGAGTAATGAAAAGCAACGTACCCTCTGGATGAAGATTACCCATCTCACCAATGTAAGAAGGAAATGGGTCCCTACCTACTTCAATAACGTTCCTAGCCCAGAACCTTGAGACGAAGAAAAACTCCGTCTTCCACCTTCTATCAGACATGGGAAGGGACTTGACCAACCTACAGCTAGAAACCCTAGCAGAGAATTGATATAAGCCTAAGGATTGACTTTTTTTTTTAGGGTTTGCAGCAATACAGGAACTCGTCCACAGTGAAAGGATGATTCCTATCAAAGATTTCCCTCTACAGCACTTGCATGGATATGATGAGCCTCCATGCATTAGGATTGAGGTAGTTTATACCTATACATGGTCTATGGGGAATTTCCCTAGCAAAGGCATTTAAAGGTAACCTAAGATCACCTAGCAAATAGGCTTCATATATTCCAACTCCTAACCTAGGAGTACAACACCACTCCCCAGGTGTGACTAGACGAGGGTTGAGATCATCTGAAATTTGGTACCAACCCCTAAGAGAAGTAAGTCTCTTCTCATCTACCCTAGAAGCAACACCTATTATACAACAATATAAGATTTCTTCCTCTAGAGAGGGAACGAATGAGGGGGCACTGATAGACGGACCAGCAGACAACCCAGATATGGCCCTTGTCCTCATTTCCTTTTGAAGGACTTTTAAAGGAACCCTAAGGACTCCAGACAAGTATTGCTCGTCTATGGTATTCCCTCTACTACTACTACTTTGACTACTGTCACTTTCACTCTCGCCATCACTAGAGTTACTCTCATTATGATACTTGTCTATTTCTCTCTCGTCCCTATCGCTAGATGAAGTCACTACTATCTCAAAAGAAGTCTAAAGAAAGACCTACAAACGAGGAAAAGAGGATACCTAGCTTTAAACGAGGATGACTAAGGATGAAAGGAAACTCCTAGACGAGGTGTTAGACGACTAAGGTCAAAGAAGAAAATATGAGAAATGTGAAAGGGTAAGAAAGGTATTACACTATTTATAGCTAACAAGGTGGGCCACTGAAACAATGCGAACCAACCAAAATGAGCCACGTGGTACTTTTCTCAAAGAACAAAACAACACAACAAACAAACTACTAGGATCACGCCATGTGTCAACATCTGGAGTGTTCAAATTAAAATTACCGTGATATGCCACCTGGAAAACCCCTCTACCAATAAAATATCGCCACATGTCAAGCCAACAATAACATAAATGACACAAGGATGAGGGGGCAACTAATGGGGACCAATCAAGGTCAACCTGTCCATGGTAGCCGTCAATGACCTCACCGTGTCCAGAGAACTTTAGCAAGAGATAACCCTAAGAATGACAATCTGCATTAATAGTACCCATCCATTAATAACAAGGTGGTCAATTTGAGGAAAGTCTTCTACGGATGACTAGAGGTATGGACGACCAGATCACAGTAAATCCTAGGAGAAATTCTCCAAAGGTTTAGTATAATTAAACCACGATGCATTGCTCCTAAAACGTAGAGGGGACTCCTCGAATTCCACTCCACATACCCCATTTTCTCCATTAACCACTCACATCACCCATGATGATGGTGGATCCAAAAAAGTAGACCCACTTCTAACTCTCTATAAAAGGAGCAAGTCCCATTTACCCAAGGTAGGTTCTGCAATTGAAAGATACTCATCCTCGTGTTCTAGAGAGAAAACTGACTCAACCCTCGGAGGGTCCTTGGCCGAGTTACACTAGTCACCCCTGACAATCTTTTTTTTTTTTTTTTTTAGGTCCTAAAGCCATTACCATAGCTCGAAGCATTCCAGCCTATTGATTCCGGTGCATCATCAAAACCATTTAAGAGAGATGATATAAAATCTTTTTTTATTTAGGTTTCTAGATATATATATATATATATATATAAGTGCAATAAAATAAAATGGGAGAGGGGATGTGCAAGAAATTAAATGAAATGACTTAAAATTAAAAGGGGATGGGGATTGCTTGAATGTAAATGGGATGACATAAAATAAAGGGGATAGGGATTGCTTGAAAATAAATGGGATGACATAATATAAAAGCATTAAAAGTAAAATCCCTAGATGCCTAGGTGGGATGGGATTTCTTCCCCCTAAGGGTACTTCCTATACATAGCCTAGGAGATGGTCCAATATGCATCTAGGGATACCAACACAAAAATATAAACCAACAACAATAATATGAACATTGAAATAAAGAGATAGATATATACACAATATGTACAAGAGCATAGTAAAAGTAACGCAACTATGAACAACAAGTAAAATAAAAGAAATGATTTACATATATATATATGTGTGTGTGTGTGTGTAAATGATGATTACTATATAGTAAAAGGTGGGATGGGTTTAGTTATTAAGGAACTAACCCATCACTGTAGTCTTACCCACAAAGATTACAACAAAAAAAATGGATGAGGCTTTTTGGTGTAGGGTTTCCTAAAGAGAGAGAGAGAGAGGAAAGAGATAACGTTTTTGTTTTTCTAAAGCTATTTTTCTAGATTTTCCTCACTTTTTCCTAATTTTCCCTCACTTTTTCTCTTGATTTCTCTATTTTTTCCACACAAAAATCTATATTTTTCTTCATGATTTTTCTAAATTTGGGGGGGAGGGGGGGGGGGGGGGGGTATTTATAGGAGGAGTGAGGAAATGGGAGGCTAGCATTAATGTATTTGTTGGGAAATTTAGACCCTGCTTGATAGAATTAACAAGTTTTAAACCCAAGTTGTTAATTAGATTTATTATGAATAAAACTTGTTAAAACAAATAAACATCAATATCATGTCAAAATCATGCAGCGGAAAAATAAATAAGACAAGATATGATGACTCAGGAGAACCAATGAAACAAGCTAGGTTCACAGTAAAAAACCTAAGGAGAAACCTTCTTGAAAAGTAATCCACTATAATAAAGAGAAGTTCCAGATTTAGTATGAAACATTTGTCCCTAGACTCTATAATCCATATAGATGAACTTATAACAGAAACCTTCTACCACTTCAGAACCTCTAAACTCTTCAATATATGAACGCCACCCTTTTTGATGCACGAATCCAAGTACGTGACTAACCCCTTTACACGAATCCCAGTACGTGACTCACTCACCAACTTGAAGACGAAGAATGTTAGCTGCAAATTTCTTCACTTCATCAACAATGAAGATCAAGAAGCACTTGATTACAAAACTTTAAGACACAAAGACGCAGTAGCTTCTTTTAGAGAGAATAAGGTATCGGTCACCTTTTGCATATGTTCTCTTTGTATTCTCTTATATGACGGCCTCTAAAATAAGCCTTATATAGGTCTAGGGTTGTGAGAAAAGAAACCCTACACAAATATGTCAACAAGGGCCGAAAATCAGATTTGAAAATTTGAATTCTCGTAACCTCGATAGCTATTTGTCGAGCAACTGTCGAGTTTTAATAAATCAGCACTTCTTCGCTTGTTTCTTGGACAGACTTGCATGGCTTCAATACTAGACTTGAACTCTTGTTCCTTTGAGTATTAAACACATACTAGATCTACCCAAATACAAGTAAAGTGCGTTTTGTCAAAGAATTAGCCAATTACATAAAATAGTGACATATGTTCCTAACAAGTGAATCACATATGTTCTAACAGTATCAAGATACACTAGTGCTAACTACCCATAGTAAGGAGCGGTAGCATTGGTGTACCCTGATACACTAATGCTAGCCTTCCACTTTTGCCACCTAATCAGCCTTGTTGTTTTTTTTTTCTAAATTGGGGGGATGGGGGGGGGGGGGGGGGGGAAGGGGGTTATTTATAGGAGTGAGGAAATGGGAGGCTAGCATTAGTGTATCAAGATACACTAGTGCTAGCCTTCCACTTTTGCCACCTAATCAGCCTTTTTCATCTTTTTCTTATTTCTGAGCTGATCTTCGCACTGCTGTTTGGAGGCCTTTCTGACTCCGTTTTCTTTAAATTCTAGATGTTTAGTTTCAATGGTCTTGGTCTTGCTTGATTTGGAGCTATGGTCGTCGAGATATCACGCTCGGAAGGAAAGTGAAGAAAAGCTGAAAAATTCTGTGACGTTTTTTCTTGAAAAATTCATATCTTCCAATCCAAAGCAGATATCATCAAGCCTTTTTGATGAAAATTAGCTAAGACCTTGTTCTTTAAGATGGTCCAGCCCGCTTGTTCCAATTCTTCCCCAATCTATACAGTTTATTGCGCAAAGTCGTGTAAAAAACTGTCAATTTTCCTGAAAAATATAATGAAGATTTTATTAAGGTTTCGGTATTTTTGTGATATCTCATCTCTTTTAACTCCGATTTTGGCTTGTAAACTATCATTTCGAAGGGAAAAATATGCCCTACAAGATTATCCAAAATTCAACATGATCTGACAATCTAATCAAAAAGTCAACTTTTTGACCATACCAGTTAAAGTTTTGGTTTTAATTGTTGTAAAAATTATTTTTCAAATGTTGTGAAACAGGATTTTATAAAAATCCCGTTTTGTTAGGCAAAACTAAGTAAAACTGCACAAAAAGATGAAACAAGGGACTTGGGAGGGAAAAATTCAAAATTCAAAATGGAAGTGGAGTAGTGGAGCTATAAAAGGGGTAGAGGAAGGGACCTAAGGCCATTTGGCCGAACTCCTCTCTCTCTCTCCTCTCTTTCATCCTTTTGTTTTCTTTCATCTTCTCTCTCTTGTTCTTCCAAGTTCTTCCATTTTCTTGCATTTTCTCGTGTTTTCTCATATTTTCTCGTATTTTCTTACCAACCAAACACAACCCAAGAAAATTTTCCTAGAAATTTGTGTCTTTGGAGGGAAGCTTCTTCACACCATTGTTCTTCCAACCTTTGCCCTTTTGGGTCCTTGAGGTAATTCTTGAACTTTCCTATATTTTTGTTAGTTGCAAGACCAATATGTATGTATATGTGCAAGAATATATGCTAGAAAAATGGGCAGATTTTTATTTTGTATTTTTATTATTATGGGCATTTTATTTTTATGCTGGAAACTTTGAAAATAAAAGGTAAATGCATGTGTAATAAAAATGGACATGTGTGTAGCAAGATGAGCATGTTTAACAAATTATGATGATGGGATGAATGTGTATGAATCGTGATCATATAGCAGGTATTGTGCATGAACATGTATCATGGGTGGGCAAGTATAATGTATGAGCATGATCATATAGCAAGCATCATGCATGAACATGTATCATAGACGAGAACAAATGTTGTGCATAAACATGGTCATAGCAAGAATCATGGATAAACATGTATATGGATGAGCAAATATTACGAACATGGTCATGTAGCAAGCATTAATATGTGGATGAACATGGTCATAACAAGAATTATGCATGAACATGTGATATGGATAAGCATGATCATATAGCAAGGATTATGCATGAACATGTGAGATGTGTAAGCATGATCATAGAGCAAGAGTTATGCATGATCATGTGAGATGATTAAGCATGGTCGTATTGCAAGAGTTATGCATGAACATGTGAGAAAAATGCATGGTCATCTAGCAAGAATTATGCATGAACATGTGAAATGTGTAAGAAATATGCTTGCTACATGAGCATGTGAGATGCACAACATGTGAGATGCATGAACATGTGAGATACATGAGCATGGTCGTATTGCAAGAGTTATGCATGAACATGTGAGAAAAATGCATGGTCATATAGCAAGAATTATGCATGAACATGTGAAATGTGTAAGAAATATGCATGTGTTGTGTTATATGGCAAGTATTATGCAAGAATATGATAGATAAATACATGTGTACCTTGTTTGTTTAATTTGTGAATTTTTGCAGGTGAGCTATGGTACCAAAAAGGGCTAACAAAGGCAAAGAGCCTATGTCGGAGTCCTCTACTGAGGCGAGTGACTATTGTACCCTTGATTACTTTGTCGCTAAGGCGAAGTCTGATAGTGATTCTTCCTCTGAGGGGAGCTCTTCCATCTCGAGGAAACAGTCGCTATTCCTGTAGAGGAAGTTCTTCCTTTCATGCTCGAGGTCCATGGGCCTCTCCTTTTGTCTTGCATCAGGGAGCTGTCCCTTCCGCTGAACCCTTAGGGTCTAAGAGCACACCCTTCCTTTTGTGTCCGGCATAACATGGAACGCAAAAGCTTCTTTCTTCCTCTTTTGCATTCCTTGTCATTCTCTCGTTCTCACATGTTGGAATCTCTTCTTCAAGAGAGAAAGTCCATGGGCCGCAGGTGGAATTCTTGGATCAACTTTCGCAGCATCTTGGGCTGGGCCCACGGTCATTATTGACACTTCTTTGCGGTTTAGGTTTTGGAGGCTTCCCGAGCATCTCTCCAGTGCTTCTTGGTCATTCTGCTTTGGGGGCCCTTTGGGATAGGTATTTTGCTAAGGTGGGGATGTTCCACGTGTCGACTTTAGAGCTAACACACTACCCACTAGATTGGAGCATAATTTTAGGCATATCAATGTGCGGTGGCTCTTTGCCTTCGGGGGTCATATCGAGGGTGGAGGTTAGCCGTATTTCGGGCCTTCGCCAAGTGCCTAAAGCTCGTAGGGATATCCTCTTAGGGTGGGATAGGTGGTTTAGAATTCCTCTCACTTCTTTATATGCTACCATACCCTAGAAGAAACCTTCCACCTAGTATGTCTTGCGGTGTTTTTTCCTGTACTTCATTGATTCTGGCTTTCTTTCTGGGGACAAGTCCGATGTCCAAGCTTGGTTGATCAGAGCTTTGGTGGACCTTCCCCGTATCAATACTTATGACTGAGGCGGTCTTTTCTTTGGGCACCATTTCCATAGTATGCAGGATTTTACTCATGGTAGGAGTAGCAACTTCCGTAGGTTTTGGCAGTTTACCCTCTTCTAGGCTCAAGAGTATATCCGGCCTCTATATCCAACCGTCCAGGTTACTGAGGATGAGGATACCTTTCCTCAGGCTTGTTGATAGCCTACTTCTACTCTCCAATCCTGGTCTCGCTCTTCTCCTCTTGCTTGCCTCCACTTGGTGGATGATTTGGGGGATAGCGATATTATCTTTAAGCCTTATCCTTCTTCGCTATTGGGGAAGTTGAGGTTTAAGCGGCATTGAGGCACACGGATATGTAGTATTGGTTCCAGACTCTAGATGGATGGGAGCTATTTCTTGGAGAACGCTCTTTATGGTAGTTATACGGTGTCAGAGTTGTACTGGCTGATCCCTCTCAAGACTTATCATTGAGCCGTGACTTGCTTTGACCTAGTAGTGCACACTTCTCATTTGTGCCAGGACTTATTCCAGAGAGATCCTCCATATAAGGATTGGTTTTCTCGGGCCTTCATTGGGCCCTTATTAGCTCAACCAAGGATTTCGAGAAGTGGGAGCAGCTGTTCTCAGCCTATCTGTAGAGAGCCCCCAGTTGATGTAGAGGCTCTATAGAGATGAGTTCTTGACTTAGAGAGAGAGCTTGTGCTTCAAAGAGCAGAATTTCAGGTTGCTTTGGCTAATGCTCAAAAGGAGTGGCATGAACGAGAGTTGAGCCTTCAGGGTGAGATCTATACCCTTCGTCTCACAGTGACCATCGAGCAGCTTATCCCGAGAGGAGCTCCTAAGGAGTCAGATTGAGGTGCGGGATCTGAGATATGAGCTAGAGCGGCTTAGCTGCCCTTCGACTTCTTCATCAGCTCCCGCGGCACTAGCTTTTCCTCCTTTCATGTCTTCTACTAGCCCTGCCCCTACAGATAGCTTGGCTAGTGTGGGGCCCTCTGACCTTGGACTCGACCTTTTGTCCGGAGTGGGATCTCCTAATCTTGGGCTTGATCTTTTGACCGGGCTAGCATCTCCTGATCTAAGGCTTGATCTCTTGGCTGGAGTAAGATCTCCTGACCTTGATCTCGATATTGGACTAAGATTCACCGATTTAGGTCTAGACATCGGCGTTAGTCCTCCGAATTCGGGTCCAATAATGGAGTGGGGGGGTCCCGACCTAGACTTGGACATCTCTACTAGTAGAGGACTTCAAGGTCTTCAGGACTGGGATTCGTCATTCCGTGAACTTTTGAACTAGCTCTTCTTCGGTCTTCATCAGGGGACCAACCATGTCAATAAAATTGCCCTAGCGTGGATTTACATGTGTTGGTCGCTTCATGAAATTCGTGAGCCTAGGTGAATACAAATTAAAATCTGCCCTAGTTTGCTTTTTGTAGCTCTTAATGGACTGGTCGTTTTGATATTTGTTGATGATTTGTATAAATTTTGATTTCCTGTTTCAGCATTCAAACTTAGTTAGCATTCCACTTTTGTCAAAGTATTTCTTTTGTACTCGTTCTCAGATTCCAATCTTTATTTCATCATGCAATTTCATGTAAAAATGAGACTTGGAAAATATATGAAGGAAAAATTATTTGAGAAATTTGTCTAGATATGTGTATGAGAATGAAAAGATGACAGGAATGCATTTGAAAAAGAATTTGTGGTTAGTGATTGGCTTAGGTTCAACAGGGGTGATTACATCGTCTTTCAATAGAATTGAGTATAACTGAGCAATTGGCATAGGGAGCTAGTGGTAATTTGTCAACTTCTTCTTGGAAATTCCTAGTTTTCCTTTGGTTTTCTGAATTTTAGTGGGTTCCATCCTATTTGGGCCTTGTTTAGGTCGGATTCCTCTTACGCCTCTTGATAGCAACCTTTCTGTACCCAAAAGAACGGGATATGAGGTAGAAAGGGACAAAAAGGAAAAGGGGAAAACATGAATACAAAATGTGTGAGGTCATGTATGAAAAGGAGAAATATGCACCTAACTTTTTCAATTAAATGGGAAAAAGCACCAACAAATGGGCTATTTATTTAAGTGAATTTCTAAGAATGATGCATGATGCATTAATGAAAGAGTGACAAAGAATTTGTATTTTATACAACAACTCTCAAAAAGCATGGGAGTAAGATTTTACAAAAACTAGACTAAAGTTGGATTTATTATTTAGAAAAACCTTAGTTTTTAGTTGTTTTTATGAAAAGATGATTTTTTTTTAAAAGAAGAACATGACATGCATGGGTTTTTGGAAAATGATAAGGATATTTTGAAAGGAAAATTATGCATTTTACAAAAGGATTGTTTTTAAAAGGAATGCATGATGGAACCAATGACTTTTTTGAAAAAGGTTTTTGAATGAGTTTTTGAAAAACAATGAAAAAGGTTTTAGTTTGAAAAATAACTTTTATTCTTGGAAAAGAGTTTTAGTTTTTGAAAAAGGATTTGTCGTTTTTTGAAAAAGGGATTTTTTTTTTTTTGACAAAAATTCTACATATTTTTGAAAAGTATTTTTTTAAAAGAACAATTTTTCGAAAAATAGATGATCTTTAAAAAAAAAAAAAAAAAAAAAAGGTATGTATGCTTTTTAAAAAGAAGATGGTTGAGAAATGGTCATGGCCTGGATTTTAAAAAATAATAAAATAATAAAATAAAAAAAATAAAGGAGGAAACGCAGAATGATGCATGCCTTATTGGAAAATGTATCACCCCATTTTTGGAAAATAAATAAATAAATAAATATATATTGTAGGGGCTCCTTTTTCGGAGGTGGGCCCCCGACAATGAATTTGTAGAGAGTGGGCAAAGGGTTTGGCTCCGGCCGGTCCTTCGCTGGTCTTCTTCAAACTTCTCATTATTTGCTCTATATATATATATATATATATATTGTTCTTAAAAAGTTATGGGGTAATTTTGAAAAAAGGTTGGGATTTCTAAAACAGTTTTTTGAGAAGGTTTTTTTTTTAAAAAAAAAAATGGGTAATTTGAAAAGACATTTTGGGAGATGAGTATATATTTTTTGAAAAAAGATTTTTTTTTTTTTTTAAACAAAGGTACATTTTTGAAAATAGCAACACTCTTTTGAGAAGGATTATAAAAAATAAAAAAAAAATAAAATAAAATAAAATTGGCCATCATAACTATATTCTTTGCAAAATGTAGGACTTAAAAAAAAAAAAAAAAAACTTTGAACATAGGTTTTTTTTTTTTTTTTTTTTGAAAAGTGGATTTTTGAAAATAATTTTGGCAACACTCTTTTTTTTTTTTTTTTTTTTTTTTTTTTTTTGTGGAAAAAAGGACATTATAAGGGTATTTGAAAGGGAGATTTTTAAAAAGATTTTTTTTTTTTGAAAACTTTTCGACACATGGGAAAAAAATATTTTTTTTAAAAAAAATTAAAAAAGGGGTCATTACGTCAATATTTTTGAAAAGGAAGGGAATTGACCTTTAAAAAGATGAGTGTAGATAGTATATTTTGTTTACCCTCGATTTGTATGTCGTGGGACCGTGGGAACCTCCAAATTGACATGGTACAACCTGTGCGGGCATCGGAGCACCCAAAGTGCCATTTTAGGTCAAAATGACCAAAATGCCCCTAGTCAACCCAGGATTGATCAAAGGTCAAAAATGGTCAAAACCACTCCAAAACAACATTTTTCATGATTTTACATCAAACTCAAGCTATTCGGAGATTTTCGCCAACTTTGACCAAATTTGACCTGAGGTTGACTCTTGAAGGCATCAAAAACTCTAATTTTGATCCAATCTTCAGAATGGGTTGGAACTAGTGTCATTGGAAATATTATTGAATTTCATTTCCAATGACTATTCATGGGTCAAAGATGGAGTTAAAATGATTGAGATATCTTGAAAACTGTGCTGGGTGCGTCAGCTCTCTTACCGAGGTCATAACTTTTGATCCAACCATTGGAATTTCAATTGTTTTAGTTTTTTGGAAACTAGACATCTATACCTTTCTAGAGATACCAAGATCAGCTCACTCGAAGTCCGGAAAGGCATTAAAATATGCTACCAAAATCAAGCAGAAAAAGATGAAATTGTTGACATCAGTGTACCCGACCCAACACACCTTTAAGGGCCACTAAGCCTCAAAAAGCGTGCCAAGCCTCTATTTAACCCCTAAACCCCCTAGATTAGAAAAAAAAAAAAAAGATTTTGGGCATTTTGGAGCACTTTTTTGGGCAGATTTTCTCTCTTTTCCTCTCTAAATTCCCTCCCTAACACATCAAAAAACATTTGATTTCTCTCTTTTCCTAACAATCATGAGGTAGTATTGTTGTACTCTTTTTCCTCTCCTTGGTCTTAGGACCTTGGATTTGAGGTTTAGGGGTGTGCATGTAGCTTTTTAGCTGCTATCTACACCCATTTATTTGCCTAGCATCTTTTATTGCTTGATCTTGCTTTATAACCTGCTTTATTGCTTTCGATAGAATATCTCTTGTTTCATCTTGCTTCCTAGCATGCCTTATAGCTTTTCTAGCATGTATCCTTGCTTTCTAACATGTTTTATTACTTTGATGATGTAGGCCTAGCTTTCTTGGGCTAGGATATGCCTAAATACCTTTTTTGTGCTTAGATCTACATGCTTAGATGCTTTATACCATGTTTCCATGCTTTTTGCCATGCTTGTGATTAGATCTACGTGTTTATGTGCTTTATGCCATGTTTATGTGTCTAGATCTACATGATGGATGCTATGCCATATGCTTTTATAGCCTTTGGTCGCTTGTTGTGCATTTTTCTTATGCTTTGGATCTTAGGTAAGATGTAGATCTAGATCTTGTGGTCTAGGCCTACATCCATAAACCTAGGCCTACAACAAAGGGTTTGGATCCTTTCCTTTATGCATGTGTATGCTTTCTTGCTTTTATGCTTTAGATTCATGTTTACTTGACTAGATCTAGGCTCTTGTTATGCTTTGTGCCCTCCATGGGCTTGTGCTTATTGGTCTTCAGGACCACTTGCTTGTTTGGTTGCATCTATCCATCCTGTAGCTTGTTTGGGTGTAGCCATTTGTGAGAACACATCTCCCTGATGTGGGTTTTCTTGATGCGTACCTTTCTCCACTCCGTGCGATGATTTGCTTGACTTGCTTCTTTTGTGTCATCCCGTTTAGCTCTCTTTGTTTCTTTGCATCTTGTCACCTTTGCCTATATGTTCATGCATTCATCTTTGTGTGTTCTTGTTTGTGTCATCAAGCCTAATTCTTACAATTTTGTGTGGGTTCACACCCGTCCTTGATACACGAGACCCCGAGTCCCTTTTAGGAACTTTACTTGATTGCACATATGTCATCCATACTGCAATATAATGGAACCATGGACACCCGATCCAAACCTACATATGTCCTCCTAGGGCACCCCCTTTAGTTTGATAACATGTGTGCTTGCCCCTTAATGTGCTTTCCATGCTTGTTTGCACCTTTATGCATTTTCTTTATCTCTTTGCTATCTCCTTTGCTTGTTTGCTAGCTTGTTTTCTTTGATCATTGCATGTACACACTTGGAGCAAGGATGTAACTGTTGGTTATATGCATAAACGCAGCAGAAAAATTAACGGATCTACTTCATTCAGAATTGATAACATGCAATAAGTAAGTTTCAGAATATAGAACAAGAGAGTGTACCTTGATGCAGTGAATTTCAAAAACAAAGATCGAAGCACTTGGGAATACTTTTAATCTCCACTCCAATTCCACTAACGCCTAAGAAGTGTGGACTCTCAATCGATCACAAAGGGATTACAGAGTGACTTACACTCACTTACACACCATTTCACAATGATGTTTCTCTCATATAAAATTCTGTACGTTTTTTCCTTTATATCTAACCAATTATCTAATTGAGCTGGCCTTTTGGATCTTTCCAATTGGGCTTAAGTATGTGGCTTGGACTGGGACCAAAAGGCAATAATAAGACACTAGCTCTAATGGGTCTTGGGCTTTTCTGTCAACTCTTGACAAGTCCAAAGTTACAATTAACTATATTTAATACCACTATATAAATATAGTTGCACTCTAGGCCTTATCTATAAATTATATCCCAAAACTTTATTATACATGCAACCCCTTCATAAAATATTCGTAGTAACACAAAGTCATGAATGAAGACTGCCACTTTGTGAATTACTACATCTTAATCCTTGAGTACCCGGTTTAATCCTTTAATGTTATTCATCATATATTTATGGAATCCAATTTCATAAATATATACTTTAGTCTCACTAAAGTGGTTAGGCCTAACTCTTCTGAATAACAAATCCATTAAACTTATCTCAAGGGAATATTTTGTATCTCCATTAAGAGACTACGAATTCCATTTTGAGAATATATGTTCTATCAACACTAAATGTGGCTGCCCAACATACTGAGGTTTTGACCGTTACTTTAGATCTCACTCTTGATATATCAAAGCAACCTACACTTCATGATTAGGTCCATTATTCTCTCAGGATTAAGAGTTCATGCAAATATAAATCATGAGATTTATTATTCAATTGACAGTCATTAGGAGAATAATAAATCTCATAGCGGTCCAGTTCAATATGTCTTAAATCTTAAAACATATCAACATATCAACTAGAAGTCTCCACTTCCATGATCAAGACAAATCATCTTAGTTGATATGTTATAGTCTTCGCAGATGAAATGCCCCATTTCATCATCGACTATGAACTAAGATTCTGAGTTTACAAAAAACTTGTGACTTATATCTTCTGTGACTAAATCACATAAATCACATACTATGCATCTCATGGACTAATGATAATGTCCAAATATTCATGTTACCATTATTTTAGATAATAATAAAACAACTTTATTAATTACAATATTAAGTCATACATCATGTCAAACATAATATCATACATAATATCATAACACCATACAATAGGATTCTAGGGCACTAATCCCAACAATCTCCCACTTGCCCTAAAGACTATTATGCACTAATCTAACTCCCATTCCCTCCAAATGTGACTCGAAGGTCCTTTGAGGCAAGGCTTTGGTAAAGGGATCTGCTAGATTATTTGCACTTTCAATCTTTGCTACCACCACATCTCCACGAGCAATAATATCTCTAATGATGTGGTACTTTCTCTCAATGTGCTTTCCTTTCTTGTGATTCCTTGGATCTTTTGATTGTGCAACTGCACCACTATTATCGCAAAACAATGTGATGGGAACTTATTCCATTCTCGTCACACCAAGGTCAGAAAGGAATTTCTTGAGCCATACAGCCTCTTTTGCTGCTTCACAAGCAGCAACATATTCTGCTTCCATGGTGGAGTCTGCAATACAAGATTGCTTGACATTCCTTCATGTTATGGCCCCACCTTCCAAGGTGAAAACACATCCTGATGTGGACTTTCTGAAATCTAGATCCGACTGAAAATTTGAATCTATATAGCCAATGGGTATCAAATCCTCACACCGGTAAACAAGCATATAATCTCTTGTTCTCCGGAGATACTTGAGAATTTGCTTTACAGCTTGCCAATGTTTTGGTCCTGGATTTGATTGATATTGGCTGACCATGCCAACTGAATAACAAATATTTGGCCTAGTACAAAGCATGGCATACATGAGACTTCCTACTGCAGAAGCATAAGGAATTTATGTCATTATATCTACTTCCTCTTGAGTTTTAGGCCTTTGGTCATCAGACAAAGGAACTCCATGTCTGAAAGGAAGTAATCATTTCTTGGAGTTTTGTATGCTAAACCGTTCTAGAACCTTATTTATATATCCAGCTTGTGATAAGCCTAACATCTTATTCTTGTGATCTCCCCAAAGCTTGATCCCTAGAATAAAATTAGCCTCACCCAAGTCCTTCATATTAAATTGGCTTGACAACCAAACCTTTACAGATGACATTACCCCTACATCATTTCCAATGAGTAGAATATCATCTACATAAAGCACTAGGAACATTACCACTTTATCTTGATGCCTTTTGTACACACATGGTTCATCAAGATTTTGTTCAAAACCAAATGACTTGATTGCTTGATCAAATCTGATGTTCTATGATCTAGATGCTTGCTTAAGTCCATAAATGGACATTTTCAAATTGCATACCATATGCTCTTGGTTCTTTGCTATGAAACCTTACGGTTGCATCATATAGATTTCCTCTTCAAGATTGCCATTAAGAAATGCAGTTTTGACATCCATTTGCCAAATCTCATAATCATAATAAGCAGCAATGGATAAGAGAATTCTGATAGATTTAAGCATTGCTACTGGTGAAAAGGTTTCTTCATAATCAATACCTTCTTTTTCTGTATACCCTTTCGCCACTAGCCTTACTTTAAAGGTTTCAACCTTTCCATCTATCCCTCTCTTCCTCTTGTAAACTCATTTGCAACCAACAGGTTTAATACCGTTAGGCGCCTTTGCAAGATCGCAAACTTGATTGGAATACATGGAATCTAATTCAGATTTCATAGCCTTAACCCAATGATGTGCATCTATATCATTTATTGCCTTTTCATAAGTGTAGGGATCCAATTTAGCCTCTTCTGAGATAGCTTCATAAGTTTCTCCTAAACCTATGAATCTTATAGGAGGCCGAACAATTCTCCCACTACGATGAGACATTTGTGTACTAGACATCTCTTGAGTAGTATCTAGTGGTGTATCTAATACATCCATATCATCTCTAGTTTCATCCATTGGTTGTTATTTTACAGGTTCATTCATTTCAGCCAACACAACTCTACTTCTAGGAGTAAAATTATTCATATAGTCATTTTCCAAGAATCCAGCATTTGTGCTAATAAAAACTTTGTTATCCTTACGACTATAGAACAAATAACCCCTAGTTTCTTTTGGATAACCTACAAGCAAACACACTTCTGATTTTGGTTCTAATTTATCAGGCTTGCCTTTTAACACATGTGCAGGACAACCCCAAATATGGAGATATTTTATAATAGGCTTACGCCCACTCCACAATTTCATGGGTGTTTTGGGAACAGATTTTGATGGAATTAAATTCAAAAGATGTATTGCTGTATTTAAGGCATAACCCCAAAAAGAAATTGGTAAAGTTGAGTAACTCATCATGGACCTAACCATTTCTAAAAGAGTCCTATTCCTTCTTTCTGCTACACCATTTTGTTGGGGAGTTCCAGGTGCAGTCAATTGAGATATGATCCCATTTTGAGTTAAGTAATCCTTGAAATCCCCAAGAACGTATTCACCACCACGATCAGATCGAATGGCTTTTATGTGTTTCATGGAAATAGATGTGAATGCAACGGAAAATAAGTTTTAAACATATCTACTTCATTCGATATTGATAACGTGCTCTAAGTAAAATTTCAGAATTGGAGAACAAGTGAGTGTACCTTGAAGCGGTGAATTTCAAAACTTGAAGATTGAATCACTTGGGAATACTTTTAATCTTCACTCCAATTCCACTAACGCCCAAGATGTGTGGTCTCTCAATTGGTAACAAAAGGATGACTAAAAGAATGACTTACACTCTCATACACACCACTTTTCGACGATGTTTTTCCCACTCAGAAAAATCTGAACGTTTTTCCTTTTTTTACATAACCAATTATCTAATTGGGCTGGCCTCTTGGGCCTTTCCAATTGGGCTTAAGTGTGTGGCATGGAGTGGGACCAAAAGGGACCAATAAAACACTAGCTCCAATGGGCCTTGGACTTTTTTGTCAACTCTTGACAAGTCCAAAGTTACCATTAACTATATTTAATACCACTATATAAATATAGTTGCACTCTAGGTCTTATCTATAAATTATATCCCAAGACCTTATTATACATGCAACCCCTTCATAAAATATTCGTAGTAATACAAAGTCATTCATATAGACTACCACTTTGTAAATTACTACATCTTGATCCTTGAGTACCCAATTTAATCCTTTAATGTTATTCATTATATATTTATGAAATCCAATTCCATAAATATATACTTTAGTCTTACTAAAGTGGTTAGGTCTAACTCTTTGAATAACAAACTCATTAAGCTTATCTCAAGGGAATACTTTATGTCTCCGTTAAGTGACTATGAATTCCATCTTGAGAATACATGTTTCATCAATACTAAATGTGGCTGCCCAACATACTGAGATTTTGACCAAAACTATAGATCTTACTCCTGATATATCAAAGCAACCTACACCTCATGATCAAGTTCATTATTCTCTCAGGATTAAGAGTTCATGCAAATACAAGTCGTAAGATTTATTATTCATTTGACAGTCTTTAGGAGAATAATAAATCTCACATCGGTCCAGTTCAATATGTCTTAACTCTTAAGACATATTAACACATCAACTAGAAGTTTCTACTTCCATGATCAAGATAAATCATCGTAGTTGATATGTTATAGTCTTCGTAGATGAAATGCCCAGTTTCATCACCGACTACGAATTATAATTCTGAGTTTACAAAGAACTTGTGATTTATATCTTCTGTGACTCTTCACATAAATCACATACTATGCATCTCATGGATCAAATGATAATGTCCGAATATTCATGCTACCATTATTTCAGATAATAATAAAACAAATTCATTACACATAATATTAAGTCATACATAATGTCATACACAATGTCAAACTTAATATCTTACATAGCATCATACAATAGGATTTAAGGGCACTAATCCTAACAATCTCCCACTTGCCCTAAAGACTATTGTGCACTAATCTAACTCCCATTCTCTCCAAATGTGACTTAAAAGTCCTTTGAGGCAAAGCTTTAGTAAATGGATCTGCTAGATTATTCGCACTTTTAATCTTTGCTACCACCATATCTCCACGAGCAACAATATCTCGAATGATATGGTACTTCCTCTCAATGTGATTTCCTTTCTTGTGATTCCTTGGATCTTTAGATTGTGCAACTGCTCCACTGTCATCACAAAACAATGTGATTGGAACTTGCTCCATTTTTATTACACCAAGGTCAGAAAGAAACTTCTTGAGCCATACAGCTTCCTTTGCTGCTTCACAAGCAGCAACATATTCTGCTTCCATGGTGGAGTCTGCAATACAAGATTGCTTAATACTCCGTCAACTAATGGCTCCACCTCCCAAGGTCAAAACATATCCTGAAGTGGATTTTCTGAAATCTAGATCCGATTGAAAATCTGAATCTGTATAGTCAATGGGAATCAAATCCTCACAATGGTAAACAAGCATATAATCTCTCGTTCTCCGTAGATACTTGAGAATATGCTTTACTGATTGCCAATGTTTTGGTCCTGGATTTGATTGATATCAGCTGACCATGCCAACTAAATAGCAGATATCTGGTATAGTACAAAGCATGGCATACATGAGACTTCCTACTAACGAAGCATAAGGAACTTGTCTCGTCATATCTTTTTTCTCTTGAGTCTTAGGCCTTTGGTCATCAGATAGAGGAACTCCATGTCTGAAAGGAAGTAATCCTTTCTTGGAGTTTTGCATGCTAAACCGTTCTAGAACCTTATCTATATATCTATCTTGTGATAAGCCTAACATTTTATTCTTGCGATCTCGCCAAAGCTTGATCCCTAAAATAAAGTTAGCCTCACCCAAGTCCTTCATATCAAATTGGCTTGACAACCAAACCTTTACCGATGACATTACCCCTACATCATTTCCAATTAGTAGAATATCATCAACATAAAGTACTAGGAACATTACTACTTTATCTTGATGTCTTTTGTACACATATGGTTCATCAAGATTTTGTTCAAAACCAAATGTCTTGATTGCTTCATCAAATCTGATGTTCCATGACCTAGATGCTTGCTTAAGTCCATAAATGGACCTTTGCAACTTGCATAACATATGCTCTTGGTTCTTTTCTATGAAACCTTCTGGTTGTATCATATAGATTTCCTCTTCAAGATTGCCATTAAGGAATGCAGTCTTGACATCCATTTGCCAAATCTCATATCAAAGTGACCAGCAATTGATAAGAGAATCCTGATAGATTTTAGCATTGCTACTGGAGAAAAGGTTTCATCATAATCAATACATTCTTTTTGTGTATACCCTTTCGCCACTAGCCTTGCTTTAAAGGTTTCAACCTTTCCATCTATCCCTCTCTTCCTCTTGTAAACCCATTTGCAACCAACAGGTTTAATGCCGTTAGGCGCCTCTACAAGATCCCAAACTTGATTGGAATACATGGAATCCAATTTAAATTTCATAGCTTGGACCCATTGATGTGCATCTATATCATTCATTGCTTCATCATATGTGTAGGGATCCGATTCAACCTCTTCTGAGATAGCTTCATAAGTTTCTCCCAAACCTATGAATCTTATAGGAGGTCGAACAATTCTCCCACTACGACGAGGCACCTGAGTACTAGACATGTCATGAGTAGTATCTTGTGGTGTATCTAATACAGCCACATCATCCCTAGTTTCATCTATTGGTTGTTCATTTACAGGTTCATTCATTTCAGCCAACACAACTCTACTTCTAGAAGTAAAATTATTCATATAGTCATTTTCCAAGAATTTAGCATTTGTACTAACAAAAACTTTGTTATCTTTACGACTATAGAATAAATAACCCCTAGTTTCTTTTGGATAACCTACAAGCAAACACACTTCAGATTTTGGTTCCAATTTATCAGGCTTCCCTTTTAACACATGTGCAGGACAACCCTAAATGTGGAGATATTTCATGCTAGGCTTACGCCTACTCCACAATTCCATTGGTGTTTTGGGAATAGATTTTGATGGGACTAAATTCAAAAGATGTATTGCTGTATTTAAGGCATAACCCCAAAAAGAAATCGGTAAAGTTGAGTAACTCATCATGGACCGAACCATTTCTAAAAGAGTCATATTCCTTCTTTCTGCTACACCATTCTGTTGAGGAGTTACAGGTGCAGTCAATTGGGATACAATCACATTCTTAGTTAAGTAATCCTTAAAATCCCCAAGAAGGTATTCGCCACCACGATCAAATCAAATGGCCTTTATGCGTTTACCTAATTGATTCTCAACTTCAGCCCTAAACTCTTTGAACTTTTCAAAGGCTTCGGACTTCCGTCTCATTAGGTATACATAACCATACCTTGAGTAATCATTAGTGAAAGTAATGAAATACTCATAGCCACCTCTTGCTTGGATTGACATAGGACCACATACATCAGAATGCACTAGTTCTAGCAAATCTTGGGCTCTTCTACCTTTTGCTTTAAAAGATTGTTTGGTCATTTTACCTTTCAAACAAGATTCACAAACTGAAAATTCATCAAAGTCCATGGGCTCTAAGAGTCCATCTTTGATAAGTCTTTGAATCCTATTTGAATTAATATGACCCAAACGCAAATGCCAAAGATATGCATCACTAGTAGAAGGAAACTTTCTTTTTAATGATTTTACATGTGAGTTATTATCTAATTCAGAATTATATAATTCATGCTTATCAGGAGTTAAAATATAAAGACCATCCACAATATTGCCAGAACAGATAAACAATTTATCCTTCTTTATTACAACATTGTCTTTTAGGATAACACAATATCCATGTTTACCTAAGTAAGTAGCTGAAATTAAATTCCTATGAACATTAGGTACATACAAACAGTCTTTTAATATTAGAACTCTAGATTCAAAACATAAATTACAAACACCAACAGCTACAACTGGAATCTTGCTCCCATCAGCCAAAGTAAGAAACAACTCCCCTTCTTTAAGCTTTCTGGTCTCCTGGAACCCCTTCAAGGAATTGCAGATATGATTAGTACAACCTGAATCCACACACCAGGAATCTGTGGGATTCTGTACCAAACATATTTCAAGAAGGAATGTATTAATCATACCTTTGTTCTTGGCAGCCTTAAATATTGGACAATTTTTCTTCCAATGCCCTTTCTCACCACAATGGAAACACTTTCCTTTGATCTTATTTCCTTTATCAGAAACCCTTAAGGCAATTTGTTTACCCTCTTGCTTGGTGAAGTCCTTCTTCTTCTTCTTCTTCTTACCCTTACCTTTCGGCTTAGGTTGAGAAGTAGAAGCTTCACCAACATTAGCTTCAACATTGGAAGTGCCAAGAATGCCTTCTACCGCTACCAATTCATTCATTAATTCAGACAAGGTATAAATCTTTTTATTCATATTATAGTTAAGTTTGAATTCCTTGAATGATTCTGGTAGTGACTGGAGTATCATATCCACTTGGGATTTTCCATCTATGTCGGCACCTAAAACTTCCAATGTATTCAGATTAGAGATCATTGTTAGACAATGCTCCCTCACTGAACTTCCTTCAGCCATTTTGGTATTATAAATTTGCCTCATGGTCTCTTGCCTTACAGAACAACCTTGCTCACCAAACATCTCCTTCAAACTTAACATGATGTCTGAAGCTAGTTCTACATCCTGCATTTGATGCTGTAGAACATTTGAAATAGATGCTAGGATGTAGCACTTGGCCATCTCATTAGATTTTTGCCAACGATCATATCGTTGTTTTTCCTCAAGAGAAGCATCTAATAAAGGAAAGCTTGGACATGGTTTAGTAAGAACATACTTATGCTCTTCAGCAGTAAGAACTATATCCAAATTTCTTTTCCAGTCAACATAGTTGGATCCAGTCAGTTTGTTTTGATTAAGAATAGTTACAAGTGGGCTAAATGATGCCGTATTCAAATCTGAAAACAATAAACATGAATATAATAAGTAAATAGGACATTATCTATTTAGCATATAAAAATATAGTATGGAACCTTAATAAAACCATAATATAATATATGCAACGACAACCCAATCCCGCAATTAATATTCCTCGGAAGCGAGGTCATACAAATCACTATGATTAGGCGAAAAACATTCTCATTATTAATGCTATCATGGTAACTCTTACCAAACAAAAATAATTTGTCGTTTTCCCTTCAGCCTCTAAGTAATAATGACATAGCTCTGAAGGGAGGTTAACATTAAACTTAGTCTAGTGTATACCATTGCCTAGAATCAATGTGAATCACTAAGTAACTCCACGGAAGCGTGGTCGTTCTCAATGTAAAACACATTTCATCTATCTTTAAGAAGTTTAACTAGTAGTACCATGAATCAAACACCCTCCGAAGGGAGCAAGGCATATACGCCAAGGCGAGGTGCTTAATCACACTACTTTAAACCAACAATGGAGGCCGTGAGATGCAACCCTTGTATCTCTCTCCCACTAGATGTTTTAAAGGAAAGGTTTTTAGTTTTAAAACATGCATAATTTAATTACACATAGTTTTAGTACTTTTACATGTGAAAACACTTAGAAAAATTTCTGATTTTCTTTCTTTCGATCGATCGAAAGTGCCCCTCAATTGATCGAAAAAATTAAGAAATTCAAATTTGATCCTCTGACTCCTTCGATTGATACTCGATCGCTACTTGATCGATTGAAAAAACAAATTCGATCGATCGATTAACAATTGAAAATCCATCGTTCTAAAGAGTCTGATCACTGTCTCATTCGATCGATCAAAAGTGATTTTCGATCGATCGAAAATTGCGAAACTCAAATTTCTAGAAATTTTCTAAGGCAGTTTTCTATGGGTTTTCATGAACAAACATCTTGAATACGAACATGATAGATAAAGATCAATGTCAAAACTGAATTCTATTGATGCTATAGCCTTAAAACTCAATTTAACATAATTAAATTTAAATTTAAACAACATCACAACATCAATTTCAGTTTTCATCGAATCATAGTTTCAACAACATGTAGAAAATTAAAACATAATCTTCTAACAATATGAAACTATTTTCTCCAATTCTAAAACTCACAAAACATGTTAAACAATATGAAATTGAAGACCGCTCTGATACCATTTAATGGAAATAGATGTGAATGCAGCGGAAAATAAGTTTTAAACGGATCTACTTCATTCGATATTGATAACGTGCTCTAAGTAAAATTTCAGAATTGGAGAACAAGTGAGTGTACCTTGAAGCGGTGAATTTCAAAACTTGAAGATTGAATCACTTGGGAATACTTTTAATCTTCACTCTGATTCCATTAACGTCCAAGATGTGTGGTCTCTCAATTGGTAACAAAAGGATGACTAAAAGAGTGACTTACACTCTCATACACACCACTTTTCAATGATGTTTTTCCCACTCAGAAAAATCTGAACGTTTTTCCTTTTTGTACATAACCAATTATCTAATTGGACTGGCCTCTTGGGCCTTTCCAATTGGGCTTAAGTGTGTGGCTTGGAGTGGGACCAAAAGGGACGAATAAGACACTAGCTCCAATGGGCCTTGGATTTTTCTGTCAACTCTTGACAAGTCCAAAGTTACCATTAACTATATTTAATACCACTATATAAATATAGTTGCACTCTAGGTCTTATCTATAAATTATATCCCAAGACCTTATTATACATGCAACTCCTTCATAAAATATTCGTAGTAATACAAAGTCATTAATATAGACTGCCACTTTGTAAATTACTACATTTTGATCCTTGAGTACTCGGTTTAATCCTTTAATGTTATTCATTATATATTTATGAAATCCAATTCCATAAATATATACTTTAGTCTTACTAAAGTGGTTAGGTCTAACTCTCTGAATAACAAACTCATTAAACTTATCTCAAGGGAATACTTTATGTCTCCGTTAAGTGACTATGAATTCCATCTTGAGCATACATGTTCCATCAACACTAAATGTGGCTGCCCAACATACTGAGATTTTGACCATTATTATAGATCTCACTCCTGATATATCAAAGCAACCTACACCTCATGATCAAGTTCATTATTCTCTCAGGATTAAGAGTTCATGCAAATACAAGTCGTGAGATTTATTATTCATTTGACAGTCTTTAGGAGAATAATAAATCTCACATCGGTCCAGTTCAATATGTCTTAACTCTTGAGACATATTAACACATCAACTAGAAGTCTCTACTTCCATGATCAAGATAAATCATCGTAGTTGATATGTTATAGTCTTCGCAGATGAAATGCCCAATTTCATCACCGACTACGAACTATAATTCTGAGTTTACAAAGAACTTGTGATTTATATCTTCTGTGACTCTTCACATAAATCACATACTATGCATCTCATAGATCAAATGATAATGTCCGAATATTCATGCTACCATTATTTCAGATAATAATAAAACAAATTCATTACACACAATATTAAGTCATACATAATGTCATACACAATGTCAAACTTAATATCTTACATAGCATCATACAATAGGATTTAAGGGCACTAATCCTAACAGTGTTTACCTAATTGATTCTCAACTTCAGCCCTAAACTCTTTGAACTTTTCAAAGGCTTCAGACTTCCATCTCATTAGGTACACATAACTATACTTTGAGTAATCATTGGTAAAAGTGATGAAATACTCATAACCTCCTTTTGCTTGGGTTGACATAGGACCACAAACATCTGTATGAACTAATTCAAGCAACTCTTGGGCTCTTCTACCTTTTGCATTGAAAGGTCGTTTGGTCATTTTGCCCTCCAAACAAGATTCATAAACTGGAAATTCATTAAAGTCCAACGGCTCTAGGAGTCCATCTTTGATTAGTCTTTGAATTCTGTTTGGATTAATATGACCCAAATGCAAGTGCCAAAGATATGCATCATTAGTAGAAGGAAAGTTTTTCTTTAATGATTTTACATGAGAGTTATTATCTAATTCAAAATTATATAATTCATGTTTATCAGGAGTTAAAATATAAAGATCATCCACAATATTGCCAGAACAGATAAACACTTTATCCTTCTTTATTACAACATCGTCTTTAAGGATAACACAATATCCATGTTTACCTAAATAAGTTGTAGAAATTAAATTCCTACGAACATTAGGTACATACAGACAGTCATCTAATATTAATACCCTTGACTCAAAACATAAATTATAAACACCAATAGCTACAACCGGAATCTTGCTCCCATCAGCCAAAGTAAGAACCAATTCCCCTTCATTAAGCTTTCTGGTCTCCCGGAATCCCTGCAAAGAATTGCAGATATGATTAGTACAACCTGAATCCACACACCAGGAATCTGTGGGATTTTGTACCAAACATATTTCAAGGAGGAATGAACTATTCATACCCTTATTATTGGCAGCCTTGAATTTTGGACAATTCCTCTTCCAATGTCCTTTCTCACCACAATGGAAACATTTTCCTTTGAGCTTCTTTCCTTTGTCGGCAACCCCTAAGACAATTTGTTTACCCTCTTGCTTGGTGAAGTCCTTCTTCTTCTTTTTACCCTTGTCTTTCGACTTAGGTTGAGAAGTAGAAGCTTCACCCATATTGGCTTCAACATTAAAAGTACCAAGGATGCCTTCCGCCGCTACCAATTCATTCATTAATTCAGAAAAAGAGTAAATCTTTTTGTTCATATTATAATTGAGTCTGAATTCCTTGAATGATTTCGGCAGTGGCTGGAGTATCATATCCACTTGGGATTCTCCATCACTATCGGCACCTAAAACCTCCAATGTATTCAGATTAGAGATCATTGTAAGACAATGCTCCCTTACTGAACTACCTTCAGCCATTTTGGTATTATAAATTTGTCTCATGGTTTCTTGCCTTGTAGAACGACCTTTCTCACCAAACATCTCCTTCAAACTTAGCATAATGTCCGAAACTAGTTCTACATCCTGCATTTGATGCTGTAAAACATTTAAAATAGATGCTAGGATGTAGCACTTGGCCATCTCATTAGATTTCTGCCAACGATCATATCGTTGTTTTTCCTCAAGAGGAGCATCTAATGAGGGAAAGCTAGGACATGGTTTAGTAAGCACATATTTGTGCTCTTCAGCAGTGAGAACTATATCCAAATTTCTTTTCCAGTCAACATAGTTGGATCTAGTCAGTTTGTTTTGATTAAGAATAGTAACAAGTGGGCTAAATGATGCCATGTTCTAGTTTGAAAATAATAAACATGAATATAATAAGTAAACTGGACATTATCAATTTAGCATATGAACATATAGAATGGAACCTTAATAAAACCATAATGCAACGACAACCTAATCCCGCAATTAATATTCCTCGGAAGCGAGGTCATATTAATCACTATGATTAAGCGAGAATTATTCATATTATTAATGCTATCATGGTAACTCTTACCAAACAAAAATAATTTACCGCTTTTACTTCAACCTCTAGGTAATAATGACACAGCTCCGAAGGGAGGTTAACATTATACTTAGTCTAGTGTACACCATTGCCTAGAATCAATGTGAGTCACCAAGTAACTCCACGGAAGCATGGTCGTCCTCAATGTAAACACACTTCATCCATCATTAAGAAGTTTAACCTGTAGTACCATGAATTAAACACCCTCCGAAGGGAGCAAGGCATACACGCCAAGGCGAGGTGCTTAATCACACTACTATAAACCGACAATGTAGGCCGTGAGATGCAACTCTTGTATCTCTCTCCCACTAGATGTTTTAAAATAAAGGTTTTTAATTGTTTAATACATATATAAACCAATTACACATAGCCTTGCTCTTTATACATGTAAAAAACAAGTGTCAGAATTTTTGGCGACTGGTTTTCGTGACTTGCCCAGTCGCCAGAACCAGTCGCGAGTTTTGGCGACTTGCGCAAGTCGCCAAAAGCAATCGCGAGTTTTGGCGACTCACTGGCGACTTGCCCAGTCGCGAGACTCTAGTCGCAAGATTCATCCAGAGACTTTGGCGACTTACTGGCGACTTAATTCACGACTCGCTAGTCGCGAAAAAACCCAGAAATAGCCGTTTTTCTGTTTTAACCGTTTTTGACGTTTCTAATGAGCAAAACACATTCTTAATGATCAAAAACGATAAGATTAAGATTAAAACTTGAATTTCATTGATGTTAAAGTGTTAAAATTCAATTTTACATGGTCAAAATCAAACTTAAACAACATCATAACATCAAAATCAATTTTAATCAAACAAATGTTTCAAAAACTATAATATGCAGAAAAATGACTGCAGAATTTTCACAACTATGAAAATAGTTATCTCTAATTCTAAAACCCACTAAACATATTATACAAATTCGAAAATGAAGACCGCTCTGATACCAATTGTTGGTTATATGCATAAACGCAGGGGAAAAATTAACGGATCTACTTCATTCAGAATTGATAACAAGAGAATGTACCTTGATGCAGTGAATTTCAAAAACAAAGATCGAAGCACTTGGGAATACTTTTAATCTTCACTCCAATTCCACTAACGCCCAAGAAGTGTGGACTCACAATCGGTCACAAAGGGATTAGAGAGTGACTTACACTCACTTACACACCATTTCACAATGATGTTTCTCTCATATAAAATTCTGTACTTTTTTCCCTTTGTATCTAACCAATTATCTAATTGGGCTGGCCTTTTGGGCCTTTCCAATTGGGCTTAAGTGTGTGGCTTGGAGTGGGACCAAAAGGGAACAATAAGACACTAGCTCCAATGGGCCTTGGGCTTTTCTGTCAACTCTTGACAAGTCCAAAATTACCATTAACTATATTTAATACCACTATATAAATATAGTTACACTCTAAGCCTTATCTATAAATTATATCCCAAGACTTTATTATACATGCAACCCCTTCATAAAATATTCGTAGTAACACAAAGTCATGAATGAAGACTGCCACTTTGTGAATTACTAGATCTTAATCCTTGAGTACCCGGTTTAATCCTTTAATGTTATTCAGCATATATTTATGAAATTCAATTTTATAAATATATACTTTAGTCTCACTAAAGTGGTTAGGCCTAACTCTTCTGAATAACAAATCCATTAAACTTATCTCAAGGGAATATTTTGTATCTCCGTTAAGAGACTACGAATCCCATCTTGAGAATATATATTCCATTAACACTAAATGTGGCTGCCCAACATACTGAGGTTTTGACCGTTACTTTAGATCTCACTCCTGATATATCAAAGCAACCTACACTTCATGATCAGGTCCATTATTCTCTCAAGATTAAGAGTTCATGCAAATATAAGTCGTGAGATTTATTATTCAATTGACAGTCATTAGGAGAATAATAAATCCCACAGCGGTCCAATTCAATATGTCATAACTCTTAAAACATATCAACATATCAACTAGAAGTCTTCACTTCCATGATCAAGACAAATCATCTTAGTTGATATGTTATAGTCTTCGCAGATGAAATGCCCAATTTCATCACCGACTACGAACTAAGATTCTGAGTTTACAAAAAACTTGTGACTTATATCTTCTGTGACTAAATCACATAAATCACATACTATGCATCTCATGGACTAATGATAATGTCCGAATATTCATGTTACCATTATTTTAGATAATAATAAAACAACTTTATTAATTATAATATTAAGTCATACATCATGTCAAACATAATGTCATACATAATATCATAACACCATATAATAGGATTCTAGTGCACTAATCCCAACAGCAACTCCCTAGGTGCATGTAAAAAGGGCAAGGGTTCAAGCGAGAAGATGCAAGCCCAAGAAAGGCAATGTTTAGTAGATTAGGAGGCCTAGCCTCTCTGAACGGTTTTTTCTTTCTCTCTATTTCTGTTTTAGCATTCTCTTAAACAGTGTACTAGGGTTTCCTTTCCTTGTACCTTGCTTGGGCCATATTCCTAGGGTATGACAATGTCTATTTTACATTTCTTGTACCCTTCTGGGCCATACCTTTTGGATGTTGGCAATGTTTACTTTACTTTCTCCACTCTGTGTGATAGCATTGTGCATGATGTATGTATATCGATATATGCTTGTTAGTGGGTGATCATGCACTTTGTATGATGGACTCCTATGGTTAGGAGAGCTACCCTCTCATAATCGTGGGTGCTTTTGACCTTGCAGTGTAGGTATGCACCCAAGGTGACTAACTAGGAGCATATTCATGCTACATTGTGTGTATGATCATCGTGTTGTAATTGTCCCAATACATGTCAGCTAGTAACATTGGTTTCCCCGTGTATGCGACACGCATTAACGCGTTTGATGCTTTGGTGAGCTTTGGCTCACCCTAGTACGAACACATTGATGCGCACCGTATACTTTAGACATTGCATTTTGTATCCTTTAAGACTCTGACCCCGTTCCCAAATGATGTTAGAATTCTAAAGCTCAAGGTTGGTTTAGGGCTTGATCAGATTGAGATTGACTTGAGGAACATGTTTTCGAAAAAATTATAACTTTTCCATGAACTAAATAAATCTATTTTTAGAAAATTAAGGTTAGGAAACACTTTGACATGTGTACGCGTACACACATATGCGCACGCATGTTCCAAAGTTGCATGTGTATGCATACACAGGCATGTGTGTGTATGTTAGGGTTCCAGAAACTATAAAAGACAAGTTTTCTACTTAAAAGTGGGTTTTAGAACAAATCCCACATAATTTGGGAGCTGTTCCAAACCTCTATTTTTCAACTATAAAAAAGCCATACATGGTACATTTTCAAAACACACAGAAAATCCCAAAGGAAAACAAAATATTCACTAGAAATAGTGAATCAAAGAGGGATTTTTTTACAAAACATCCGTATGTCAATATTTTTCTGATTGAGGCATTTTCTGGCCTTGATCATAACATACATCTATCATGGCAACTCACATCAATCCTAGCATAATCCTATCAAAGCATTTCATCTCATATTTCATATAAGGTAGCAAATGAACAAACATATATCACAAAGGTAGAAACATAAGCATGTCAAGATCAAGCAATCATGTTATCATATCCATGGCAAAGCATTTGCAAATACACATTCATGTTTATCAAAATAAGATCAAGATCATATCTTAAATGAATGCATGTTCATGTGAGTGCATGTTTTACCTTGCTGCATCACAACACTTATGCATCAATGCATGATCATATCACATGCATGTTTATGGCACATCAAAGATTTAATTCAAAGGAAACCCTAATCTAACAAATCAAAGAGTAAACAGAGAGGCAGAGAAATATACATGTGAAAACAAGCTAGAAAAGAGGGGTATTAAACAAAAGAAATAAAGAAACAGAAGCAGAAAAGGTCGAATTAGGGTTTTTGGGCTTGAGTATGCGTACGCATACATAGGGCCTGCGTACGCATACTTCAAGTATGCATATGCATGCAAAAAGTATACGTATGCATACACGCCTAAAAGCCTAACCCAGAAACAGCAAGAACAAAAACAAAGTAGAAACAAAAACTATAAAATCTAGCAACCTAACATGCTTAAGGGTAGAAAAACTATGTAAACCTACACTAAGCAGGCATATTATAACATAAAAAAACAAAGAAACAAGGAAAAAAAAAAAGATTAAAACAAGAAAGGGCTAAGAAATGAAAAAGGAAGTTTAGAACTTATATCTCAAAAAGCTCTTTGGCTTGATTTTGACTGTTCCTCTCAATCAATATATTCACAATCAAATACAAAAGTGATTATTAATCTTAAAAATCGAAGATCAAGGCTAGAAAAGGCCCCAATCAAAAAATATTGACTTGAGGATATTTTGAGAAAAACTCCCTCTTTGATCCACTATTTCTAGTGAATTTTAGGCTTTCCCTCGGGATTTTCTGTGTTCTGAAAAGGTACCATGTATGGCTTTTTATGTTGAGAAAATGGGGGTTTGGAATGGCTCCTAGACGATGTGAGATTCATTCCAAACCTCAACTTTAAAGTAGAAAACTTGATTTTCATAGTTTTTGGAACCCTAGCATGCATGAAGCTTGCGTATGCAAGTTTGGGGTATGCATACTTATACGCATGTCTGCATACGCATGCCCTAGAGTTTTCGTAGCCTTTATTTTCCAAAAATAGTTTTATTCAGCTCATAAAAGAGTTATATTTTCCATAAAAACCTTCCTTAAGTCAATTTCAATCTGATCAGGCCCTAAACCATCCTAGGGCTTTAGAATTTTACCGTCATTTGGGAATGAGGCCTGAGTTGTAAGGGATACAAAATGCGATGTCTACAGATGCCTCTTTTTTTTATTCGTGAGCTCTACTAATGAAATCAAAAGAAGAAGATATAGAAAATTTTGTTTCAAAGTAGGACTCAGGCCTAACCTACACACACGACACACAACACGCATACATGGGGCGGGGTGCAACTCCGTAGAGTCGCCTGGGATTCGTATGTTCGAATTCCCACCTTTGTTGCTCGGAAAGCGAGCAATGACAGGTTCACTATCCTAAAACCTATTTTGCCAATTACATGCAAAAGGCAAGTGACTCACTATCCTAGAGTCATTAAAAAGAAAAACAAACATGGCTAATGGCCACAACCATCAACCAAACAAACAAGGTGCTCTTACGAGCTGAAAAGGATACATACCTGTGGTGTCCATCTGGGGCACTTGCCTCAAATTTCTTTGGGTGGCTTGTGCCTCTAGGTAATACTTGTCTTTCATCTCCATCTCTACCTACTCTGATAAGACTCTTGCCTCGAGGTGACCTTGGTCTCTATCTCTATCTCTACCTCTTCCATTATGCCTGTATATTCAATTCCCTCAGGATATGAGCACAAATTATTGTACTTTCTCTTCTGACTTGTATGGGATCTATGCTTGCATATTTAATTCTTGGAGTATATATGCACACGTTTTGTATTCTTCTATTCTGATTTGTATGTGATTTGTGCCTGCATATTCAATTAAGGATATGTGCACAAGTGGCCTTGGTGTTCTAACTTACGAGGAAGTCCTTTGTGAGAGAATCAATAGGGAGAATGACTTGTTAAGGAGTGTCTTAGTGACCTGCGTAGGAGTCTTCTTGGTAATTTTGACCTATGAGGAAGCCTTTGGTGTGTGACTTTACAAAGGAAAGATAACTCGTTGAGGAGTTTGATGGTGACTTTGGCCTACGAGGAAGCCTTTGATAGGGTATTGTCTACTGGGGTAAAGATAACTCGCTGAGGAGTTTGATGGTGACTTTGACCTATAAGGAAGTCTTTAATGGGGTGTTGTTCGCTGGGGAAAATTTTCTTCTTCTACTTCATGACTCACTGGGGAACTTATGTTGATTCCATTCATAAGGGGGTTTTGTCAACTCCATGGGGAAATTTTCTTCACAACTCTCGAGGGGGTTATCCTTGTGCCTTAGACCCTTAGTGGAGTCCTTCCATGATACTGTACCTACTAGGGATTTGGTTGATGGTCTTAACTCACGAGGGAGTTTCCTTGGTGATTTTCTATCCACTAAGGGTTGTTCTTGATGCTTTTAATCCACTGTGGGATACTTCAGGGGTCTTTGTGTCATTTACTCAACTGAGGGTATTTCTGTCATTTTTGGATGCATTTTTTAATTTTCTCATGCACTTTTTATCAACATCGGGCCGCGAACAGCTGGAAAACAGTTGGGCCTTCGTTCTACCATTCACCATGGTGACGTTCCCCCGCGCATAGGGCCCGTTGGAGGCCCCTCTTGATAATGGTGTGGTTCGCACGGAGTTTCAGGTGCTCTCTCTCTCGAGGGAGGAAGGTAGGTCTACCTTTGGAAGTGTGGCAAGAATCTTGGCCAAATTTTAGGTGATTACCAAAGGTAAATGAAGTCACCACTAATCATTGAGTTTTTCTAAGGTATGATTGATCACTTGTTTCTAGTTGATTTTATTACCAATCATAAGCTAAAGAAAAAGGGCATTTTTCCTAATCTAATGTGGATGGCAAAAAATTTGATTCTTGAATCCAGAAGTTTGGATACATGTGGGGAAGGTGTTAGGCACCCCACAACACCTGTTCAAGGACAGTCCTTTGTTTTGATAAAACCTTAATTTTCTGAGATTGGTAGTAAAAAACTTGATTTTGGCATTAGCTTTTGGGGCTTTACATGCATCAGGGGCTTTGAGGTTTGGCTTTTGAATGGGTGTGGTCCCAATCTATGCTTTCCTAAGGCATTCAAGCAAAGTACCAAATTTCCACGGCAAAAATCCGGCAATATGTCACCCTACTTTCGAGGCAGAAATTAGGCATTGCTTTGCCTTAGGTGACATGGACTGTGACAATCACACCGGAAAGGGCGAGCAGGTATATATATACATACATAATGCACAATGCAAACACACAGAGCGGGAAAGTAAATGCCTACATCCCAAAAGCATGGCCCAAAATATAGGTGTAGGAAAGTAAATAGGAGTCGCCATACTTTAGAGATGAGGACGAATGGTACATGACATGATATACTAAATACAACCAATCTAAGAGAAAAAAGAAGGGAGGAAGGAAGGGGGTCTAAAAGAGTACATAACTAAATGGGAGAGGCTAGACTCCTAAATCTACTGAACATAGTTGCTTGGCTTATATCCACATGCTCGCATCCTCGCCCTTTTTGTTTGCGCCTGGGAGACTGTGCCCTAGCTCCATACATCCTCACTTCATGTGTGTACATGCAAAGGCAAAGACAATAAACCAGCAAACAAGCAATGGAAGGAAAAGATGCAAAGAGCATATGAAAGAGGCATAAAGCAAATAATCATGATAGACTTGGCAAGCAAAGAAACAAGAAAGCAAGTAAACAAGCGAGAAGGCAAACAAGCAAAGAAAGCAAACAAAATGTGGTGTCCACGAGGGACAAATGTAGGTTTGGATCGAATGTCCACAACTTCATTGTGTTGAAGCATGGACGACACACTAGCAAGCAAGACTCATGCATGGAAATGTGAGCAAGCACGTAAAGATATATAGAAAGCCAACGGGTGGCACAAACAAACATGGTAAGCATAGCATTGCCCAGAGCGGAAAGGGAAGGGTATGTACGAAGCAACCCGGCATCCAGAGATGCTTCCTAAATGGTTACATCCAAACAAGGACAATAGATTATAACGTTGGTGCAACTGTCTTCTAATTCCCAGATAAGCTGCTCCAATAATTACTGGTAGTCTGTGCCATGCGTCTAGCTTGGCCACCAAGTGTACAACCTAATTAATATCAAACATAGTAAATGTTATTAAACATATATAGTAACTGATATGTCAAAATATATAGTAAGAGAGAAAGAGAGATTGCACTAACACAGAACAATATGGTGTCTAGGAGAGTCATTTTGGCCACCATATGCTTAAGTTAAGGGTGGATGAAGTGTGACCAAAAAAGATGGATTGCCATTGCTATTTTTGGAAGATGCTCCTTCTTGGGAAAGCTTATTACGCTCAAGCTGAACTGAGAGGGTAATAATTGAGAGGTAGGGAGGTCTTAATATATATATATATATATATATATAAGATGGGTTCAAGTTACACCTAGTGTAACTTCACAAGAGTTACACCTTTTATATACCATTGATTACTATTAGATTTAAGGGTCAAAAAATACTTATAGTAATGTCATTATTACTCCCTAGAAATTAGTAATTTAGGCATTAACTCTTATTATTAAAGAAAAAAAAAATCACAACACCAACTGATAGAGAAAGGCTGAGAGGAGAGAAAGGCTATGGCTCACCGGACTTCATTGTCCCATTGCTCTGGTCTTTCCCATTGCCGGTATAGCTGTCCTTGGCCGCAATTTGTGGTTTTTTAATAGCAACTGATATATGTAGGGTACACACAAAAACCATACCTACGAAAGCCTAATAAATGGAAATTGTAATTCTAATGTTTTGATCTATGTATAACCAATTGGAAAACACTAAAGTGATTGAACGGTAAACACAATCAATTAAAGGGATGAATGGATCAAATCTAAGTGAAAACATACAACAAAAAATATAAAAATATACAGGGAGATTTTAGTTACTTGTTATGTGTGATTGGTGATCTTTTACAAGAGATAGAGAGGGGTTCAATTTCAAGGCTTAATGAAGAATCTTGAACAACAACAACAACATGTACATATATGGAGGTCAAGAGCAATTCTAAATGAAGGAGTACAATTTATCATTGATTCCATTCAATGGTCCAGATTGTGCCTATTTATTTATTAGTTATTGTAGGAAACCATGAAACAACGATGGAAGCCAAGGATGGTGAGATCAACGGTAGGAACAACGAGCAGTTGTGGGAGCACAAAGTCTGGCGAGCCTCAACCTTACTCTGTATCACCGTTGAATCCAAATTTTTCACTCTCTCCATTGGTTTGGGCTTCTAGCTTTGGCAATCTAGTTGCACATGAGTTTCACATGAGCTTCGTTAGTGAGTTTAAACAGCAAAGTAACAGATGTATTGATTTGGAAAAAGAAATATGGAGGAAGAAGATGACAATATGGAAGAAAAAAAAAAGTTAATGTTGTGGTGCTTTTTTTTATTTTTTTAATAATAAGAGTTAATGCCTAAATCACTAATTTCTAGGGAGTAATAATGACATTACTATAAATGTTTTTTGACTTTTAGATCTAATAGTAATCAATGGTCCATAAAAGGTGTAACTCTTGTAAAGTTACACCAAGTGTAACTTGAACCCATCTATATATATATATATATATATAACTAAAGAAACTCTTACAATTTTTCGGGAAATTCTTAGCTAGTCCGGGACTACAAGGTCAACTTGCTGACCTTGTAGTCCCAGCCAATAAGCTGATGCCACGGTAGAAAAAATAGATTACATCGTCCTAATTGCCACATCAGCACAATAACCATTGATAATACTAATGTCTATTAACCTATAAAACGGTGAAAGAAAATTCAAAAAAATTCAAAATTTTGGGGATGTAATTGGCAGGTTAGATTTGTGTTTAAATGTAAATTTTAGAATCCTCTCTCTTCATTTTCTCCATTTTCTCTTCTCTTCAGCTCTCTATTTCTCTCTCTCCCCCCATTTTCTCTTCTGTTCTGCTTTACCTCCACCAAATTTGAAAATCTCTGTTTCTTGTAACACACCTTTATCTATTTCTTTCATTGCTTTTTTTATTTTTAAATCTGATTCATTTAATGTTGAATGTTTTGAGATTTTTATAATGGGTAGGAAGCCCAATATAATAGAGTGTGCGTGTGTGTCAATGGCCAAGGACTAGCTGGTGGAGATTTTGTTAGGTTGTGTCCTCTAATGTCGATGGTTGGTTGCTGGGTTTATCGGTTCCTTGTTTTATGTTTTTGTTTTCATTTCATGAGTTTAATAATTTGGTTTGAGTTTGAGATTATAGAAAACAACGTAGGGAAGCTTAGAAACACATGAATTTAACAATTTTGTTTGGTTTTTTGTGATTCACCTATTACCTGGTTTGGGTTTAATATAATCCCTTTTGTATTGTGGTTTGGGATTGGTAGTAGTTCCTTATTTTGTTTAATTTTAATTTTTTTTGGAAATGCACTAAAATTGTTTGTGAAAATAAAAGTAAATAACTGTTAGAAACTTTGAAGCTTAATGCTAAGCCTATTTATATGCAAGATTTGCAGTTTTCAGGGAGATTCATCAAGTTGATAAATCTTAAACTACAAAAGAGATCTACATATATCAAAGATTTGCAGTTCTCATGCCAGGTTCCAGCCACATATATCAAAGAGATCTACAAAGCAAATTCTAACCAAACGCAAAAGCTACAAAAGCTACAGCACTACCAAAGAAATCTCACAAATATGAATGCTGCAACTCACATATATCAAAGAATCAAACCACAACACCTCTCTAATTTTATTAACCACAGGCCAAAGAGAGAGGTAAAGCCTCTTTTACAAATTGAATTTGATATAACACTCTGCTTATTCAGGAGTTGTAAAAACTCAAAGCTTTTAAAGATGAAGAAAACTAAATAGAACTTGGTTTTCTTATTGATGAGTAGAAGTGATTACAAGCAACTAAGAATAGATAGAAAAAATCTAATCCCTTATATACAAAATCTGGAAAAGAAATAAGCAAAACTAACTAATTTCCTTGATTAAGCGGGAAAACTATTTTAATCTAACCACTAATTACAAGCTAACACGCGGACTTAATTCATAACAGACATTAGAACTAATTTGTCTAAGCATTTCACTAAAACAATTACTAGAGAGATTGCAAAACACAGTTGTGTCCTCCTTTACACAAAACGACCTTGTTTCTTCTTCAGCCTCACTCAGTCTTCATTTGCGTTTTGTATTCTGGACTTGTATCTTCATTTCAACAGTAGTTAATATGCCAAAGTTGGTTTCCAAATTTTTTTTTTTAGTCTTCTTTTGCACACACACCTCCCCAAGCAAAAAACAGAAGTCAGCTAGATCCAATAGAGATACACATAGCTTTAAACCAATGGCCTTTCATGCTTCCAAATCATATCAGGATTAGCATTCACAACAACTGTCCTCCCAAGTATGGAATGTGATCCAATGAACAGTATCTACATGAAAAAAAAAGTTAAGAAAAAATTAAGATATCCAGGCCAACAATTTAAGTAAACTTACAAGTAATAACACCAATAGTGACACCAAGGAATTGTAAAAGGTAATTAAAACTTAAAAGACATTTCAAGGAAAGATCCTTCATATAAGTTCATGATATTTGCAAAAAATTTAAAGCACACAATTCGAGGAAGATAAGGACATGCCTGGTCCTTCTCATATACTAGCCTACTCTCTTGACATATAAAATAAACATATTGCAGGAACATATTTGCAAGAAAATGTTTCCTAAACAGCCTATTCATTGGGAATGTGACGAGGCTTTTCTACTATTTTTAATTCCTCCTTTACTCACTCTATGTTCCCTTTTTTTTAGGAAATATTTGAAAACAGAAAATGACCACTCTAAAATTAAAAATGCAAAGTTAGCTGAGTTTGTTCCCGAGGATACATCATGAATAGAAATAAACAACCCCCAAGCTTTTCCCTTGTTCCCACCTACTACAAACAGAGGGTCATGTGTTCAGGCTGAAAGTTGTGTTCAAGGTCATATGGCTAACGCTCCTTCCAAAATCACCTTTAAGCACCTATGATTCCATGAAAATGGTGGTTACAACTTAAACTTGGCATCAAGTTTTTCCTTCTATTTTCTCTGGAACAGAACAAAGGCTAAGAACTTCATTGATGATTCAGAGCACTATAGACAGAAACGTAAAGCAACACTTAATTAAGTAAGAATTTAAAACACTTTTTGAGCTTTTGAAAGGAGAAAAAAAATTTGTACAGCAATGGAAATAGTGGTTAATTAAGACATTTACAATTGATTTCACATCCAATTTCTCGGTAATCAAATAGAGGCTAACACTAATATATAAGTTCAGTAACTTAGAAAGAGAGAGAGAAAGAGATATTAGAGAGTGCGATTTCATTGTCACCTTTTGAACCTTGTGGATTTTCTTCAACTCGTGCATGCTGATGATCTACAAAATTAATGATCTACAAAATTAAACACAAAACATGAGAGACGAATTTCTAAGTTTTCAGTGATAAACAAAAAATGAAAAAAGCTACAAGAAGGTGAAAAAACTAGTGAGACCATGGCTGTGTCGGCTGGGAGAGAATTACAAGAAAGTGATTTTCATTTTTGTTTTGAAGAGGAGAAATGAAATACAAGAAACAAGCAGGTGGATTGAAATTGGAAATTTGAAATTAAGGTGGGCTCGAAAACTTTTGAAACTGGTGAAAGGACTGTTGGAAACAGCTGGCTAACGGGAAAGTTAACAGGAAGACCAGCATTTGCGATGGTTAATGAGCTATTCTATTTAAATGATGTCAGCATTTTTCCTCTTACATGTTTTGTTCTTATTGGCTAAGACTACAAGGTCAGCTTGGTGACCTTGTAGTTCGGGACTAGGCAAGAATTTTCCCAACAAATTTAACTTAATTATCATTTTTTTAAACAAAATTATTTTTTTTTTAGTCCAAACTTAACAAAGAGTGAAACTCTATCTCTCTAACAAGTTTAACTTAAACTCAAACTCAAACGTTGATAAAATAAAATAAAAATAAAAAATAAAAAACTTGAATAAATCCTAAATTATGATTATCCTAAACATGGCTTTATTTGGATAAATATAAAAGTCATCAACTATTGATAAAGTTCAACTTCTTAGGATAATAGAAGAATTTTACTGCAACTTCTTATACAACAACGTATTAATTAAGATGCTTGGTAGGCAACATTATCATTTTTTTAAAAACAAAATTACTTTTGTTTAGACCAAACTTAACAATGAGTGAAACTCTATCTCTCTAACAAGTCCAACTTAAACTCAAACTTTACGAGGTTAATCATGAACACTATAAAAGCAATGCAAACCCCAATATTTTTTTTAAAGCCGAGTAGAGGTATATGCTCTTCTCATGTTACTTTCTTCTCCTCTACTTTGTTAAATATATATATATATATATTATGGTTTTTCATGTATTTTTTAAAAACTAATTTTGTACATGAATCACCAAACTCTCTTTAGCCGTTTTTTACAAGATAAAAAAGTTTGTAATAATTGAAATTATTCTTTTAAATTTAACTTATCTTTCTTTTATATTTCTCTATTATTTATTCATATATATTTTGTTTTGTTTTAATATATATGAATAAATAATAGAGAGGCCTCTCAGATGAATGGTGGGTCCCACCATGAATTTAATTAGTGGGACTCACCATTCATGTGAGAGGAGAGAGCGCGCATTTATGGTACTCCGGGAGTACACAATAATTTTCCCACGATAAGGGGATGGCTAATGGTGGAGAAGTTGTTGGTTATTTTGTGGTTGTTAAGCGAGAAGGAAAAGAACTGAAATGCATTAATGCACAAAAAAGTTCAAGTACTTCTATTTCTCTAGTTCCCCCAAGGCGTTTCTTTTTTCTTTTCCAACATTACAGAATGAAAAGGGAGATTCTTTTTTTTTTTTTTTTAATACAATATAGAAACTCTACTCTAACTTAATCTAAATGTATATGTGTGTGAAACTCTCTCCTAGAGACTTGAACCCCAGCTCTTGCCCCCCCACACCCCACAAGCACTTATACTTATGAAATGACCATCATGCCAAGGGTACACGGTGGTAGGGAGATTCTTTCTTACTGGTTAAATAAAACAATGTATGCTTATTTTTTGCGAAAAAGTAATAGTTCATTGGCACAAGATTGATATTAGCATTCCATTGTTAAAGGGGAAAAATTGGAAACTAACACCAAGCCTCAAAAAATTTTGTTAGTTAACAACGTTTCCAAACTATTTAGGAAACTAACATCTTGAGGCTAAAAGACTCGATTTTGCTCTTTGAACTCAAGCCAAAAAGCCTAGAGTTTCATGATTTTTTCACATGGAAATCGAGTATTTAAGACTTGATTTCCATAATGAAATAGACAAAGAAGAACAATGCAGCAAAGAAGGCAGAGATCAAAGAACAAAAAAGAAGCAGATGCAAATGCAAATGAACAAAGAAGAAGCAGATGCGGATCAACAAAGAAGAAGAGAAGGCAAATCAAAAACAACAAACCCAAACCCCTAATAGAAACAACGAACCCAGAGAGATCAAAAACAAAGAACCCACACCCTCGGCTCCACCCACGAACCCAGATCTCCCTAACCACCTTTCGGCTCGAACTGAATCCAACCGATGGCGGCCGACTCGGACTAGGTTCAAGTCTTTGGAATGTTTCCAAACTATTTAGGAAACTAACATCTTGAGGCTAAAAGACTCGATTTTGCTCTTTGAACTCAAGCCAAAAAGCCTCAAGTTTCATGGCTTTTTCACATGGAAATCGAGTCTTTAAGACTTGATTTCCATAATGAAATTGACAAAGAAGAACAATGCAGCAAAGAAGGGAAAGATCAAAGAACAAAAAAGAAGCAGATGCAAATGCAAATGAACAAAGAAGAAGCAGAAGGCAAATCAAAAACAACAAACCCAAACCCCTAATAGAAACAACGAACCCAGAGAGATCAAAAACAAAGAACCCACACCCTCGGCTCCACCCACGAACCCAGATCTCCCTAACCACCTTTCGGCTCGAACTGAATCCAAGCGATGGCGGTCGGCTCAGACTGGGTTCAAGTCTTAGGAACGTTTCCAAACTATTTAGGAAACTAACATCTTGAGGCTAAAAGACTCGATTTTGCTCTTTGAACTCAAGCCAAAAAGCCTCGAGTTTCATGATTTTTTCACATGGAAATCGAGTCTTTAAGGCTTGATTTCCATAATGAAATTGACAAAGAAGAACAATGCAGCAAAGAAGGTAGAGATCAAAGAACAAAAAAGAAGCAGATGCAAATGCAAATGAACAAAGAAGAAGTAGATGCGGATCAACAAAGAAGAAGAGAAGGCAAATCAAAAACAACAAACCCAAACCCCTAATAGAAACAACGAACCCAGAGAGATCAAAAAAAAAGAACCCACACCCTCGGCTACGCCCACGAACCCAGATCTCCCTAACCACCTTTCAGCTCGAACTGAATCCAAGCGATAGCGGCCGGCTCGGACTGAACTCAGGGGGTGAAAGCTCCAAGCAGTGGTGGCAAGGGCTCCAGGCGAAGGATTTGTTGCAAAGCTTTTCTTTTTCCTCGGGCGTTTGGGGTTTGCCTCTATCTCTTTTTTCTTTAAATAAGCAGAGCAGGAACTCAACTGCTTCATACTTGAGTTCGACGGATAGAAATCGTGGCAGTAAGACTCGAGTTCAAAGAGCAAAATCGAGTATCTTAGACTCGAGATTTTAGTTACCTAAATAGTTTGGAAATGTTGCTAACTAACGAGATTGTTTGGAACTTGGTGTTATTTTCCAATTTTTTGCTTGTTAAAGAGCTTCAACCAACATTCAACTTTTTAATAGACTAGCTTTCAGAGTTGTAGCTCACATTCACAGTCTTAGAATTGTATTATTCAATTATCAGGTCCAATAGGAGCATCACTTTGTAACCTGATCCATCTTGAACCCCTTCATCATGCTTGATATCTTACCAACAACACGGATAACATCTAATTTTAAAAATCAAGATCTATAGCACAAGCATAGGCAAAACGTTTGTGAAAGAAAAAGAAATATAATGAAAATGGGTGATCTTGCTAGTGAAAATTCTGTGATATGAGATTGCTAATTTCTGCAACAAATTCAGGAAAATGTGTAATCCATTTCAATAGAGATGCTCTCTGGTGTTTGAAAAAGTATTAGAATTTACTACCATCTGATGCTCACTTGATGAAAAATACTAAATATTTCCTTCTGTTTGCCGACAAAGTGGTCAAATATGGATATAATGAAAGTTTTGTATAAGCAATATAAAACAAAATTTTATATTTTCATTTAAAGATCGTTGTAACACACAACCATGGATTCTGAATAGAACAAAATTGCGTACCTCTCTTAGCAACCCAAACGTGTTGCCTCCATAGGTATTCACGTCTCTCTCTCTCTGTTTCTTTTTGAGTTTTCAGAAGACTGTAATATCACTTAGTAGTTCTGATGGCCAACCACTGATATGATATTTTAAAATCTTATTTATATTTAAGACTTCTAAAACCCACGAGAGAGACTGGACGTGGAATCCTTAGGTGTAAAGTTGTTATTTACAACTATGTATTTTGTTGGCTTTTATTCCATGTCAAATTTGATTGTAATTGTTTTCAATCGTTTATACCCTGTATTTATTGTGGGATTTGATTGTAAGGGTTGTGTGATAGAGAGAGAGTGCGAAGACTTAAGCATTTAAAGACTGAAGATTTCTCGCAGGTATGTCGCGACTTAGCTTCTCGCGAAGTGACACATGTGCCCTGCATATGCTGGAATGCGAAGAGTCAGGCCAGGTGGAGACAACTATGTCTCGCGAGTATCTCACGGGTAAGGCCTTCCAGCGAGACACCCGCGAGGCATTCTGTTCTGCCAGCCTGTCCAATCTGATTCACACTTTCTGTGCTTATACTATTTATACCCACAAATGTTGAGGTATGCTTCTGAGAGAAAACCCTAGCCAAACACATTGAGAATTAGAGATTGTCATCCCCACATTTCTCTATACACTTGCTTGTGGCATTTCCTCAACTCTTCCCTCTCCATTTCCATACCATTGAGACGTTGATAGCCCAAACACTTACCACACCCTTTGAGAGTATTGAGTGACGTTTTGGTGCTGCTAGAAAGCATTGGAAAAATCCAAGGATAGCATATGCAACATGGAGCTTGTTGCGGGATCCGAAGAGCTAGATAAGACACGATTCCGAGAAGCCTTGTTGGAGTAGGAGCTTAGAGGGCTTAGGTACATCGGGTAGATTAGGCTTGGAGGGTCTCTTGCTAACCCATGTATCTCAACTAATTGTCTAGTGGATCGATTACCGCTTGGAGAGCGGCAGAGAGGTTTTTCACCAAGTTCTTCAGTTTCCTCTTTGATAACACATCGGCGTGTTATCTTGTGTTTGCATCCTTCTTCCCTACTCTTTTATATTCCATTATACTGTTGTGTTGCTTAGAATATGGATTAGAGTAGCTTGTTTGTTTATCCGCTCGCATTTACACTATTCCGCACTTAGTATTAAGTTAGTGTAAAATCTATCGAGCCGTAATTTTTAATTTGGGGGTCTGAACAACTCTTGTGTTATCGACACATTTTTTTAGCTTTCATTTGGTATCCTTAACCCTTTTTGAGATGGATAGGTCTCAATCTCTTAATGTTCCACCATTCTTTGATGGTAACAATTATGCTTTCTGGAAAGTCAGAATGAAAGCATTTTTATGCTCTATTGATGATACCGTTTGGGATGCAGTTGAAGTTGGCTAGACTAGGCCGGAGGCTCCTAAATCCACTTGGGATAAGGCAGCTCTTGCGGCAGCCAATGCTAATAGTAAAGCTTTAAATGCTATTTTCTGTGATGTGTCTCCAGATGAATTCCATAAGATCTCTCACATGACAGTAGCCAAAGAAGCTTAGGAGATTTTAGAGACTACCTATGAGGGTACAAAAAAGTTAAGGACACAAAGCTCCAAATGCTTACCACCAAATTTGAAGAGCTCAAATGGGTGATGATGAACCATTTGATTCATTCTATAGGAAGCTCAACAAAATTGTAATTGCTAAACTCAATCTTGGTGAGAAGATTGAAGATACTAAGGTGGTGAGAAAAATACTGAGGTCCTTACTAGAAAGTTTTAGGGCAAAATTTATAGCCATTGAAGAAAGTAAAGACTTGGATGAGATCAAAATCCAAGAGCTGATAGGGTCTCTCCAAACATATGAGCTGGGACTTCCTTTTCATAAGTCGAGTAAATCCCTCGCACTTAAAACCATTGCCGAAAGAATGGATGATTCTTCTAAAGAAGATGGTGTGGAGAAGGAGGTTGCATTTCTTGTGAAAAACTTCAAAAAATTCCTAAGAATGAAGAATAATGGAAGATAGTTCAGTAGAGGGAAGTTCTTGTCCTTAAAATGTGATAGAAAAGAGCATAAGAAGAAAGAAGAGAATGAGTCTCATTTGCCGTAAGGCATTGTGTGCTATGAGTGTAATGGCCATGGACATCTAAAAAAGGAGTGTCCCAATTTTCTGAGAGGAAAAAGCAAGGCTTATGCCACAACACTCAATGATTTAGACTCTTCTAATTTTGACTCGGAAGAGAGCTGTGACAAAGAGGGAAACTACTCCACCTTTATGGCCATTAAACATGTTGAATCCTCTGAGGACTTGCATCAACTTGTACAAGAACTTGGAGAGCACAGTGATGAAGAATCCATGTTGATTGTGGAAGAATCGGATGTTGAAAAGGATAAGGATACAGCTGGTCTTCAAGAGAATTACACCTTACTCCTTGAGAAGTCGGGACAATATGTAAGGGTGGCGAAGGCGGCTATGAGGAAAATGAAGAAAGCAGAGGAAGATTACCGGAGTCTCTTCGTTAGACATAAGAAGGCCAAATGCGAAATAGAAAAACTGAATGGTGAGCTATCAGAAGTTTACACTAAAGTAAGATTTCTTGAGCAAGAGGTAGTGTAAGCACATGCCAAACTAGAGAGGGTTTCTCCCAAAAAGCTAGAATATGTTATTTCATCTCAAAAACACTCCTCAGATAAGTCCGGTTTGGGTTATACCAGAGGTAGTAGTTCATCGGCCAATGTCACCAAAGAAGTGAAATTTATAAAGGCAAAAGATACGGTTGTGGAAGAGCCCATTCCTGAGAAAGTTAAGGCTGAGAATAGGAAGAATGTGGGTGATCAACGGGTGTTTAATAGGTCCCATAATCAATCAGAAGCCAAATTTGAAGCTAGAGAAAGATCTATTCCAATATCATAATGGGGTCCTAGAACGAATCATATGTGTCACCATTGTGGACTGCAAGGACATACCAGACCCAACTATTATAAGCTGAGAGCATTGAACAATGCAAGTGCTCCTCGATCACGAAGAAAAAGAAATGACAAGAAGTCTTGGGGTGGTGAGCAACCAAGAAGTCAAAATGGTGATCCTGGAATGATGGACGTAATGAAGATGATCGAAGCCTTCACAAATTGCTTGGAAAGCTTCACAAGAAGGTTTGAAAGTCCTAACTTTTGTACCCAATCCGTCAAGGATAACACCCCAAATGCACGTGACGTGTCGGTGACGAAGGTACTCATGCATAAGCATTAGAACATGTCCATGCACTAATACTTCCAATGTTTAGGGACATTTGCTCATGCATTTTATCATGCATTGATTACAATTTTAGCATGTTTCGTTTACTTGTTTTAGTTTGTACCAGTTTTTGTTGAGCTTACTTTTCTTGTTCTGTTTTGGGTGTGTTCAAAAATTCAAAAACTCATAAAAATTGAAAAATCTCAAAAAGTTTGATCACTTGTTTTGTGTATGTCACATGTGAGTTTGGCCTAGTACATTCGTACTAATGGCGTAGTGCATTTACGATCTTGGCTTGTTATGTATGCACTCATTTCTATGTGGAAGAAATCTTGAAAACTATGTGTGACTGTTGTAAATAGATCTTCAAGCTTGTCATGAATGATTGGTCAATAGTCTTGTTGGTCTAGATACTTGCGTAGACTTGTGTCTATATCTCTTCTCACTTTATTTTTATATTTTTGCAAAAAGAGCTCACCAAATTTAAATCTCCAAATGAAAAGAGATATTGAGATGCAAAAGCCTATCGCACATACTAGTATTCGACTAGGAAAAAGGAAAAGCGACTCTTTTAATGTAAATTGTATGGTGCTCAAAATGCCAAAGGCAATCATCAATGTTGAAATATCAACAATTTCAAGCACCGATCTCAAAAAGAGATGTGTTGTCCAAAAATGGGTCAATTGTTATGCTTTATGCAGAAGCCAAATGAAAAGCTTCTAAGATATGTAATCATTCTCTTGTGGGAGGTCATATATATTCATTTCTATAATGGAGATAGTCCACCTGATTTTGTATCAGTTATGTATGACTCGATTGAATTGATCATTGAAGCTTCACTCTAGTCTAAGGACTATTTCACATTTGATACTCACACACAACACACAAAACTTTGATTCAATTAATGCCTATCTCATTTGTGTGAATGTATATGTTCAAATGTGATGTGTATGCTCAAGTACTTGTTGATCAAACCCAAAAAGATTTTTAAGTGTTTTATATGTTTTTGAAAGTGATTTTGTACTTTCATATGTTTAGTTTTTGGTCAAAATGCATTTTTGTGTTTTTCATCAAAATTTGGTTTAGAGGTGTTCTCGCAAAAAGCTCGCGACTTAGAGCTTCCCATGAAATGAGGTTAAGGGAATTAATTTTTTCATTGTGTCACACAAAAACTCTCACGACTGTCTCGTGACTGTTTCGTGACCAACAGCTTCTCGCGAAATGCTGTTTGGCAAAAATTGGAATTTTTCCAAATTTAGACAGAAGGTATCGCGACTGTCTCGCTACTTAAAGCTTCTCACGAAAGCTTATGTCCTTCAGTGGTCATTCTCTCGCGCCTATTTCACTACTCTCTAACCCACGAAAAACGCGTGTTTTTAGTTTTATATAGCAGATGTGACAGTTTTTTCAAACCACACTCATTTCCCTCACTCAACCTCTCTCAAACCCTTTTCAAACCCTATCAGTCCAAGCATCTTTTCTACATTTTCTTCTTCAAGGTATGTCTTCTAAACAATTCTCTTCAAGTTTTTGCTTAGATTATGCAGAATTTTCGTTAGGGTTTCAAAAATTTGGGGATTTTTCGAAATTGGGTTGGGGTTCGCTATTTTGTGCAAATTTTTTAAAATCTTTGATTAGGCTGAGTCCCATTTGGTTTTTGTGCATTTATGTTGGCCCCATGAGGCATTTTAGCATGTATTGAGGGTAGATTTTACCATGTTCATGCATTGTTCATACTTAAAATACATTTGTGCATGCTAGGTGATTGACAAAATGTCCAAGTGATATTTTTGTGCTAAATTGGAATCAAGTGATTTCAATTTATGGGGTTACATTTGTTTGACCTTGTCTAACTTGTTTTGGTCATTGTTCATATGTTTCATACACTTTTCCCATGTTACACACACCTAGGCACCCCTCATGTATCTCGTGCTGCACTATCATGCATCAGCATATGCACACACATGCACAGTTACTTGTTTTCATGTCTTGTGTTTATGTTTTCTTGTTTTTATGTGTTTAGCATGTTGTTTGGAGTTGATTATGCCCTTTTTTAAGTTGTTTTGAGACTAACTTGAATCTAATCAAGTTTTGTGTTATGTTTTTGTGTTTGTGCACATGTTTCTTGTCTGTTTTTGTGTTCCTTTGCACAGATGCCTCCATTCAAGACTTCAGCTGTGAAAGGTGGCAGCAACAAAGGGAAAGAGCCAATCATCGATGTTGATGACAATTCCCCTAGACCAAAGAAAGCTTGTTTTTCAATGGGAATTTATGATCCTAACTTGTTTAGGTCTTATGCTGCTTTTGAGTCCTATAAAAACCTTTTTTTAGATGCTCCCTTGTTAGCTAAAAGGGCCATTGATCAGTCATCTCTTTTAGATACTAAAATTCCTATCTAGTTTACCACAAAAGACTGGAATTTTCTTCTCTCTGATCTTGAGGATGCCTATGAAAACTTGGTGAAATAATTTTATGCCAATGCTGTTGTAGAAGTAGAAGAGATCAAGTGCTGGGTTAGAGGAAAGTGGTTCTCGGTAACTCCTGTGTATCTATCTGATATTCTTAACATAAATTGGCCAATACTTCCTATACCACTTGTCTATGATGAACTAGTTCCGGATGAGGACACACTTTCGAAAGAATTAGGAGCTAATTTGGAATTCTCTTCCAGTGGAAAGGCAATCAATGTGGCTTCACTTTCTCCAGAATTAAGGCTTATGTCAACGATCATGTGTAGCAATCTCTACCCACTGTCAAGCACCGGCAACATTAATCTTGGTCGAGCATTATCTCTACATGATCTGGTATCTGATGTGGAAATTGATGTATGTTCTCACATCTTTCACATTTTGGCAAAGACAGTTGACCGAACTGCCTCAAGGAATTGTATTCCGTTTGGTCGCCTCATCTCTCGAATTTTGAAGCTCAAAGGTGTGTGTCCCTCTGCAGATAAGCGCCCTCATACAAGGCCTAGCCCAATTAACATTCGTACTCTTCAAGCAAGTATGAGTCACACCAAGAAGAATGTCAAGCAAGAACATCATGCAACTTAGGGAAGCTCAAGCTCTACCTCTCATTCCTATGATGAAAAGTTCGACAACATCATGGTTGCTCTTCAAGAGATTAGTACCAAGATTTTAGGACTAGCCAATATCATGTACTCCCAACACTCTCGTCTTGATAAACAGTTAACCTCTCTCAAAACTCAGACGGACGAAATTCAAAGGAAGCTAGAAGAGAATGACGACTAGCTATTCCATGACAAAAAGGGGGAGATGGTGCTATTGACAGGGGGAGATGATGTCATTGACAGGGGGAGTGTAGCAATAGGGGAGAAGAAGCTAGAAGTCTACTGCTGGTTCAATTAGTCTATGTTTAGTTTTTATAACTGTTTTTACGTTTACTTTTGATTCTGCTTTTGTTTAAAGCTTTGATACTTTTTCTTTAACTTCAATTTAATTTCAATATTTTGTGATTATCTCTATGCTTTGTGGAATATTCTTTTGTACCTCTAAGATATTGCTAAAATGTCTTAAGTACCTCTCTCTTGTACCCATGATGCTTTTGTAAGCTTTTAGGGTTTATTTCCTTACATGTTTGTAGGCCTTTATGGTTTGTACCATGCTTATGCAATACCATGCTTATGCAACCTTTATGCTTATATACTTGATATTAAATGTCATACATTTTATTTCAGTACATCACTCTTGTGCCCTAGTAGGATTTTTCCTAGATGCAAATACTTCGTGTATTTTGCATTGGTTAAGTGTTGGATTTGCAAATGATACTCTTCAAATGAGCTTATCATCTTGCATGTCTGGATGTTCATTCCTTATGTGAATGAGCATAGTGATCACTTTTGTATAGTGATTGCTTGTTTGGTCAGGCCATGGTTTATTCATTTATCCCATATAACTTAATCGTATTTTACTTGTTCATGTACGTACCTTGTGTTCAACTTGTCATAAACTTAATGAAAGTTTTGTTTGTGTACGAGTGTTTCAGGTTACAGGTATATACGTGCAAGTGCTTCATAGCTTCTAAATTAGGTGTGAGTGAGTTTTGCCTTTATTCCCAAACTCACGTTTAAGTCTAGAGTTTGTTTTAGGAGTTTTGTCACGGAATAGCCAAAGGGGGAGATTGTAAAGTTATTATTTATAACTCTGTATTTTGTTGACTTTTATTTCGTGCCAAATTTGATTGTAATTGTTTTCAATCGTTTATACCCTGTATTTATTATGGGATTTGATTGTAAGGGTTGTGTGATAGAGAGAGAGTGTGAAGACTTAAGCATTTGAAGATAAAAGATTTCTCGCGGGTATGTCGCGACTTAGCATCCCGCGAAGTGACACATGTGCCCTGCACATGCTGGAATGCGAAAAGTCAAGTTAGGTGGAGACAGCTATGTCTCGCAAGTATCTCACATGTAAGGCCTTCCCGCAAGACACCCGCGAGGCATTCTGTTCTGCCAGCCTGTCCAATCTAATTCACACTTTCTGTGCCTGCACTATTTGTACCCACATTATTCACAAATGTTGAGGTATGCTTCTTAGAGAAAACCCTAGCTAAACACATTGAGAATTAGAGATTGTCATGCCCACATTTCTCTATACACTTGCTTGTGGTATTTCCTCAAATCTTCTCTCTCTATTTCCATACCATTGAGACTTGTTGGTTTTTAGACCCCTTAAAACAACAATTAGATTAACCTAAAGTATTAGCCAAGTGATTAACTTAGTCAAATTATGCAATTCTAGGTTAACACAATCAAATAATCATATCAAGAGATAAAGCAGTGGAAAAGTAAATAACACAATGATATGATGACCCAGGAAACCACACGGTAAAAACCTGGGGAGGATTTAACCTAACTATCCTCAAGGTAAACCTGAATCCACTATGAAAGAATCGAAGTTCATACAAAAGGACTTACAAGCTCCCACCCACCAGTAGAACTTATTGACACGACCACGTGCAAGCTTCGAATCCACGGACTCCTTCTTTCTTGGATTCTCCAATCAGCTAGAAGCACCCACGCTTGTTATTCTTTAAACTTCAATGGCAGCAATTGAGTTGATCATCAAGATGTAGATAATATCTCTACCTTGAAAACCCTAAGTTTATGTGAAGGAAAGCTCCTCAAGGATCTCACAAGAGATTCACATAAACCGCAAGTACGAGCAACAAAAACCTTAGAGAGGTTTGGGTACAAAACCCTAGATACAAAAGAGGCACTCTCTTCTCTCTCTTAAAAGCTCTCAAAAACGTGGCTTAGAGTTTCCTTTATATAGTGGGAGAAGTAGATCTGAAACCCTAATCTTTAATGGGCTTGGGCTAAGTTGGAAAATTCTACAGAAAAACAATCTGCACGACTTTCGATCAATCGAGTCTAATTTTTGATCAATCGAGTTAGGCAGATTTACACAGTAAATCCTGCAGAACACTCGATTCCAACTATACAATTAAACATACTTTGAGCTAGTCTAAAACAAACTAAAACCTGTTTTGATTATGGTTTACCAACATTACAAATTAGAGTTCTAATACATTAGTTCCTAATTCCTTAGAACCTAACAAGGTTGATAGCCCAAACACTTACCACACTCTTTGAGAGTATTGAGTGGCATTTTGGTGCTGCTTGGAAGCATTGGAAGAAGCCAAGGATAGCAGATGCAACATGAAGCTTGTTGTGGGATCCGGAGAGCTAGACAAGACACAGTTCCGAGAAGCCTTGTTGGAGTAGGAGCTTGGAGGGCTTAGGTACATCGGGTAGATTAGGTTTGAAGGGTCTCTTGCTAACCCATGTATCCCAACTGATTGTCTAGTGGATCGATTACCACTTTGAGGGCGGCGGAGAGGTTTTTCTCTGAGTTCTTCGGTTTCTTCTTCAATAATACATCGGCGTGTTATCTTGTATTTGCATCCTTCTTCCCTACTCTTTTATATTCCATTATACTGTTGTGTTGCTTAAAATATGGACAAGTGTAACTTGTTTGTTTATCCGCTCGCATTTACACTATTCCGCACTTAGTATTAAGTTAGTGTAAAATCTATCGAGCCGTAATTTTTAATTTGGGGGCCTAAACAGCTTTTATGTTTTCGACACATTTTCGAGTTTTCATTAGGAATCCTAATCTTCAGCCGTAGGATTCATCAATAACCTTTTTTGAACGTTATTGACTTATCTTGAAACTCTTTCAAAATTATTCCTTAATTTTCTCAACCGTATCAGGAAAATATTTGAACTTCTACAGATTGCAATAATGTCCATCAACACATTGCAGTTGACCCCTGAAGATTAGAGAATTACAAATGAGGTCCCATTACTTACAATTTTATATCTATATCCTTCCACCATACTATATTCCCACAAGCCACTAGGACTGGATTAATATCACTGTCATGTCTCTAGCTTATGTAACCCTTAATTTCTTGATTTCATAGTTTCTATTGGACTCCAAAATATTTTTGAAAAACTCTTTAAATATATATACAATAATATACATATGAAAAAAAAATTTGAAAAAATGTCATCGGCCGGCTTTGTTTTGAGTCCAACTTCAATATGAAAATCAACTAAATATACTATCTTCTTTAGAGACTGGTGGATTCATTGTTGAGCATTTATATATTTTACTCATTACACACATAACCCAATGTGTCTGTATATAGCTTTTAAAATTGGCATCACCAATTGACATTGTCAAAGTTATGTGCATAATAAATAAATATACACAAACCCCTCATGTTTGAGGACAATAGAAAAATTGTGTTAAAACAACCTTTTAATTAACAGTGATCACTCCATAAGGTGTTCTTGATCGGATCCAATTCAGTATATGTACTTGTTACATTACACCCACTTGTCTGCTTAAAGTCACTACCTCAATGATGGAGTAAATCATCTTATCATATAGTTGCACAACAAGTGTAGGCTTCAGTGGTAATATTCAATTAATATCTACAGCCTAGAACAATTTAATAATCTATGAAAAATCATTACTCCCTGTCTGTGGTTCCTTAACCATTAACATGATTTTTCTACAAAGGTGACATCACATGCCACATTTAAATAATGAAATATACCTATAAAAATTATGAATGTGAAAATAAAATTTTATTATCAAATAAAAATGCATAGTATTGCTTTTGAGGGCACATAATTCTAACACATAAACCATTCCAAGAATCTTGTTATGCCCAGGTGTTAATTTGATTCTTATCTGGTTGAAGTTCATTAAAATTTGTGAGTTTCCTCCAATCTCATGTTCTTCTCTTCTGATGTCTCCCTTTTAAGAAAATGTAACCTTCATGATTTCTCGATCTATTTCATGTACTTATAAAAAATAAAAAAGATTTTTCTATTTCATGTGCTATTTACTAAATTTCTTGATATTCCAAAAACTGTCATTACAATGCAATGGAAAGGAATGACTGTGTTCGTGAAGATAAGTGAATTAATAAGTCAGGCACTTTCCTTTATCTTCTAATATTCCTCCTCTAATTCATTCTTCTTTTTAAGGTTCAAATTTTGTGGCAAATTGATGGCACTTGGGACTTGAGTACCCTGCACATGTTATGATTGTCATTGATGTTGGATTCTTGAAGGTTTTATTCATTTATCTTTTTCTATGCTTTTCATTTTGATTTTTTCTTATTCATTTTCTATGTATTGGAATAAAATTATGTGCCTTAGAGATTTTCTCTTTCACACTTTGAGACTATAGATGAACCCAATGACAGATATCTGCCAAAATTTATGGCACTGATATTAAACTGTAACAAATGTTTTATATTTACCTTTGGTTTATGTGCTGCTATTGTCTGTTTCATTAGATGGTGAATCCCATGCTTCAATATTGTAGTATAATGCCTTGTACGTTGGGACTAAAGATTGATTTCTGTTGGACAAGGCTAAATGTTTAGGGGTTTTATGCACCGCCTCAAGTCTGCCTCATCTGCTTCAACACACAGCACCATAATATTTAAAACCATAGAATTAATGGACTTTTTATTTCTTCTATAGTTGTTTGGGGGCGGGGGGTGGGGGGGGAACCCTTCATTTCTACATCATCTGTCTGTTAACAGTTGTAAGAAGCCGGAATATCTACCAGCGTCAGATGTGGTGCAGTGCCTCATTAAATTACGGATGCCAATTATTTATCAACAGGCTCTCAATCTGCCTCATTCCCTTCAAACAGCAGAAAACAATGAAATTCTTTCATTTGACTTGTCTTTAAATTACCGGTCTATATCCCCAAGAAAGAAGAGCAACTTGAGATTCAAATCAAAGAGAGCCTCTTTGCATTTTCTGTCTGATATCAAGTTCACACAATTTTGGGTAAACCATATTACTTCTTCTGAGTTTCTTCTTCTTCTTCTTCTTCTTCTTCTTAACCTGTGTGAAATTTCTGGTTGCTGGCCAATAGGAATTATATTGCGTCTACATCTACAAATGTTCATAAGTTTAGTCTATGTGGTAGTGCAACCTTTGTCAACCAACAAAATATCAGGTGCGTCTAAGTTTTCCAGATTTTACATCATGGTTTATTCAATCTCCGATGTACTTAACAATGATCTTTTCTAATAAACCGAATTTTATTAAGTCATGCACCTATTGAATCATTTTTCTTGTTATGGTCAGCTAACCTATAGCCCTTTGTTTCAGCAACGTCTGAACTTTACTGCACTCTAAGGTATTTTTCTGGTGAAAAGCCATCTTACATGTTAATTGATTTTCAAAATAATTTCACAAATAATTTCTTCTCCATATCTTTCTAGCTTCAATTAATGTCAGTTTTATTCTTCTCTCTATACTCTCTTTCTCTACACACATAAACCTAATACCTCTAACAGATGGAAAGTTGAAGATCTCAGAAGATGGGCTGCTTCAGCATAATGAGAAAGGCATTCCTATCTCAGGTGATGTTTGAAATTGCCGGGCTGTCTTTTCCCTCCCACAAGCCTTATTTGTCAAAGAGCACAATGCTGTATGTGATATGCTAAAAGTAAGTTATTTTTGTTTTAGTTTATATTCTGTGATTCTTTTTCCCCATGGAGAAGTTGGTGTTATGTACTTGAACATTTCTGGCATCTAATTTGAACGGTTCTGGACCAATTTCAGAAAAATTGCAATGTTGCTGCTAGAAAATTAAATTGTCATATTTTGTCTGGTTAGCAATTGTAGAATCTTATGCTATAAGTTTCCTCATATGCAAGAAATATATGTGACAATAATGTATGTGCTACATGAATAATATATATCATGTTCAGCTAATGATTTAGTTTATTGTTCTCTGGTTTTAGGTATATTACCCTGAATTGGATGATGAGCAGCTCCATAGGCAGCAAGATTGGTGACTGCAGCTGTCATTGGTAAGATCCACACCATTGACTGGACCATTGAACTCCTGAAGATCGATACTCTTGTAGTAGGGATGAGGGTAAACTGGTAAGATAGTTAAGACATTAAAGAAGTCAATGAAACATAGTGGTCATGTTTAAAGTAGTGACTTTAAATATTTGTTTTAATTTGATGAAGAAATGATAAAAACGCAGAGATCCTTTTACAAGTTATGAGAAAAAGAGAAAATCAGCAAAGATGAAAGCAACATTTAATGCATTTCTAATGTCATTGCTTTCTACTTTACACTTCACTGAAAATCAAATATGTCATGCCCCAAACCCAAAAGGGTTCAAAGCATGCAAAACCAAACCTTCAAGAGAAATTGTAGGGGATTTTTTTTTTTTTTTTTCCATATGATAAAATAAATAAACATATTGATCTCTCCACAAATATAAGTCAGAGCTCTATGAGACATTCATAAACAATACAAATTATGAATCATGTCTCGAAATATGCATGAAATTCCAAAGCTCCAAATGGATCGACATAAAATCACAATTCTTCCTAGGATAGACAACCTCAATGATAGAATCTAAGTACCCGTTTGGGTACTGATGAAAAGGCCAATGTCTGCGTTTGGTTTCCTTTTTTTTTTTTTTTTAGAAGCGCGTTTCTGTGGCTATGGTGGCTTTTCAGTGGGTCCCGTGCACTGTTCACGGGATCCACAAACCTCTTTTTCCAACAAAACTTTCATTAAAAATGGGTCTCACGGCACTATTCACACATTTAAAAATTATTTTGCTACCGTGTTTTCAGTTTTCGTCAAAATAAACGGTATCCAAACACACTCTAAGCCTACCATGCCCAAGGCTAACAAACCTCAAGAGCCTAACCTTCGATAGAATTAGCTATGGCCTTGATAAATTTAGTAAGTCGAGTCACCAACCAATCATAGCATAACTCTCTCAATTAGCATAATGCTCCAATCACCACCAATTAAACAAGCTTCATGCCTGGTGTATAGCAAATTTATCTAAAAAACTGTTGAAGAGTGGGATGAGCTAAAGCTCAATAAGAAGAATAATTAATGGGGGTAGGGGAAATGTAAGTTTCATTTTCAATAATAATAATATGATATGACAAAAATGATTAAATAATAGAACACAAAGTTTCTCAAATTAAATATCTTGAAACTATATACCATAATCTGTGAGCACTAACTGTTAGGTTCTAAGGTCTTAGGATTTTATGTATTTAGAACTCTAATTTGTAATGTTCGCAAACCATGATCAAAACAATGTATTTAGCCTTGTTTAGGCTTGCTCAAAGTTGGTTTATTATTGTAAAGTTGGAATCGAGTGGCTGCAGAAGTACTTAGGACTTTCGGCCTGGCTCGATCGATCGAAGAATAGACTCGATCGATCGAAAATCGCACAGGTTGATTATTCTGCAGAATTTCCAACTCAGCCCTACTTCATTAAACATTTAGGGTTTTATGTTTTTACCCTAGGTATATAAACTAAACCCTAGCCCCGTTTTTGAAAGTTGTCCATATTGCTTTGTTGCTCATACATTGCTGTTTTTTATGAATCTCGTGTGAGATCTTTGAGAAGCTTTCCTTTACACAAAACTTAGGGTTTTCAAGGTAGAGATGATTTCAACATATTGAAGATCATTATAGTTGCAACCATTGGAACTTAAAAGAAAAGCAAGCGAGGAGCTTGTAGTTGATTGAGGAATTCAAGAAAGAAGGAGTTCGTGGATTCGGAGCTTGCACGTGGTCGTGTCAGTAAGTTCTACTGGTGGGTAGCATTAGGAAGTCGAGCGGGGAGCTTGTAATCCTTTTGTAAGAACTTCAATTCTTTCATAGTGAATTATGTTTTGCCTTGAGGATCGGTGGGTTAAATCCTCCCTAGGTTTTTACTGTGTGGTTTCCTGGGTGATCATATCTTGTGTTATTTATTATTCCACTGCTTTATATTCTTGATATGATTATTTGATTATTTTAACCTAGAATTGCATAATTTGACTAAGTAACAACTTGGCTAATTAATCTAGGTTACGCAATCTGGTTGGTTTAAGGGGTCTAAATTTCTGTCAAGTGGTATCAGAGCGGGTAGCTCTTTTGTTTGAGATTTTTATCTCTGAGCTGATCCTTGACCCCCGTTGTCATAGAGCATGGACACTCTTTGTTTGTTCCTCCTCACTTTGATGGGAACAACTATGCTTATTGGAAAGTAATGATGAAAGCTTTCCTGAAATCTATTGATGAAAGGGTTTGGAATTCCATTGAATACGGATGGGAGAAGCCCACTACTCCTGTGAGTGAGTGGCAAACTTCTGAAAAAGAAGCAACAGGCTTCAATAGCAAAGCTATGAATGTCATCTTCAATGCTGTTTCTATAGAGGAATTTAAGAGGATTTCTAATGTTGAGGTTGCTCATATTGCTTGGAAAATCCTCAAACTGTGCAAGAAGGCACAAAGACAGTTAAGATTAATAAATTGCAACAATTGACTTCTAAATTTGAAAGCATTAGAATGTCTGATAATGAATCTTTTGATGAATTCTATACAAAATTAAATGATATTGTCAATTCTGCTTTTAATTTGGATGAAATCTATGATCAACCTAAAATTGTTAGGAAGATTCTTATATCTTTAACTAAAAACTTTAGACTCAAAGTGACTGCCATCACTGAAAGCAAGGATGTGGACTCCATCCTTGTTGATGAGCTTGTAGGATCTCTTCAATCCTATGAGTCTGACCTACCTAAAGTGAACAAATCCAAATCAATGGCTCTTAAGTCAGTTGATGATGTTGATGGTGGTGGATTTAATGATGAGCTCTTTGCTACAGAGATTGCCTATCTTACAAAAACTTTAAGAACTTTCTTAGGAATACCAATAGAAAGGCAAGAGGTACTTACACTACTGAACCTAGAAATTTTGGGAAGAATGATCTCACTAAGGTTAATAACTTTAAAAAACCTAATGAAAAAGTTGGTCAGTCTGCAAATAACTTTTTGGGTCCTCAGTGTTTTGGCTGTCAAGGATATGGTCATGTGAAATCTGAATGTCCTACATTCTTGAGGACTAAGGGTAAAGTTATGGCTGTAACCCTTAGTGATAATGAGGTTTCTGATAATGAGTCCAGTGGTGACGAGAATGGAAACTTCATTGCTTTCACGACTATTGCTATAGTCAATGAAAGCATATCTGCTGAGGAGAACCCTTCTGATGGGGAACTCTCTGAAGATGCAGATCTTCAAGAGACCTATAACAAACGTTACAAAGTTGCTGCAAAGGATGCTATGTAAGTTGAACTTGGCCTAAAGAAAATTGATTCTCTTGAGCTTGAAAAGAAAAATTTGCTTGTTAAACTATTTGATGCTAATGAGCTTTTGAATAATATTAAATCTGAGAACATGCTTTTGCTTGATAAAGTTAGAACTTTGGAACATGATTTATCTGTTGCTAGATCTGCTAGTTCTAAACTTGATCACATGCTGAATGTTCAAAAGTATCCTTCTGATAAAACTAGGTTAGGATATGTTGAAATCATCTTTGATTCTGCTCCACTTTCCACAAGTTTTGTTCCTGCTTCTTCTTCTGATTCTTTTGTGCGTAAGGCCGTGAGTGAAACTGTCAAACCACCTGTGAGTGAGATTGTTAAACCTGTAGATGTTTCACCACCTAAGAAGATTAGGGTAGACTTAAGAGAATCTAAACCTAAGGAACCTACCAAATCTAAGGATAAGATGCATGGTAAACTTGTTTGGGTTTGTCATTATTGTGGTAAGTCTGGACACATTCGTCCTAACTGTTACAAGCGTCAAGCTGATAAGAGAGCAAATAAACCAAAAGTGTATGTGCCTCAAGCACAAGATCCTATAGCACTAATTGGTGAATTGGTAAAGGTGTTAAACCTTTATTCCAATCCTAGAGTTGGGAATCACTCGAATGTGAATAAGAACTCCAATGCTCGTGGTGCATCTAAAAATTTTTGGATGCAAAAGACTCGAACTAACTGAGTCTTTCTGACATAGTCCTTGTGCTTCTTTGCTCTATTCTTTTGTGACCATTGTTCTTTTGGTTTTTGTGTTTTCCTTTGTTCTAGGACTTGCATTGCATTACATTCATACATTTCATTCTACGATTTATTTGTTTTCTCTTTTAATTAAAAAAAATAAAAAAGGGAAAAAGAGAAAGCAAAAATTATGGTTGACACTATTTTTCTTAATTTTTGAAAAACAACGTTGGTCTATCTTTTTACACATGTCATGTCTTATGTACCTTGTTTAACTTTGATGAACTTATTCATTGCACTTGACTAGTTGAAATTTTGTAGTGCATGTTGTGTGGGAAAGATGTGTGTAGTTCTTAATCATTTTGTCTTAATCATGAAGTCATATGTTATTTAACTGTCGGATTTGATTCTTTTGAGAAAGGCATAAATAACCATCTCACTACTGTTCACTAGCCAATCATGAACACCTTAGTGCATATCATAAGATTTTGTGTACTTGTTACACATGCACAAAAAGAATATAAGGTGATGCCTCAGCTTAATTACTTAATGCTTAAAACTGGTGTGTACTATTAAGCTTGATGCCAATTCACTTAATTCAAACCGGTGTGTACTATTAGACTTGATGCCATTTCACATAATATATTTCACATTCTAATGGGGCAAAATTACAAGAAACTTACATGATTGCAAACTTTTGTTCTAGGAGATGTGGGAGTTATATGATGTAACTATTTAGGTGATAGTCTCTTTTAAATTCTATGTGATGAATTGTATAAACTTTGTGTTTTGATTACTATTCACATATCACCTCACATGTATCTCAAGTTTTTGCTAGTATCACACACTACACAAGTTACTCTTTGTTAAACACTGTACATGCTAGTGTGTGTGTTTTTGGTCTGGCCAACCAAGTTTGAAAATATCTTGAGATTTGTGCACAACATATTTGTTGCTTGACAAAATTCAATGGGAGAATGATTGAATTTTTTTTTGAGAAAATTGAGTTTAAAATTTTGGGCTTTTGAAAAATTATATCATCTCATACTCATGCATTTTGTTTTTGTAATTTAATGATTTAAGGAATTATTTTCAAAATTCGGTTTATGTCTTTCAAAACTGTGGTTTTTTTCAAAATTTAGTGAGTCTCTGCCCAATTCAATCGATTCAGTGTGATTTTCGATCAATCGAAAAAGTGCTCTCGTTTGTTTAAAAATAACTGTCACATTTGATTGATCGAATGTAATTTTCGATCGATCGAATATCGTGAAAAAGATTTTTAAAAGTTCAGATCTGACTTTTTCAAAATTACTTTTCAAACTTTTCAAACTTTTTCTTCTCTCTCTCCGAGTTGGCAAGGCTCCACAGAGATTTTTGTCGTTTTCCTCCGAAATTTTTGCAAAATCTCTCTCTCTTCAAGCCGGTAAGACACTTTTGCCCTTCCTTTTGATTTTATTTTCATCCTTCCATGCATATATTCATGCATTTAGGGGCGATTTTCGCACTTTGCAATTTTGGGATTTTCATTTGATTCAAGCCATATTTTATGCAATTGATCATTGGGTTTTTGTGGGGACACATCATAAACATGATCCTTGGTAGTTAATTTGATCAATTTTGAGTTTGGTGAAATTTTGAAAATTCTAGGGTTTCTAATTGATCCGATTTGGGGCTTTTGTTAAATTGGGTAGAATTTGATGAAATTGTCTTGTTGTGTTGTTGTAATTAAGCATTATAATCTGTGTGCTATGTTGTGTAATGCTCAATTCATCAATTTGGTTAAAAATTTCAACAAGTGGTTTTCAATTTTTGGGATTTTTGATAGAAATTCCTTGTTCAAGCCAATTTTTTCAATTTAATCTCAATTGAACTTAATTGCTCACTGCATTAGTACATGCATCATGGCATTGTATTTGTTCATGCATCATATAGATTTTCATTCTATTGATTTTTGTGCTAACTTGTAGTCTGCCCTTGGTTTTGTTTTTTCTTGTATTTTCTTTTGGTTTTCTCTTTGTGTCTCTGTCCTTTCCTTAGCATCATGCCTAGGAAAACTAGAGCCCGTAGGACTATTCCTGCTTTTTCTCCGTCCCCTCCTTCCTTTGACCATGAGAAGTTTCCGAGTGAGAAAAACCAAGAGATTTTTTATAAGCTTAACCTTAGGAGACGGATATGGGCTGAGCGTTCTGTGTTGTTAGATGAACTCGATCCTGCCATTAGGGCAAATTTTGAGGGTCGAGGCTGGTTACCTTTGGTGGATGTTTCTGATCCTCCTCCACCTTCTACCTTGATTAGAGAGTTCTATTCGAGCATCTCTATCCGCATCTATGATTCCAACACTTTAGTAAAGAGTTGGATACGAGGCGTAGAGTACTCCATTACTCCTCAGGTAGTGGCTGATGCTCTAGGGGTACCATTGGTCCAGCATCCTGTCTATTCATATGACGAGTCTCCCGAGCTGAGCGATATTTTGTCTTACATCACTAGTACTACTGTCTAGTAGGGTTCTGATCCTCGGATCACTTCTGCTGAGCTTTCCGGGTTACACTATCTATTCTTTAGGATAGCTTGTCATTCTATCTGGCCCATTTCCCATGTTCACACCATTCCTCTTGAGAGGTGTGTATTTTTGTACGCCTTGGTTACTGATGCTCCTATTAGTTTTTCCCATCTTTTTCTTCGTTCTTTGAACAATGTTTATAGGAGTTCATCCTCTTCACATGCTCTTATACAACCTATTTTCATTCATAGGATTCTTCTTTATCTTGATCTTAGTGGCTTCCCTTCCTCTGAGCCCGTTCATGTGATAGCTTCTATAGGTGCGTCTTTTCTTAGACAGAGGGCCGCTCATCTTCGAGTTGGTTTTAAACACCCTAGGTCTGAGCCGTCTAGTAGCGCACCTCCTCCTCCTTCTTCTGCAGGTCTTGCTGGTGAGGATGTTCCTGATCCAGTTGGTGATAATCCTGCTGCTGATGTTCCTCCACCTCCTTCGGCCGACTTCGATGTTCGTCGTACTTTGGAGATTGCCATGACCGTTCAGGTCGCTCATGGTCAAATTTTGGTGGACTTGCTGGACGAGATTCGTGCTCTCCGAGCTGATTTTGCGCGTCTTCATTCACCCTCACCACCTCCTTTTGATGGTGACTTGTGATTGCCCTTTGGCATTCTGTCACAAAAAGGGGGAGTGGTGTTTTGACTTGTAGAGGAGATTTTGTAGTTAGGGGGAGATCTTTTTTGTTTTAGAGGAACTTGTGGAGTTTTTAGATTGTATCTAGGTGCTTCACTTTGTATATCATTTTTGGGGATATTCATGTTAGGGGGAGTAACATTAATTGATATACATGTTATTTTTTATTGCTTCTTGTTGCTTTATGATTCACTGCGTATTGATTTATATTTATGAGTTGATCATTCTTATATGTCTTTATTTTTTGTTGTGTGAATCTTACAAGAATGTTATACCTGTTGTTTTACTATTTTCTGTCACACATGCGTTTATGCGTTTGTTGAGTATTTCAGGAATATACAGGTTGATTCAACTAAGTTGCTGTCTACACTTGCAACTGATGGATAGTAGTTAGGCTAAATTTGAATTTATGAGCATTATCTTTGTAAAGGGCTTTTTATTTGTAAAACTTTGAGCTTGTAATTAGGGTTTTGTCACGGATTGCCAAAGGGGGAGTTTGTTAGGTTTTAAGGTCTTAGGATTTTATGTATTTAGAACTCTAATTTGTAATGTTGGCAAACCATGATTAAAACAATGTATTTAGTCTTGTTTAGGCTTGCTCAAAGTTGGTTTATTATTGTAAAGTTGGATTCGAGTGGCTGCAGAAGTACTTGGGACTTTCGGCCTGGCTCGATCGATCGAAGAATAGACTCGATCGATCGAAAATCGCACAGGTTGATTATTCTGCAGAATTTCCAACTCAGCCCTACTTCATTAAACGTTTAGGGTTTTATGTTTTTACCCTAGGTATATAAACTAAACCCTAGCCACGTTTTTTAAGATTGTCCATATTGCTTTGTTGCTCATATATTGCTGTTTTGTGTGAATCTCGTGTAAGATCTTTGAGGAGCTTTTCTTTACACAAAACTTAGGGTTTTCAAGGTAGAGATGATTTCAACATCTTGAAGATCATTACAGTTGCAACCATTGGAATTTAAAAGAAAAGCAAGCAGGGAGCTTGTAGCTGATTGATGAATTCAAGAAAGAAGGAGTCTGTGGATTCGGAGCTTGCACGTGGTCGTGTCAGTAAGTTCTACTGGTGGGTAGCATTAGAAAGTCGAGTGGAGAGCTTGTAGTCCTTTTGTAAGAACTTCAATTCTTTCATAGTGAATTCTGTTTTACCTTGAGGATCAGTGAGTCAAATCCTCCCCAGGTTTTTACCGTGTAGTTTCCTGAGTGATCATATCTTGTGTTATTTATTATTCTGTTGCTTTATATTCTTGATATAATTATTTGATTGTTTTAACCTAGAATTGCATAATTTGACTAAGTAACAACTTGGCTAATTAATCTAGACTACGCAATCTGGTTGGTTTAAGGGGTCTAAATTTCTGTCACTAACAATATAATTTCCAAAGCCATAAAATCTAACGTGCAGTGATTTATCACAAATATACCACACTACCACATAGACCGGTCAGGGGATCCACCCATTTATAACTGGCATGATATTTTCCTCTTTAGTATACAGTCTCTTGGCCCCATGGATAGTAGCCTTACCTATACTCTCAAGGTTTTTCTCTCCCCCCATGGGCAGCAGGGAGAGCACGTCAAATAGGATCTCTTTTGCATGTGGTCTTTTAGCCCCATGGGCAATAGCCTCACCCACACACAATCAAGGAACCTCTTCCCCCCCATGGACAGTAGGGAAGAACCTGTCATCCAAAGTGAAAGGGTACTAACCTAGATCTGATTTTGTTGTCACAAAACTACAAAAACCAAATCTAGTGATCACCGGGAAATCACATATGGCATAGGGTTAAAACCACATAAAGCTCATAGGTATATATTTCCTTTCCAGGTAGTTTCAAAAAAACCTTAAATAATCTAACTTCCACAAAGTTTGTAAGGTTTTTAACTTCATTCTTGTCAAAAAGATTTTCTATCAATTTCCCAAATAACAAGACAAGATAAGCATCTTTAAATTTTCTAATATACCATAAAATCCATGATTTCCTTATCAAAGATTAAATAAAAAATACTCATTTTTCCATGTCAACAATTCATGCATTTCCCCAAATGCAATACCAAATATGATGCATTTTCATATATAATAGGGTCATAACACAACACTTTTAAGAAAACATATATCCATATATAATTTTCCAAAATGTAATTGACCCAAAAACAACATTTATGAAACATGGTTATTTTTCAAAAATACCATTAAAAAGCTAATTGCCTCGGAAAGCCAACCGATTTTACCTCAACCAGGCATTACAAAATCAACCAATCATGTCACTAGGTCCATCACCAAGAATCTCAAAGGCTGTGTTTGGTTCGTGTAAAATATTTTCCGGAAATGCTATTTTCGGGAAAGGAAAATATTTTCTAGTGTTTGGTTGCATTTTAAAAATTATATTAGAAAACAATTTTCAATGTTTGGTAACATTCTAAAAATGCTATTTTCCTACAAATTTTTCACATTTTCTCAGCCATTTTCTCAGCTTCCAAACAAATTTTATATCACAAAATCCATCACCACCCACATATCAGCACCCACAGAAAATCCACCACCCACACAACCCAAAAACCACCAAATCACTACCAGCCACACCACCACAACAACAACAACAACAACAACAAAAAAAAAAAAAAAAAAATCAAAGGAGGACGACGAGATCGAGAAGGCGGTGCGATCTTGGCGCGATCGAGACAACGACAAGATCAAAGGTGATGATCTAACCCAGAGGAGGACAGCGCAATCTCGACGCAATCTCGCAGGCACGAACTTGGCGCCGTGATCTCGAAGGCATGATCTTGGTGAGATCGAGAAGGCGGCGCAATCTTGGTGCGATCGGTGATGAAGGAGGCAATGAGATCAAGGACGAAAGAGGCGACGAGATCAAGGACGAAGGAGGCAACGGGGACGAGGACGGCGATCTGACCGACGAGGATGTGCTTCAGGTGAAGTGTGCTTGGGCTCTCTCTCACTCTCTCTCTTCAAGTGTGTTTTCTAGAAATCCATTGAAGGTAAAATAAGAGTGTAAAAGATTTTATAGGCAAAAGGTATTATTTTCCGGTCAACGTGAACCGAATTTTTCGTTGACCGTATTTTCCGTAGGAACCAAACACCTTCAAGGATGTAAAATAATTTCCGTAAACCATTTTCAAGCGAAACAAATGCAGCCAAAACCTAGAAACATAAGGATCAAACCTATTAATAACAAGGCCTATCGCAAAGTTTATCATCACATTGTCTCCAAAATCGAATAGGATCCCCTATATCAAATCAGATGCACTAAAGCCTAGCCTGCCCAACCTAAGACAAGTACCCATTCCCAAATGGGAACCAAACAAGCCTACAAACTCATAATGCCACAGCACAAAAACCAAAGCATTTTAAATTCACTACCGCAATAAATTGCGTCATAAGGTAATATAACATACTCGTGAATCTCTTTGAGAACTAAATAATATATAAAAGCCAAGATAAGATCAACCAGGGTTTGGGATTAATTCCACAATTTCTCAATGTTTTAGTCTTACCTTCATAATCAGTACATAACAAGGCAGCCATTTTGTAAAAATTGTTTGGTCAATGAAAAGTTATCCGATTAATTCAAGACTTTAAGGGAACATTCCCCTATATGTATGCAATGTACCACAGAAAGTTCAACCCAAAACAATTTTTCTATAATTTATTAAAAATCATGTATTGCAGCTGACTCAAATTTATCCCTGACAGCTTTAAAAAATTGTTATAGTTTTAAGACTAGCCCAAATTATTGTGGGGCTTGGATAGCACTTATTCTCACGTCTACGTTTTCTCTTTCTTTTTTTCTTTTTCTTTTTTTTTTTTTTTGTCAGCTGCAGCAAGGGACAACGGCTACTGTTCATGAACAGTAGCCGCACTTTTCTTACTTTTTCGTCCCTTTTATCACATCAGTGGGTCCCGTGCACTGTTCACGGGACCCACAAATATCACTTTTCAGCTACTTTTCATTAAAAATGGGTCCCACGATACTATTCACATATTTAAAAATTATTTTGCTATAGTATTTTTAGTTTTCAGTTTCATCAAAATAAGCTCTATCCAAACGGACACTATTTGAGAATTACTCCCATTAAAACCACAAGATTTAAAGCATATTAAAAACAAGGAATCAAACCCAAAATCTTATATAAACAACTTATCAAACACTTGGTATGCAAAAAGCACATGCTCACACTTCACTTGCGTAAATTCGTAGTTATCACTTCACTCACACCCACATTTGCCAAAGTCATTTAAAATGCAAAGAACACACTTTCAAAGATCAACTCACATCAACATATGGAACAACAAGACCCATATAGTTGATCTAGCAAACCAACTCTCAAATACCCATTAGGAAACTAATCAACCAAAACCTTTTATCAAAGCAAAAACTCTTCAAATAATATGAAATTTTCGGATTTTAACAAAACCATTGCTACCCAAATCATCTTAACCCTCTAATCTTCCATTATTCACCAAAGCCCATCAAGTATTCACTATAATAATAATTAAATAGCAAAACCCAAAGGATTTCATAGAAGAAATAGAGATAAAAGCTTAGATTTTTACCTTAAATTCTTGTTCGGAAATGGCACAAATAAAGGAGTACATGGTCGGTAGGGGGATGATCTAGCGTGGCTGTTCATGAGAGATGAAGAGGGAGTAAGATTTGGGTGAGAGGAAGGGAGAGCTGGCAGCACAAGAAAAACGAGAGAGGGAGAGAGAGATTAACGTGAAAATGAGGAAGAAAAGAGGGAGGGGGGACTTAAGTTGAAAAGCTTAATTACCAATTTGCCGCAAAAATATCTTGTAAGTAAATTACCAATTTGGCCCTCAAGCTTCTTCAAAATTACACTTAATAACTGGGGTGTTACAAAATATGTAAACCATGGTTTTTTCAGGTATGGACTTTTGGGGAAGAAATTTAAGGAGTTAGTTTGATGTATATTGGGATCAATACTAAGGGGATTGGTTGGTCTTAAAAAGCCGAGAGATCATGGAGTTCCCTATTCACTAACTAAAGAGTTTGTAAGTGCCTATAGAATGCATGCATTTTTACCTGAAACACTTGTCCTTAGGGACATCACATTTTCAACTTCAGAAGACAAACATCCTCCCCTACTTCATGAGTACTTCTCTTTCTCTCTTCTTACACTGTAGATGCAAATATTAGGCACCAATACGAAGGACATTTTCTTGCCCACCTTTTATGGGTTTTCTACATCTTGCTGCAAAGTTTATAGTTTTCTTTGGAGACATTGGCACAAATGTACTGGGAGCCAAGAACAATGTGTGCAGGGGCAGAATCAGGATTACAAAATTGGGGATCAAATTAGAGAGAACATTATTTATAATTTAAGATCATAAGGTTAAATGTGTAATAGATGCTCTTCTTTTTCTTTTTCTTTTGGAGGTGGGGGGGGGGGGGGTGGAGAAGTGGTGGTGGTGGACAGCTATTAAGAATGAAAAGAAAAGGAGATTGAGAAACATTGTACAAGAAAGAGCATTTATATAGGCACAATAGGTGTGGAGAACAAGTACAACGAGTCTAGGACAAGTACAATTCAATGGGCCCAAGAGGGCTAATAATCTAGCATATTCTACATAAAAAATATGGCCTTGAAGAAGGTAAGTAAAACTAAGAACATTTCAAGGCTCTCAAGCTTCAACACAGTACCACTTGTAGTGTTGATGGAAGATAGATGTTTATTATTGGTAGTGGTTGCATATGGTGTTGATGTTGTGCTATTATTTCCATTTATAACTTGTTAATAATTTTTTATCAGATTGTGTTGTTATTGATGTGGGGGTAAGAAACAAAGGCTCTCAGATGTAAAAATAGTGTTTAATTTTCCTCAACTTAGGAAGCAACATTGCAATTTTATTATAGACAAGAATTTAGTTTTAGCTCAAATAAATTGGCATACACTGAACAGAAGTATGCGTAATCATATGCCAATGAAATTGCCATATGAAATATTATTTTAATACATCAAAATGTTACCAACTTTTTCTTTTAGCAAAAAAACTTTTTCTTTTCTTTTTTTTTAGAAAGATTAACAACAAGCTCTACATCACATTTTCTATTTTAAGATTAGAAATAATAATACAACACATTAAAAAATAAAATAATTCAACAAAAACATATCATAGGAATAGCCCAAAAATCTACCGCCACAGCATAGAACCACCTCCACAACGATGGCAAAAACCACCACGAACAACCAACAAATAGACCAACACACACAACTACAAAAACACTAAGATTAACATTACAGTAGTCACCAACTATCACCAAACCGAAAACATATAGAATCCCAAAACAAAACCCCAAAATCGTAGGACACAGCTACGAAATCTGAACCCACCTCTGACCCTAAATTGCAGGACACAGCTATCAGAGCTTGGTTGATTTAGTCAATGATTTTTTGTGTGGATTAATGTATTCCTTTTACAAGAGGGAATAGAAAAAGAGTCTTATAAATTGACAATACTACAAAGAATTTGATGGCTTTGGCCTAAAGGTCCTCCCTATGGGGATAGGGAAAATAAAGCATGAAACTAAGAGATAAAAAAATGGATTTTCACTTGGGAGATAATGCAAGGAAAGAGACAAAAATTTGAGTTTTGTGTCAACAATGTTTTTTGTAAAGCACACAAATCAAGGAGAATTTGTGAAGCTTTGTTTGATGTTGCAAAGTGCCAAAGAAAGAGGTGCCGCATAGAGAGATATCCAAGGAAAGCTACATGGAAAAGAGAAAGAAAAAGAGAAGAAAGGTAGAGAGGAGATGAGTTCCTTTTATTTCAAGCAATACTTTGTGAAAAAATATGGAACATTAGAAATAAGAAGGTGTTTGAAGGCAAAGTTCCAAATTTTGAGACTCTAAAGTCGTGCCTTTTCAAAAAATTTGTGGAGCACTCTAATGTTAGAACAATCTCTAACTCTTCAGTGCAGGTTAGAAGACCTTACTCTTGGTCTAAACCAGCGATGAGTACAATCAAATTTAATGTGGATGCAGAAGTAGGGCAATCTAGAGCAGCAGTAGCGATAGTGGTAAGAGCATCTCCAATAGCATCGGCAAACATAAAATCATCTTTATTTTAGAGATTCTAACCATAAAATAGTCCTCCAACAGCTTCTTTAAAACTCCAAAAAAAAATTGCTAATGAACAGTCATTCTCCAAACCTAATGTGCTACTGTTCATTAGAAAAAAAATAAAACAGAATAAAAAAATTAGTAAAGAAAGGAGTGGGGATGGGGGTATGGGGATACGTGTGAATAAATAATGAATGAAGAAATAAATTTTTTTTTTTTTAAGAAACCGGCCAAGAAGGCCACTTTAAATAAAAGAAGAAAAATCCAACAAATAACAGTTATAAAGATCTAGTGGAACAGACTCCATCTAAACCAACAACGGAGAAGAAGTATTACCTTGCCTAAAAACATGAGAGAGAAAAGCTCTGAAGAGAACTAATAAACAACAAAATGTCTTTAATAATATGACCACAAGATGAATGTAATAAAAGTCTATTACTAATAGCATGAATGAAAGACTCCGCGTCACCCTCAAAGATGGAATTACAAAGGCCAAGTTCCTAAACAAATTGAACAGCACACCTAGCCGCCAAAATTTCAAGTGTGAAAATAGAATCTGGTATAGGAATTCTTTCTGACAAAGCCGCAACCACCTCATCATCGTCATTCCAAACTACCACACCAATACCTGCAGCCTGTAACCTCTCAAAGATCGCCCCATCAAAATTTGTCTTAACAAATCCCGCATTGGGAGGTTTCCACCGAGGTCTCCTTGGATGTACCTTCTTGAATGGACAATGGCAAACCTGCTGAAATTCCTGCAGATGTCGACACGCCACACTAGCAATCTTACTTATCAGCCAAACCTCCTCACCAACCTAAACTTTATTCCGACAATTCCAAAGAGCCCAACAAGGCATCACAAAAACTTCAGAATTTAACGGAGAACGGAACACTAAATCAACCAGATCACTAAACGAACTGACCCTGCTAAATTCAGAGGGTAAAGAGGCAAAACAAGATTCCCAAACCCGACAAATGCTATCACATGACCATAAGGCATGAAGAACATATTCCTCCCTTTCATTGTAGAGGATACAAACCGAAGACAAAGCAATCTTACGCTTGTGTAAGTTTAGCATTGTTGGGATGGAATTTGTACAAGCTCGCTAAAGAAAGAATTTCACCTTATTTGGAACATTTAATTTCCAAAGGCTACCCCAAAATTTTTCCTGTCTAGCTGAGTCTGAGGATGAAGCTGCATCACTTCTATTTAAACAACAAATTATAACCCCATCATACTTGACACATGCTAGTCCGTGAGTGTGGCCAAAATAGAAAATCTGCCTGAGAAGAATGACAGACCGGGATGGATTTAATCAACTGAGCTTCGAAAGGTAAGAAAATAGAGTCTACCAAACTTGTATTCCACCACCTCAAGTCACTATCCAACAACTGATCCACCGTGGCATCCTCTGAAAGCCCGAAATAGGGGATAGAACTCTACCTGACTTACTACCAAAGAGCCAAGAACCCTTAAAAATCTTTACTGAAGTCCATCACCTATCCTCTAACGAGCATCCAATAAAATCACCTTTTGAGCCTTAAGAATACTCTTCCAAGCATATGACCCCAACCCGGCCTTGGCATCGAAGATGGACCCTGTGGGAAAATATTTAGCCTTAAACACTCTATAAAAACAAAGAATCAATATCATGAACCAACCTCCAAACCTGTTTTGCTAACATGGCATCATTAAACTTGCCCAACTCTCTAAAACCAAGGCCCCCTTTGGATTTTGGTTAGCATAAAATATCCCATTATTTCCAATGAATCTTCCTCCGATCACCCCATTGACCCCGCCAAAATTTTCTAATCATAGATTCAATATCATTACATAAACCTATAGGAAGTTTAAAACAACTCATAGCAAAAGTGGGAATGGCTTGCACTGCCGCTTTCAATAACACTTCCCTACCGACTTGAGAAAGTAATTTTTCCTTCCATCCCTATATCTTACCCCAAACCCTCTCTTTAATATAATTAAGGCTGGCCCTTCTATTCTTCCCCACCACAGTAGGAAGTCCTAAGTAACGTTCATATTCCCTAATCTTAGTTTCACCAAGTAGATTTTTAATGGCATTTTTTGATAAAGAGAGACAGATTTACAAAAGAACAGAGTTGTCTTGTTGGTATTGATTTTCTTGCTAGAAGCGAGCTCATACTTCTCTAAATTTTTTTGAATAATCTGAACCTCCCGTAGCTCAGCTCTACAAAAAAGGAGAGTATCATCTGCAAAAAATAAATGAGATATATGAGGACCATTTCCACAAAGGGAAAAACCTTTGATATCACTTGCTACCACAGATTGTTGGATCAAACCATTAAGGCCTTTGGACACCAAGAGAAATAAATAAGGAGACAAAGGATCGCCTTGTCTAAGTCCCCTAATGGGTTTAATATCTCTATGAGGTTCCTCATTCACAATGATGGAATAAGAAACAGAGTTATAGAGAGAGGATAAAGAATCTGTTGGAAGATGTATTTAAAAAAGTAGGTAGATAAAAAGTAAATGTCACTGTTCACTATCCAAACAGTATAAAAATATAGAAAAGCTCTGGAGATGCTCTAAGGGTCTGGAACGGGATATTGTTTCTTGCGTGTTCAAAAGCAGTAAACTCCAACAACCCCCTCCAAGACAAAGCTAAGGCATGGGCTGCATACATTGCTTCCCGATCCAATTACCAAGCTGTCATTGTCGAAGGTGATTTCTTGACTTGCATCACAGCTGTTCTGAGCAAAGGTACTAATGTGCCATGGAGAATTAAGAATGTAATTCAAGAAATCATTGCTCTGACAGGGGTAGTACCTCATGCTTCCTTATGCTGGGTTCCTAGAGAAGCCAATGGTGCTACAACCTCTCTAGCCAAATGGTCTCTAAAGAATAGATTTGTAAGTTCCTTTGACTTGTGCAATTACCCTCACTGTGTTAGTGATATTCTAAGGGTTGAGGCCTGTTAACCTTTTTGTTTGGAGCCTTTTTTCTTGCTTTTGTTAAAGAGTAAGTCTAGTACCATAATAATTTTCACTACTTTTGTCACAACTTGTCTATGTGACAAGTTGTCAGCAGTGGAAATAAAATGGGAGATCCATGAGAGTCTTTGATTCCACTACTCATGAGTCATCATGCGACAAAATTGTAACAAAGTTATGGAATTAGTTGTGGTACTAGACTTACCCTTCAATAAAATCTTTCTTTTCCGACAAAAAAAAAAAAAATGATAAACACTCTTCAAAAGAGAAGAAGAAGTAGATCAAGCTACACGTGAATCTTTAGGAGATCAAGTCAATCCTTAATTACTTAAGTGGGACTCTAGGAGATCAAATCAATCCTTTAAATAAAATATTTTTAAAAAGAAGTACTGTGTAAAATCCAAATTTTATTAATGTATGATAACAATTAGCAGTAAGAAAATATTCTATTAATATAACCAAAATTCAACAATAAAATTAGTTTAAGTTACATAATTGAAGCATTTAATCGAATTTCTATTATAACAAAAAACAATTATGTTATATGATTGCAATACTTTAAAATAAATCATGATTTTTTGAAAAATATCTTGAAGCTTTAGATATTAGAATTTTAATTGGATTTTTCTTTCATAATTTCTCAAAAGCTTTATTTTTTTTTATTATTATTTTTTTTTTATTTTTTTTTTTTTTTGAGAAACAGGCTAGAGAAGCCAATTTATTCAATAGCTGAAAAATTCGACAAATAACAATTATAAAGATTTGGTGGAACACACTCCATCCAAACCAACAATGGAAAAGAAAACTTTGTTCTTTTGTCCAAGGCATCAACTAAAGCATTACATTGCCTACAAATGTGAGAGAGAAAAGTTTTGAAAAGAGCTAGAAGACAACAACAAGTTTTTAATAATTGAGAAATGATATGTCCACAATATTTTTACAACAAATTTGCAACAAATTCTAAGTGACAGGTTGTTACTGGTTGTTATTATTGGGACAAAAAAGTAATCTTAGTGTTAGGTTCAAATTTAAACCAATAACAATTAACCTCCTATGATTTGTTGTAAAAATGTTGTGGATATAACATCTCTCTTAATAATATGACCACAAGACGAAATGTAATAACTGTCCTTTACTAATAGCATTAATGGAAGTGTCAGAGTCGCCCTAAGATGGAGTTACTAAGGCCAAGTTCTTGAACAAATTGAACCGCTCTTCTATCTGCCAAAGTCTCAAGGGTCAATACTAATTTTGGTATGGAAATTTTCTCAGCCAATGCAGCGATCACCTCGCCATGCTCGTCCCGAATCACCACGCCTATATCTGTTGCATGTAAATCCTCAAAGATGGCCCTATCAAAATTAATCTTAACATAGCCCGCATCTGGAGGTTTCCACTATGGTCTCCTTAGGTGCACCTTCCTTGATGGACACTGCCTGACCCGCTGGAATTCCTTGATAATAGAGTCTTCTTCAAAGTGAATTACATTATATAATATATGATAATATGTATTATTTTTCTAGCTAAATATTATATTAATAATAATTATGTATATATATTGATCTGCACATTATTATATTAGCTAGAAAACCATATGAACAAAGTGTCACTACAAAAAAACTGGTCTATAGCCGCGTTAAACTGGTCTATAGCCGCGTTTCAAAAACGCGGCTATAGATCCGGAAAACGCAGCTATAGCCTAGAGCCGCGTTTTTTATAGCCGCGTTTGCAAACGCGGCATAAACACCGCAGCAACAGACCTATGGCCGCATTTATAATCACAGCTAAGGGTTCAGAGCTATAGCCACGTTTTACAAACGCGCCTATAGGTTTTTTTAAAAACAAAAAAAAAAATTCTTTTTCGGTTTTTTTTTTTTTTCCAGAAAACAAAAATAAATATATATATATATATATATATTTTTGGGTTTTTTTTTTTTCCAGAAAATTCAAAATTTGAAATTCAAATAAAAAAAAATTCAAAATTAAACGTAAATCCAAAAATTTCAAAATCAAACACAAACTCAAAAAATTCAAAATCAAATACAACATTCTCACAATACAAAAACACCCAGAAAATTCAAAATCAAACACAAACCCAAAAAGTTCAAAATCAAACGCAAGATATTCACAATACAAACAAACCCCAAAAATTAAAAATCAAGTACAAACCCAGAAATTCAAAAACACAAACCCATTTTCTTACTAGCACAAATTGAAGCACAAATCAACAACACAATATCAGCAATCAAGCACAAATCCACAACGTAATCACAATATCAGCAACACAATAACAAAAATTCAAGCTCAGATCCACAATAGCATCTCCTCCATTTTCTTACTAACTAAACATAAAATAACCAAAAAAAAAAAAACAATAAAAACCAGATCTATTGAGAAATCAGTGTGCTTGAGATGAAGAAAATAATGAAAAAAAAAAAAAAAAAAAAAAAAAGCAGCTCCAAAGAAACAAAGGAAAAAAAAAAAAAAAAACGTCGCCCAGTGAAAAGAAAAAAAAAAAAAAAAAAAAGAGTTACCTGATGTGAAGAAGGAAGAAAGAAAAAGGGAAAAAAAAAAAAAAAAAGAGTCAATCAGATATGAGGAAGGAAGAAAAAAAAAAAAAAAGGAAAGAAGGAACTTACAGAGAAATGTAGAGAGAAAGAAGAACTTAAGTGAAGAATGAAGAAACAAAAAAGAAAGAAGTAGAAATAAGGAAAGAAGGAAGTGGGCGGTAGGTGGGAAAGGGAGGGCACGTGGGAAGCTTTTGACTTGAAATTTTATTTTTTTTTTTTTTTTTTTTTTTTTTTTTTTTTTTTTTTTTTTTTTTTTCCTGATGTTACATATAATGGCGTTTTTAGAAACGCCGCTATAGGTCATGTCACTAAAGGGTAACTAAGTTGCGTTTGAAAACGCAGCTTGAGGTTATCCTATAGCCGCGTTTTCGAAAAACGCGGCTATAGGTAACGTCACAAAAGGGTTTCTAAGGTCACTGAAATATTTATTACATTGGACCTATAGCCGCGTTTTCAAAAAACGCGGCTATAGGTAACGTCACCAAAAGCATGAGTAAGCCGCGTTTTTTTATAAAACGCAGCTATAGGTTGGCTATAGCTACGTTTTTTTGAAAAACGCGGCTATAGGTTGAGGCTTTAGCTGCGTTTTTAACAAACGCAGCTCAAAGTCTAGTTGGGAGCCGCGTTTTACAAAAACGCAGCTTAAAGTCTATCCTGGAGCTGCGTTTTACGAAAACGCGGCTTAAAGCCGCGTTTTTTGTAGTGTGTAACACGTAACTCTTACAAATGCCCCCCCCCCCCCCCAAATTTTTAATTTTTAAAAAATATATATACAATTATTTTTATGTTTTCAAAATTTAGTCTACAAAAATAAGAGTTGGCCCCCCCAAATATTTGAATTAGTCCAATAATGCTCTTAAAAAAAATAATTGGTCTAATAGTTATAGAGATATAACTTTATTTTTCACAATTCTATTTTTTATTATAAAATGTGCTTTTATATCTATTAAATATTTGATAAAGTTTGGTATCAAATATGTTTGAATCTATATTTTTCAACCTGTTATGTGACGATTGACAAGTCATTGACTCATTAAAAAAATTTTGTCACTAAAATTACACATGAAATGTGTCTTTAGTTGCCATATAATGTGTTAAAGCAAGGTAGCTTTAAATATGTTTGGAGCCTAACTTATTTATCCAAGTTTTGGATCATTCATATTTTTGAAAATTTCATTAGTTCAATTGAAAGATTTTTTACTTACTTTAGCATAAAATTTGATGATTTGTATTTAAAATGAAACTTTTCAAGATTTTGACTATGAAAATGGAAAAAATGAATTTTATTTTATGAAAAATCGCCATCAAAAATAATTTTGATTGAAAATACTAAGATCTTTTTTTTTTTTTTTTGTTGGGTGTGTATATATATATAACTTATCAAATAAAAAAGTGTGTGTATATATAATAAAAAAGCACGCGTGTGTACATATGTGTGTGTGGGTGTGGAAGTTGTCTTGATAAATATATTGGCATTGCAACTTGGCCCCCTCAAACAAAAATTCCTGGCTCCACCCCTGCTTACAGAATAACTTAAAAGTTAACAAGATCAATTTTAGAATATTTAAATCTTGGGGGGTATGGTTGTTGTGAACTGGGACAACTTACAAGTTAGATTAATTGATTCAAGGTGATTAGCCTTGTCATGAACTTAGAGGAAGAATAAACTTTTTGTAGTTGATTTTCTACTTAGATTCTATTCCTTCCTTCACTGTACATAAATAATACTCGTAATGAGATAACTATCTTAAAAAATAAGAACTAACTCCTATCAAATACAAATTTGAAATAATAACAACCTAATCTACTATTGCTAATTTATTATTCAAATTCAAAAAAATTTCCAATTTGTATATCAGGTGCATCCTCCAACATATTACAACTCTAGAGTTATTGATGATGCCTGGAGTACATCACTTTGATTCTCTGAAATTTCATGAAATCCTTGTACTTTTGATTGTTCTTTGATTTACAAAATTACATGGGATTTTTTTTTTTTTGTTTATCTAAGACCTCTATAATTTAATATCATGAATCTTGCATCTTTGATTCCATCCTTGGTATGCTTTTGGACATGTTCTTGAGAATCTCTAACATTCGGTTGACGTGCTCTGACATTGTTTGTTGTTCTTCAAGATTGAAGCTTTGATATGGGCTAGTCATGAAGAACTTTGAGCATGATGCAAAAGCTGATTTTTACAAAGGTTTTTTCTTTTTCTTTTTTTGGCAAGTGGGATGGGTGACGTTTTGAGTAATGGGTCAAGTTAGGAAAAAAAAAAAAGGTTGGTTTAAGCGAAATGACTTAGTGGAAAGTGAAAACACAGTGATTTTTTTTTTTTTGGTTGTGCATTATTGACAGTACCGATGGGATGCAGGTTTTAATGATGACAAGGGTGGGTTTGATGGAGCGTTTTTTTTATTGTGGCTTTTTTCATGGAAATGCAAATCAAAATGCTCTGATACCAAATGTTGTGAATTGGGATAATTAAAAGATAGATTAATCAATTTGAAATGACTAGTCTCCTGAACTTACAAGGATAATAGACTTGTTTTAGTTAATTTTCTACTTAAGTTTCATTCCTTACTTCAGGACCTTCACAGTGCATAAATAGTACTCATAATGAGATAACTATCTTAAGAACATCTCTAGCATAGAAATTATATTTTGTATATATAAAAAATAAAAATAAAAATAAACATCTCTAGCAAACTCTCAATATTTTTGTAATGTTTGGAGAGTAAATAGTACATTTTGCCTTTTATCTATCTATTTTTCAAATACACTTTTCAGCATACTCTATAATTTTTTTTTTATCCTATTTAGATATTATTTTTTTATTCTTTCTTTAATGTTCATTTATTATTTTTTAATCTTTCTATATTCTTCATTTATTCATTCCCAACAATTACATTTTTCCAACTCCCAATTGCTATATTTTTTAAATCATAACATTTTTATAACATTTTAATTAATTTGAAATTTATCAAAAAAATTTGTTAGTCTTGAAATTTATCAAATCTATGTAATTTGGAAAGAAATTATTCATTGCATTTTCCATACAAAATCCATTAATTTTTGCCTAGTTTATTTTATTTTATTTTTTTTAGGCTGTGATTATTATTCATTAACATATCATTATCCCTTTCAATTTTTTTTTAAACCCTATTAACTTATCAATAGTTCTTCCTCCAAAAAAAAAAAAAAAAAACTTATCAATAGTTGAATACTTTTAATTGGTTGGATGAACGGTTTATTCTTTTGCTAAAGAGGATTTTGGGGGGCGTAATAATAATTTGAGGCCTGGAGGAAACGACCAACAGGTGAAGGTGATGATTAGTTAGAGCAGGAGAAGGGTGAAGACCATCCGGTTAGGCCATCGCAGCCCAGCCCAGCCCAGCCCAGCCCAGCCCATTAGAACCAAAAATCAAAGCCGGCCTTGACTCACCGAAACACGCCCGAGTCACCTCACCTAACCAACTTTCGGATTGGGTTTCACTCTTCTCTTTCTATCTGATAGTGCGTTTGGTGCGGTTACCTTGGAGAAAGGCAAGCTCGATATGTCCCAGAGGCAATCCCAGTCTAGCCCCGAGGTACTTCTTTCTCTCTTTCTTTCTTTCTAACATCTATTAGTGTTTGGCTGCTCAGAGTTTTTCAGAATTATTTGAGACATTGCACTACACATTTAGTCTATGTTTCAGAATTATTTGGAGATAAAAGAAAAATTTATGTTAGAGTTAATTGTAGGACCTTTTTTGCACAAACTTAAAATTATTAAGAACTTAAATGAATCATCATGTCCAAGTTAGGATAGGCTAAGATTCGAGGACTAAATGTTTACTTCAAGAATAGAATTCTTGAGATTCATTGCTCTAACTTTGTCACCAAAATAAAATTAAAAAAATTTAAGATTCTGCTTAAGTTTCCTGTTTGAATTTCTATAAGGCTTTTCTTACTTGGAGGAACCCGCATTTGCTTTTGTGGGTTTATTACTTGTGCCAAATCAAATTTGTTTACCATTTCATCAACGGATGTATGGAATCTGGTGTCGACATTGTTGATGTGGATAGTGTGGAAGTAACAGAATAGTCGTATGTTCAAGGATGTTGGTGGGTCTCTCAATCAGATGAAGTCCCTGTTGATTCGTACCTTGTTTGTTTGCTCTCGGGCATGGGGTTTTACGCATTTTACCTCTGTTTTTGAGTTCCAATACGCATTCAGATCTTCTGTATGACCTTCTTGTAATTCTTTTAAGATACTTTGTGTTCATCATCGCAAACATAAAGTACGTTTCGTCTTCAATAAAACTTTTATTACTTATGCAAAAAAAAAAAAAAAAAAAAAAAAAGATTCTTGACCAATTTGCCTATCAAAAAGTTTCTTGACCAATTCAAATGCTTTGTAGTAGATTTGTAAGATTTATATTATTATATATGTAATTAGTGGTGCATGACATATAGTATCTCATTTTAAGTTTTGAATTTTGGAGTTTCAATAAATTTCAACTTCAGTGGGCATGTCTTAGATTCCATCCCAAAATAACAGAGCATGAATTGGTTTAGGACGCCTTTCTCTCTCAGATATAATACTTCAATTTGTAGTTATCCTTTTAGTACATAAATGGTTTCATTAGATTTTTACTTTAAAAGAATGTCATTATTAGATCCTTTTTTTATTTATAAGTAAGATGATTTTTTTTTGCAAAGAGACTACTCCATGTGCAATGGACACAGAGGAGTCTAAAGAATACAAAAGAACCAAACTATGTACCAAGATACAATGGCTATATGAATTCTGGAAGGGAAATGGTATGAGTAAATCCCCATGCTTGAGACCAATAAAATAAAGAACCACTATACAAAGCTAACAATTGAGTTCCTGTTGTTTTTGGATCCTCAAACATATGACGATTTTGCTCCCTTCAAATTGTCCACATCAAACATAGTGGAACTAAATTCCAAATGTTCAATGAATGCTTACCAACCCAATTATGTATGATGTGGACAAGTTGAACTAATTTCCTTTGTTCTCCAATTATGTACATTTCATTTGTTGTATTCTTATAGAGTTATTTATAAAAATTAACTTTTGAGTTGGCTATGGATTAATGTTCTTGTTTTAGTTTGACTCTTTTTAGGAATATGTTGCATCTCAATAGCCTAACATTTAGTACGATAGAGCATAGTTGACCTTGTATCCTTATTAATTTTTTTTCTTTAACTTAATAGGTTTTATAACTCTTATATAGCCTTCTGAGATAAAGTGGACTTCTGGTTGTGTTTGAAACTGGTGACATCGGTAGTTTTGATACCATCTAAATTATATAACTCCTAAATTATGCAAATATTATTTTAGGGGGAACCAACATATTTATAGATTTGGACTTGGGTGCTGATCTAGGTCTAAGTACTCAGATTCGAGTTTCTGCATTCCTTTAACCAATTAACTGAATTTTACTGCTTTGACTTGGTTTAAACATGTTGCGATGAAAATTGTTCATTGTCTTGGGCAACATGACTGATACTTCTGGAATTGCAGACTACAATCGGGGGAGGTGGTGGAGATATTGGAAAGAAAATAAATCATGGTGGTGGTGATGGTGGTGATGATGATGGCGATGACGACGATTACTTTGATGACTTTGATGATGGTGATGAAGGGGATGAGGGAGGCCTATTTAGGAGACGTAAATTTCTTGAGGAGGTTAAAATTATTTTATATGCTCTTGGGTAGATTAAATGTTTTGCCTGAGTGCTGTTAATTAGTATTTTCTAATGCAGTAATAATTTTGTGCCTTTTATCAGCTTTTTGATCGTAAATTTGTAGATGCAGTGTTAAATGAGTGGCAGAAGACAATGATGGATTTGCCTGCTGGATTCCGACAAGCTTATGAAATGGTATGGTATTTCTCTAACTACATGCTTTTGGAAAAGAATTATCTCTCCACATGCCAACTCAAATTTTTCCTCCAAGGTCTGGTTAGCTCTGCTCAAATGGTAAAATTCCTAGCAATCAATGCCCGGCCAAGTACTACTAGATTTATCTCCCCAGCACTTCCTGAAGGAATGTCGAGGGCATTTATTGGCAGGTGAATATGCTTCCTTTAATTCCACATCATCGGCTGTTAAAGTTGCAGAGTTCCCATATAATCCTATGCTAGATTTACATATTAATCTCTCTTCCTCTCTCTCTCTCTCTCTCTCCCTCTCTCTCTCTCTGTTTTTGGTCTTAACTGTTCATATCTGCAATGTTTTGTGGGATTGTTTTGCTTTGGGCACTTGAAACAATTTATTGTGATACAATCCCTCAGTATGTTCATTTCCAATAAAAAAGGATCCTAATTATATTCTTAAGGTTTCACTTTTGCTTCCTTAGATGCTGATACAGCAGAAATAGTTCAAGGAATTCAGTCTCTGGCATCAGGCTTATCTTTTTTCAAGAATGACAAAGCTTTACATGTGCATTCACCATGATATTTGAATATAAAAAAACTAAGCTTACCTGTGTGCATTTATCATAATTTCTGAATATAAAGAAGCAAAGCTTCACACATGTGCATTTGCCATGAAATGTGAATATAAAAAACTGTTTCATGACATTGAAACTTATTGTGTGATACAAGGTTGCAATTAGCCTACAACTTAAACTGATACCCTTGAAATTTGGGCTTCTTTTAATAGATTCCTGTTCCTGTTTTGTGATATGGCATCTTGTTATTGTCACTCCATCTCTCTCTCTCTCCCTCTCCCACCCCCTCACCCCTTTCAAAAAAACAAAAAAAGAATGAAAGAAAAGAAAATCCAAGAATGAAAAGAGTAAAGTGAGGAGAATGCAGGGTCCTTGCAGGATATCACCTTATTCTCAAAAGAAAAGTTTACCTTTAAACCAATTTGGTGGAAAATTCCTCCAACCCACTACGTGGCAATTGATAAAACCGTCTACGTTATCTTTTAGTCACATGATCTATTTACTGAGTCATGTGACTTGTTTAAGTAATACAAGTGGATGGTTGCATGAATCACTATGTACCGTCTACGTTATCTTTTAGTTGCATGATCTATTTACTGAGTCATGTGACTTGTTTAAGTAATACAAGTTGATGGTTGCATGAATCACCATGTAATGGGTTGGAGGAGGCTTTTGGAGGAAAAATCTAACCTATTTTTATTCAGTCCTTTAGCACTAGATTAGAACCCTTGCAGAAGTGTAAGATTAAAGACCTTGTGAACCTCTTGAGATGCAGTAAAGTATTTTATGTTGATTTCTGTCACATGAAGGGACCTTGGGTTTAGAATATGCAGTGTATGAGATAATAGGTATTTATTTGTTGAGGCGACCAAGTTATAATGTAACTCAAGCCATTGGACATGTGTCATTTGGGTTCTAATTATACTCTGATGTAGGACAGCTGTAGTATGGATGCGTTTAACAACTGTCTTATGTAATAAACGTGGTGAGTTATGTGTAAACGGAATGGGGAAAATGTAGAGGTTTTGGAGTATGTCTACCCCAGCCTCATTTCCATGGAAAATTATCAGTAGGTCTAAGATCCCCCTAGGGTTTCTTTCTTTTCTTGGACTGCTGCAAAAGGGAAGATTTTGAATAATGATTAAGTATGTAAGGTATTATTGTTATTGATTGGTGTGTTAGGTGCAAATGGAATGGGGAAAATGTGGACCATTTGCTCCTACATTGTCCTATAGCATTTGAGCTATGGTCCGTGGTTTTTTGTTTATTTGGTGTACTTTGGGTTATGCCACAGTAGGTTATGGATTTGTTAGCATGTTGGGAGGGAAGTTTTGGCTGGAATCGTAATGCTGTTATATGGAAGATGGTGCCGCATTGCTTGATGTGGTGTATTTGGTAGGAGAGATGCTAGTAATTTTGAGGGATGTGAACGTTCTAGCAATGAGCTTAAGTTGTTTTTCTTTTACTCCTTGAAGGATTGGACTAGAGTTGTTCAATTAGATTCTTCTTTTTCCTTGTTAGAGATGATTGAGCATTATAATTTGAGAGCATGATTTCATTTTCCTTTTTCGTATACTAAACTTGCAAGTTTTTGATTTAATAAAGATTTGTTACTTACCTATAAAAATAAAAATAAAAAGAAATAAAGATTTGTTACTTATCAAAACTAAATAAATAAAGCTGACGAGTTATATTTGTGAGGACTTCTAGAAGGGTTTTGAGTGGTCATAGATTGCAAGAGATTGATTGTCATGTTGTTGGGAAGTTTGGAGAGGGGAAAATCGAGGGTTATAAAGTGGATTTTGAATTATCACTTTGGTGGAGAATAAGGATTTAGGCTTTGTAATGATATGGAGGTAGGGTTGAATTTGTGATTGAGAACAAAGCAAGGACAATAGGAATAAGGTTGCTGTTAGCAGGGCTTCCAATGTTGGTGACATGAACACTAACAGAGCCTAGGTTTTGTATTTTTAGTTTGCTAGATTTTCTTCTTTGATGAGAAAAAGGTTGGGCGCTAAAGTATGATTTCTACTGTGAAAAGGAAGTTTTTAAGATTCTCCTCTCGTAGGTTTAAAAATGATAGAGGTACAGTAGAACAAAAAAGAAGAAATAAAGAATAGAAGGAATTGAAATATCATTTTTTTTTTTAAAGATTTTTTATCAGTGAAAAAATAAATAAATTGCAACATTACTTTTTTTTTATAAGATATTTTATTAGAGAAAAAGGAAAGAGAGTGATATAGGTTTATGGTTTATATCAGAACGAACAATGTTGCCCTAGATAACTTACAGATACAAAAATTTTAGAATATTCGACGGAGTATTCCCATCTAACAACATCCAAATCCAAAATCACAAAATTACATGCTTAACAAGCAAAGCTATAGATCTCAATTAATTAAGTGCTAACACAACAAGACAGAGTTAGGATCCTTTTTATAATTATGAGAGCTCTAATTCAAACAAATCCTAATCCTTAGATTAAGTAAATTATAACCCTACATGTAAATTTGTAATTATTGTAATAAGACTTAAACCAATGAGGGCCAAACAACTATGATGGACTCTCAACTAAAATTCCCTTTTCAATTGGTATGGGCCTTTTAATTGACGCAAGTCCTAGAGCATTAGTGGAGGTTTCCAAAGAGTTCTTTTCTTTGAAGCCATGCAACTGCTGTGTCACAATCATTCTAATCTTTTGTTTCATAGTGCTTGCTAAGATTTAATGAAATATCATACATGATATCATATAATATATTATCATGCACTATATAATATAAGTCGTGTCCTACACGTTGAGATTGCATCAAGTGTATACACACACACACACACTGCATTATATGTATATTAAAATTATTAATCTAATTATACTCTCTCTCATGCTGCATGAACAGTACATAAAACAGAAGAGTCCTTACCACATTATAAGCACATTAAAATTACTAAGCTAATTATATTCTAGGTGAAACTCTACTGCCAAACTTCTGGAAGTTTATAGTTCTATTTCAATTGAAAATCTATTACTAAAAGTTTGATGAAATTTAAAAGAAATATCATTGAAAATTTCAAAATATTATAATCATCGCCAGTGACCCATTAATTCTGCTGGTACCTGTTGGTGTCCCCAAATGGTGATGTCCAGGGTTCGTATTGAGAAACTACAGAGAGATTTTCTATGGAGTGGTATTGATGCTGAAACTAAAGTCCACCTAGTGAAGTGCTCTCAGATTTGTGAAGTCCTATTGAAGTGAAAGTAGTGCCCTTTTAATGGTCTAAGTATGAGTCTTTTAGGGTTAAAAAAGTTTTTAATTTGGGTTTTTATTTTATTAATTATGGTCAGTTTTCATTGAGGGGCAAATCTGTAATTTCTGCAATTCCTGCAAATTAAGGGTATTTTGGTAATTTTGTTGAGTCTAGAATTTTCTAGGGTTTAAGTATCTTAGGTTTATTTACTTTGGATCCAAGTTAGTATTTATTAGGTTTTATTAGTAGTCCTAATACTAGTAGATATCATATTACTACTAGTTCAAGTAAAAGTCTTTATATATATTGTGCTCAATGTATTCAAAGAAAACAGAATGAGTTGATTAATAAAATTGAGTGTTTTGAGCAATAGGCACGTTGGCCTTTGTTCTTTCTTTCTCTTTCTCTCTTTTCTTTATTTTCTCTTCTTTCTTTCTATGGTTATTGTTCATGGGTACTGTTCACACAGCCCTTAAACAGCCCTAGCTTCTCTCTAATGCTTCTTCTTTCCTACCCTAAATCCACCACAACAAAAATTAGACAAATCCCTAATTTGTCCTGCATCATTAGGTATTAGATGTTTGAGAAGAGTTAAACAAGTTTTGTTAGGCAAATGGTTGTGGAAATATGAGACTGAGAGAGATGCTCTTTGGAGAAGAGTCATAGAGGCGAAATATGGGAGTGAATGGCAGGGATGGTGTACAAAAGCTGTCTCTGGTCCATACGGTTTTAGTCTTTGGAAATGCATTAAGAGAGACTAGTTGACTTTCTCCAATTTTCTTTATTTTGATAGGTAACGAAAAAAATGTTATTAAAAAAAAAACTAGCCAACCCGAGTACAGTGGGGATGTACTATGGGGGCAAAAATCAAGAACCAAAATGGATTGTTGTTCCTCATTTTTTGATGTGGTGTATTTGTAAGGAAAGAAATAGTATGTGTTTTGAAGATAGTGAACGTTCTATGCCTGATCTCAAGCTTTTATTTTTTAGAACCTTATTGGACTGTTTCTCAATGTGGAGAAACCTTCCTTTTTCTTCAATTTTGTATTTACTTAATTTATGTAATTTTTGTATTTGATATGTACACCCTTGTATACTCCTTGTGTACTTGGGTGTCTCTCTTTTTGATATCAATAAATCTTTGTTACTTATCAAAAAAAAAAAATAATTCAAGAACCAAAATTACAATGATCAAGTAAAGTAGGAAGGAAAAAACAAGAAAAATGTGATAAAGCCACACTCTAAACAAGGAGAGTATGCAAGAAAAAAGACTTAATCTCTAACAAGGATTGCTCACATCCCTCAAAGCATCTAGCATTCATTTCTCTCCAAATACACCACATCAAGCAATGTGGCACAAGTCTCCAAAAAACAATATTGCAATGTCACCTGAAATTACCTTGCCAAAACTCAAACAACTCAACTACCTTAAGAGGCATAACCCAATGGAGTCCAAACAAACAAAACACCAAAGACCACAACTCATAAGCTATTAGGCAATGAAGCAGAAGATGATCCACCAACTCCCCCCACCTCTTACACATATAGCACCAATCAAGAACAATAATACTCCTTCTGGGGAGCTTATAAGTTGTAAGAATCTTAACTAAAGAGGCTGACCATGAAAAGAAAGCCACCCTTGGAAGGACCTTTGATTGCCACACCAACCTCCAAGGGAAGGAGGGAGTAGGAGGGTGGAAAGAAAGATAGAAACTTCTAACCTCAAAACCACCCTGACTCCTTGTTGGCTTCTAACAAACCTTATCAAGGTCAATCCCCCGCACTTTCAAAGAGTAAACAATGGCCATGTGGATGATGGTACTAGAGTGAAGTTTTGGCATGTTGTGTGGTGCAGAGGCTTTTCCGGAATTTTACTATATTAGTCAGTCTAGGGGGGCTTCATTGGGATGTACAGTTCTTGTCAATTGGGAATTAGAATCATTGGCTTTATTTATGGACTTGATCTATTCCATGTCTGTGCAGGGTGATGATTGTGATAAATCTGTTGGAAGCCGGCTAAGAGCAGAGGTTTTGAGGTTTGTGGACAATGGTGTTTAGCTTGTTTGGAATCTGGAGGTGTTTTCTTCGTGGCAGGGCAGGTTCAGCCAACATTGCAATATAGCTTTATGGAGGTTTGTGCCACATTGCATAATGTGGTATATTTGGAGAGAACAGAATGTTAGAAGTTTTGAGGGATGTGAACGTTCTATTCTTGAGATTAAGTCTTTTTCTTTCGTACTTTACTCGAGTAGAGTTTAGCTTTTTACAAACATTTTCATGTTTTTCTATTTCTGATTTATTGGATCATTATAATTTGGGATCTTGATTGTATTGTACCCATAGTACATTTCCAGTGTATTTGGGTCTGTTTTGTTTTCAATACAATTTTTGTTACTTATCAAAAATAGAAATCCTCAATCCTCCAACTTAAAGTAGCAAAATATTTAAATCATCTACCAAAATCAGTAGTTTTTTGACAAAAATCTTAAACAATAGACTTCCATCATATAACTTAGGATAATTTTCTTTTAGTTTTATTAATTTTCTTGTTTTTTTTCTCCTTTGTTTCTTTCTTCTTTGTAAATTTTGGTTTGCTTTGTGCTTTTCATGCATAAAGTAGCCTTTTGAATATACATCTTTCTTACTTATGAAACAAAAAAACCTTTTCTTTATATATGAATTTTTAAGTAATCCTTGCACTGGACAGGCATATTGTTAGTTCATATTATGGTTTTCAATTGGTTGGTTGTTTGAGAATCGGAGTTCACTATTGTAAATGTTCATTTGTAGCATACATACCTGGATATGACTGTTTTGTGCCATCAGAGGTACATAATCATAGGCAATGAAGTATTAGAAATGGATTTAATGTTCTGGATAAACTTCTTACCCAAATTTTAAACACAATTATATAACAGATAATATCTTTATGTCAACCTCTCAATAATGCTGTGAACAAATTAGTGGTTGATTCTTTTCTATGTGCATTGACTGATTGAATATCAGTAAGCAGTTGAGTCTATCCTCGGATTCTTGTGTAATCAACTAAAATTATTCTGTTGCACAGGATGATTGGAGATCCTGCCTTCTTATCTAAGCTTCTTTTGGAGCAGGCTGCTACAATTGGCTGTTCAGTTTGGTGGGAGTTGAAGAACCATAAGGATAGGTATGTGCTTTATTTATGACAAACTTTATCTGTTATGCTTTCTAAATATAATTAACTGATTAGATAATTAACTGATTAGATTCTCTTTACTATGGTTGTAGGATAAAGCAAGAGTGGGATTTGGCACTTATTAATGTCCTTACCATAGCAGCCTGCAATGCTGTTGTTGTTTGGTCTCTTGCTCCTTGTCGTTCATATGGTAACACATTCCAATTCGACTTGCAAAATACATTACAGAAGCTCCCAAACAATATATTTGAAAAGAGTTATCCACTTCGGGAATTTGACTTGCAGAAGAGAATCCATTCATTCTTCTACAAGGCTGCAGAGTTGTGTGTGGTTGGGTTAAGTGCTGGAGCAGTACAGGCCGCAGTATCAAACTTTTTGGCCAGTAAAAAGGAGGGAAGGTAAATATGTCTTTTGTTAATCTATTTTCTTTTCACCTTATAAGTAGGAAAGTAAATAACTCTGCCTGTGATGGGGCGAAGTATTCGAACTAAATTATTTTGGGTGACCATTAATTGTTGGGCAGGTTATCTGTGACAATTCCAAGGTCTCTATGCAAACCTCAGATATCAGTTGTTAAGTGGATTTGATAGAGCAATGATCAGCCACTTTGATGTTATTGCAGTGGCTTTGTATTTTAGCACAGCTTTGAGGTCTGTTTCTTTCTCTACCAAGTCATTCATCTAAACCTGACAATAGTGCTGGTTCACACTTACTGACTTATGTAGTTTTTTCATTTTCCCATGCTAAAGGAAGCAATGTTTTCAAACCTCTCTCTCATTCTAATTTATTAAATTGATATGATACTGTTGGGGATTTTCTTCATTGTTGATATACTCAATATGTTCACTTAGTTGTGTAGTCTTCTAACTGTAGTGGCTTCTCTTTCATTATTGTAGCTTTTGCTAATAGCTTATTCATTTCTACGAAAGAGCTTCTTATTCTATTCTATTCTTTTATTTATTTCTTTAGAACAAAATATGTGCTATTCCGTTGGGTTTAACAGTCTGTCAATATATATTTTATGTTTGCCTCATATGCTCTGAGAATTCCATCTGGTGGCATTAGCATTCTCTGTCTCCTTGCTTCTATGTCAAAGGACCCATCTACATTTGATGCCAGATTATTCATTAAGGCTTCTTCCTTGATAAATTCCTTCTGTAATTGATAGATTTGCAATCTTTGTCAGAACTTGTTAATATGCATCCACATATTGATTATATTGAAATCTGTAGCCATAGATTATGAAAGCTTATTTGTTTGATTGGTATTGGTGTCCAAACTTTATGTACCTAAAATATTGTCCCTGCCTTTGAACACTTTCATCTGAGCTTGAGCAGTTTGACTTTGTTAGTAATCATTGTATACAGGATTTTGAATGTTCAATTAGGAGAGAGATCAAGGCTGGCATGGTTAGGCGTAGAGGCAGATCCACTGGTTCAATCAGATAGTCTCTTGAAGGTTTACAGCAGACCTTCTGAGGATGTTAATAGGTCATCTTCAAAATGGTTTATATCAAAGAATGCCATTGTTTCTGGGCTTGGGCTCCTTGGCATCAACCAGGGGACTGTTGACTCTGTTGCTGATGGGGAACCAGCGGCTCCCAAGGCACAGAGAAAGAGGATTGTCCGGAAGAAGGTGACTACAAGTTGAGCATAGTTCTGTTGATCTAATCACTATCACTGTCCAATTTTGCCATATGACGAAGACATTGAGAGCTTGCTTACCAAAATTTAGAGAGAGAGCGGGTGGGAGGTATCCATAATGATTCATGGCTGCTTCTGCAGTGGGGCAGCTGAGAGAAAATTTAATGAATAGTACAAGAATAATATTTTTGGGGAGGATTTCTTAATTTTTTTTCCCCTTTAAAGTACTTGCACTTAATCGAAATTGACATGTATAACAATGCTGTATTCAGAGTTGATTGTTCTTGAAATTTTTTTATAGTTTGAAGGTTTAATTACGATATTACACCTTTTTTTATGGGAATATTACATGTTTTTAAAAGTAACTTTTAAACATTTCTTTTGGGCTCTCAAACTGTCAAGATTTTGCAAAACCTGTTTGTCATGTCCCAAACAATTCAATGATTTTGAATTATTGCCATCATTCTCCTTAGTTATGAATGTTAAATCTATTCTATTATCAACTGATCCAACTGCAAATATTTGTAATGAACTTCTGTAATTCACCCCAATTGAGTAAGCATTCAATTCAAGTAAGCCTTGTTTACAAGGCTGGTCTCTTATCCTTGAAAAAGGATACAAGAAACCATGCTCTCTCCTGGCTAGTTATATGTACTGGATACATGATATATCAGCTTTATTTTTGCAACCTTTTGTATCCCTTATAGCTGGGATGGGAACATATTTCGTATCCCCTTGTGGGTGTGATAAATTTGTTAATTTGTTACATCCCAACAAGTGGGATTGCAATTTAATCCGTTACATCTTAGTTGGTGGATCGGTTCTTTTTTTTTTTTTTTTTTTTTTTTTTTTTTTTTCATCTTTTGCAATCATTTTATGCGTCGTCTATCCCAGTACAAGGATCAAAACTTGTAGCACATTGCTTGCAAGTATAATCGAAAAACAAGGTCTATGGCAAAAAAAAAAAAAAAAAAAAAAAATTCTTGCTACATATGGCAATGAAATACCTTTTGCAGGCTAATGTTTGTCGTCATTTTCGTCGCATAATATATGTAAGCAACAAAACAATTTTGTCACATTATATTTTCCTCATTTAAAGATGTATTTAGTTTAAAAAAGTCTACTTGAAGGCGGAAATTGATCGTTTTTGCCTAAAAAGAGTGCCATAAAAGAACATTACCTTTCATATTTGTATTTACTGTGACTTACCTATTATTGTTTGTCTTTAATGAAACACAGCATGTACCTTCCTTTTAGCTACAACATTGAAAAAAGTGCCCTAAGATCACGTCCCTTTAACCAACCTTGGAGGATGGCATAATGTTAGAACTCTTTCCTAACAATAAGGGGAAATGTTTACTGATAGAGAATATTTTCTCCATCCCAAAATTTGGCTAAGACACTGAGTGTATAAAGGCATCATTAGACAATAAATAATCTTTAGGTCCCATGAGCATCATTAGGCCTCATGTGTACCTTCAGGTGTCCCTAAAGTTTCATTAGCCACCCCAAAGATTGATAGGCCCCTTGAGTGCTCACTAGCATCTGTGACAATAGTAATATTTACTCGTTTGATACAAAAAATGGTAGACGAAGCAATGCATCACTAACAACCCTTCATACTTAGCTCCACACCATTTACATGTTCTCCACACTAGTATCTCCGTATGAAAAGAACTTTCACACCATGCTCAAAGATCTTTCTACACGTTCGTATCCTCCAAACATGGAAAGTTCAGCCCAAGTATCTTAGAGAATTAACTTCATACTCTTCCATTTGTATCCTCCGAACATGGAAAGTTAGGCCAAAGGATCTCAAAGAATTAACTCCATACTCTTCCTATAAGGAAAGAGCCTACATTCACAGGATCTTGGTCAACTCTATACCACTTTATAAGTATCATCCCCCTTCTTTTCAAGGTATGTAGAATTTCCTAGCTCTCATACGTTTAGAGTTATTGGAGATTATTCAATCCCACAGGTTGATCTTTGGTCTAATTAATATCTTGTTCCCCTTTGCAAGTCCTCAAATTGACAACCCCTTAAAGGTTCGAACTGTGTTCTAGCTAGAGTGCTTGTGGTTCTCTTTCCAACTTACTTTCTTACTCATGCTTTCATAATTATAATATTAATAAATAAATAAAAGAATGCAACTTTGTTTGGTTAAGTGATTAAACTTTTAGTAAAACTAGCTAAATTCCCGCAAGATATGCGGTGTAACTTATTATTAGTTTTCTCCAATATTTCAATAAGTTTGCCAAGAATATTATAGTTTAATTGGTTGGCACCTCAATTCCCAATAGAGATATTCATGATTCCTATCCCCAAACTATCGATATATAAAATAAAATAAAATAAATTGAATCAATTTCATTGTAAAAAATTGTAATCTTTAGTTATTTTATAGATAAAATAGAAATCATGCCACGTGTGTGTGTTCACAAATTGAAAATTGCATGATATAGTGGTTAATATAGATAAGCATGTTTCATGCCTACTAAAAAAATGCATATATCCTTCAATTATTGTTTCTCATATAAATGTAGAAAAATTATATTAAACACACACACACACACACACACATATATATATATATATATTACATGTGATTGAAAAGAGTTAGGAAATTTAAAGAACGAAGATTTATTTTAGTGAATTCACAAATATTTAATTTTTTTTTATGACTCTTGTGTCAATTGTTATTAAAGCAACTAAACATGAGTAAGAATGTCATATTCTAAATTTATTATTATCATTCCAACTAAAAATTATCTCTTAGATAGAATTTATAAAATAATCATATAAATTCATTTGATATAAATAATTGTTGATGATTATTTTGGGAAGCCAAATAGAAAGAAGAAGCCCAGCAACACAGGCAAAGAAGAATTGGTAAATGGATAGAAAAACCATTAAGCCTAATCGGCATGAATAATGGATCACAGGTCCATGAAATAAACAAATGAGCCTTGAGGAAGCAAATGGGCTTAAAGGAGCCCAGAAAGAGAGAAGTAGCAAACCCATGGGCAGTATATGATGTAGAAAAGTGAGAATGGGCCACAGCAAGCTAAAGTAATACAAGCAAAGAAAGTAAGGGGTTGATGGCAGGCCCATGAGCCCCAAGGATGAGGGATAAGGTAATGGGGATGGGGAAGCCCAAAGAAGTTAGTAAAAGTCCATGGAAATATAGAGTTAGAAAAAAGGTCAAAGAAGCCCAAGGAAAGCAAATGGGCCAAGGATGCCCAAGAGAAAACAAATGGGACACAGGAGCCCACAAATGATGTAATAAAAGAACCAATGACCACACTGAGCCATTGCGAGAAGAATAAATAGCAGACCCGGCAGGATTGGGTTAAATAACATCACAATAGGAATAGCAGAATGATATGACAGGAAATGATAACAGTAAAAGAGTAGGCTAAAAGAAGGCAAAACCCACCATCAAATAAAACTCAGCCCCTAAAGGGAGCAAGCCATAAAACGATGGGAAATCAGAAAATAGCTCAAGCCATAAGAAGTCAAGAACGGATGGCAGGATGTGCAGATAAGTCTCCAGACCACAGTGGACGTGTGAGCAACAGGCAGATTTCAAATATACATAGAAATGAAGCACGCACAAGGCCTAGACCTCACTAGCTTGTACCCAGCCAATACAGGAGGTGGTGAGGTCATAGGTGAGAGGTAAGAGGTCATGGGCTGGCAGTGGGGAGAGGGGAAAACCTATTCTGGGGTTCCTACTCATACTCTTTTGGGGGATATGTCCTGCTAAGATGACATACCACCCAAAAGAAGGAAGAATGAGTTGGGACCACTAGGTGCATGCCATGAGGGATAGGAAGAGAGAAAGAGCACTCACATTGTAGCACGACAGGTAAACAAACAAAGTAACCTTCTTTGTCTGGTGTCTCGACCAGCACAGGTAAGTGGTGGTGGCTGAGTGACTGGCAAACCAGTAAGTGGTCGGCAAGTACACCCAGACCAAACAAAGATTGTTAAAGGCTAAAATAATAAAATTCGATCACAACAGGCACTATAAAAAAGGGGCCTTGCCTTGCACAATGGAAGAAGGAAAGGAGGGTAAAGGTCACAATCACAAACACTGTAATAGCAACCTTTAAGAGAGAATCACAACAAAAATAAGTAAGAGGGAGAAAGAAAAGGAAGAAAGAAAAAAGAAAGAAAGGAAAAACTAAGGAGGATAAAGAATAGAGAGTATAGAATGGCGGGCATGCACCAATAGGTTGATTTCCTCTCTCCCTCTCAAAGTCCTACTCTCTGGCAAAAGCAAAAAGGGCTCTTTTGAGCACCAACTATTCAAGTTTGTTTCCCTCAAAGTGATTAATTTCCATGGCAGGATTTTCTCGGGAGATTATTCACATTGAGAAGAAATGTTCTTCCCTCTCTAGTCTCGGTCTTGTGAATCAGATTGATCTGATTTCTTTCTTTTTTGATTAACTCGCATGCTACCCACTTATTCCCCTTACTTTCTTTACAAAAATGTTTGCTATTGTTGCGATTATCTTTCTTAATTAGGGATTATTTATTCACTTTGATTAAGAAGCCAAAGTACTTTCTTTCATTATTATTATTATCATGTCTGCTTGCCACAACTCATCTAAAGTAGCTCTGCTTGTCGTAAGCATGCTCTTGGCAAATGAGACATAGTTTGCGCCCGAATCGGACCAAATTGAGTTGCAGTTAGAATGATCTTAACTTCTTTACTCAGAAAATTTAGGCCCAATACCGCAGGAAGCAGCCCAGCCCAATATTATAAAAAGGCCCACAACATTAAATTGGCAACTTCACTAAGGAGTTGAGAAGTAGATAGGGACAGAAGCCCTCACAAACAAATGCCTCCAAAGTCCAAGACGATGCAAAACATGAGCGTCATACCCTCACAAGCAGAGTCTAGGCCAACAATGCCTCACCAACAGCAACCTAACCAGACGGAAGGTGCCAACAAAATGGAGGCTGAACCCTAACCACAACCAAGAATCCCTACTGACAATGCCAACATCTTTATTGAGGTGTTGCAATCCTTGTAGCACTCACAACAGCAAATGATGGAAGAAATCCATCAGCTGAAAATAGACAAAACAAAGGAGAAAGGAAGCCAGTATGACCTGAAGCATGCGGCAGACAAAGAAGAGACACCAGCCAGGGGGTGTCCTACAGAATACGGAACAACGTTTTATCACTATGGCCAAAGTAGCAGGCCTCCTAGACCAGAAGAGGGCCAGAGCACCTAAGGAGAGATTCTATGCAAGGAGGCCTCCTTATCCATTAAAGGTACTCAGCAAACCGTACCCTGAGAGATACGAACCACGAGCCTTTACACAGTATGACGATAGGAAGGGAAGTGTCGTTGAGCACGTAAGCAAGTTTATTGATACTCTCAGCCCTTACGCCACAAACAAAGACTTATGTCTTCGGGAGTTTTCCAAATCATTATATGACTAGGCATACACCTGGTACATCGACCTAAAACTAGGATCAGTTCCAACTTGGGATGACATGGTGGACCTATTTTGTACTAAATACTTCCATGGGAAGGAAATAGTAACGCTTGCAACCCTGCAAGCAACTAAGCAAAGAAGTGGTGAGGATTTCATGGAATATATCAAAAGGTTCAAGGACATAGCACTCGATTGCTATGACCATTGTGAAGAAAGAACGTTAGTGGAAATGTGTATAACAAACATGAACAGGGAATACATGGCAATCTTGAAAAACTTAGAAATCTCCCAGTTTGCACAATTGTTGTAAAAGGCCAGGAAGACAACCCAGTCAATAAAACCAAGCTCGAACAAAAAAAATGCTCCACAGGCTATGGTAGTATTCACTGGTGAGCAGAGGAGGAAGACTGACGGGAGGGAATACGATACTCCCATACCAATACCATGCACTCCAAAAGAGTTAGACGTGCTGCTAGACAAGCGAATAGCAGACGGAATTTTTATGCCTAATCAAGTTTCTAGAGAGCCCACAGAAGAGAAGCGAAGGGACCTATGCTTCTATCGTTTGCACAACTACATGCAACATCCTACCGCAAAATGTTGGGTGCTCCACAGATTGTGCACCACAGGATCAAAGAAAGGACTCTAGAACTATCCCAACAAGACGTTCAAAGAAACCAACTCCCAAACCACAAAGGGAAGGGTGTAGCAGTGGTAGTAATTTGTGCAGATCTAGGGGAGGATGAAGAAGAGAATCCGGCCCTGCCTACCACAACAATTACCACTTTACAACAAAGCTCTAAATTCACAAATTCATTTGACCAACTAGGACTTACGGCAAAGGAAAGAAAGATCGCCACAGAGGCTCTGGTGAGCATCGCCTCCAAGGTAAGAGTAGAATGTTTACCAACAGAAGTCATAGATGACAAAGCCTTCCTATAGGAATCAACTGAAATCACTTTCAGTAATAAGAATATGGAGGTGGGGTATCCGAACCATAGGAGGCCCCTCTACTTGGCAGCATTCATAAATCAAATCCCCATCAAGATAGCCTTGGTGGATACAGGTGCTTCTGTAAATCTCATTCCGCTGAGTACTCTACAAGCGACATGAATTTCAGAAAGAAAGATTCAAGGGTTCCTAATGGAAGTGACAGGGTTCGAAGGAAGGAGCGAATACACCATAGGCCACATTTAGCTGTGGTTAAAGGTGGGCCCTGTTAGGAAGGTTGTGGTTGCACAAACACCGACTAGTCCCATCCACGTACCATCAGTGTGTGAAAGGAAGGTTGAATGGCAGAATGATACGTATAGGAGCAAATCCTTCGCCATTCAAGCAGGTGAAGGCTTATTTAGTAGAAACTATATTCTATGACTAATGGGCTCCATCTAGGGAAAGCTCAATATTAAAACCACAAGGCACCTTCGTACCTTAGTGGAAAGACATCCAAAGTGATCCGAAACCTGATCTAAAGGAGTTGCTAGCACAAAAAAAGAAAAGGAAGGAAGTGTCTGCCGCAGAATCAGATAACACACCACAATGTGTTAGGGTTCAAGGCCCAGATGGCAGGATTGTGTACAATTTATGAAGGCACGCAGGGCCCATAAGTGAAATACAGACAGGCTCCACCCAAGAGTGGCTGCACAGGAGTTTGGCGTGTTGCATGGCCCAAGAAAGTTCAGAATGGGAAGGTAACGAAGAGAAAGATGAGGAAATCGTGGAAGAAAAAGATGTACAAGTGGTGGTAGAAGAAGAGTTGAAGAAAGTTGACCTGGGGTCTGACTCACAAGAACCAAGGCCTATCTCGATTAGCACAAGTCTGACAAAACAAAAAATTAGAATTGATACTGCTGTTGAAAAAGGTCAGAAACGTCTTCACATGGGATTATAGTGAAATGCTAAGGTTAGATCCCGGGCTAGTGGCGCACACACTGAATATGGACCCAGAGGCTAAGCCAATGGCTTAGCCTACCAGGGTATTCCACACAGAGATAGAAAGACAAATAGTCAAAGAGGTACGGAAGTTGCTAGCCACAGGATTCATCAAGCCTATTCAACACCCACACTGGCTATCTAACATAGTACTGGTAAAGAAGAAGAACGGGCAGATAAGATGTTATGTAGATTTCAGAAATCTCAACAGAGTCTGTCCAAAGGATAAGTTTCCATTGCCCAACATGGATTTACTAATAGATTTTGCAGTAAGAAATGCCATGTTTTCATTCATGGACGAATTCAATGGGTACAATCAAATCAGAATGGCACCAAGGGATGCAGAGAAAACTACTTTCAGAACACTCATGGGTAACTTCTATTACACTGTGATGCTTTTCGGGTTGAAAAACGCAGGTGCAACTAATCAACGAGCAATGACGATTATATTTCATTACATGATGCATCAAGAACTAGAGGACTATGTGGATGAGATAGTGGTTAAGTCAAGGAAGAGAGAAGAACACTTTCACGTGTTGAGAAAGGTATTTGAAAGGTGTAGCGCTTTCAAACTAAGAATGAACCCTCTCAAGTGTGTATTTGGAGTATCCTCTAGGAAATTCTTGGGCTTCCTAGTTTACAACAGGGGAATAGATGTGGACATAGCCAAAGCCACTACCATAGCAACTATGAGATTTTCAGCCATGGTAAAAGAGTTGAAAAGCTTCTTAGGGAAAGTCTCATATATCCTGAGATTCATCCCTGGGCTAGCATCAATTACTTCTGGTTTCACCAAATTACTCAAGAAAGGGCAAAGTTTTGAATGGGGAGAAGTGTAGCAGATGGCCTTCAAAAGGTTGCAACAAATCATGATGAACCTTCCTACTATGCAAGCCCTAATCCACAAAAAGCCATTGATCGCCCAAGAGGATGGAGATGAAATTAAGCAACCAGTGTACTACATTAATCATGCCTTAAAAGAGCAAAAACTCGTTACCCAATGGTAGAAAGGGCATGCCTAGTTATTGTGTATGCTTCGTAAAGGTTACGCCATTATTTCTTAGCTTACGAAGTATGGCTGATGACCAAGTCTCATGTCATTAAAGCTTTGTTGTGGCAACCAATCCTCTCTGGCAGAATATCCTAATGGTTGTTACAATTGTCACAGTACTACTTAAAAGCGAGGACGCCCAAGGCAATAAAAGGTCAGGCTATAGCAGATTTGTTGGCGCAATTTCCTGGATAGGAAGAATTCACGTTGGATGATGAAGTTCCAGGGGAAATAGCCATGGTAGAAGAAGTCAAAGAGTAATGGGTAATGAAATTTGATGGGTCTTCCACCGCCCAATCAAGAAGAGTGGAAGTAGTTTTGTACCATGAAGAAGATCAGGCAGTAGCGCTGTCATTCAAACTGGAATTCCCCTGTTCGAACAACACGGCAAAATACAAAGCCTATCTAACCAGGTTAGCCATGGCTCTCGAAATGGGAGTCAAGCATTTAAGGGTAATGGGTGATTCGAACCTAGTAGTCTACCAGACCAAAGAGAGCTTCTCCTTAAAGGAACCTATCATAGCTCTGTACAAAGCAATGGCCCAAAAGATGAAGGAAAAGTTTTCAACCTTCGAAATAGATATGCTCCCAGGAACGAAAACTAGTTTGTGGATGTGTTAGCCGCACTAGGCTCACAAATAATTTTCGAAGGGGATAGCACCAAGGTTGAAGTCAACAAGAGGAAAGAATCCATTATTGAGGTGTTGAAGGAACAGTTCCAGGTGGAACAGTGTGAAAGAGATTGGTGGATCCCCATAAAGAAAGCCTTGATGAAAGGAGAAGACGCCGCAGAACTGAAGGTACTAAAAGACTACACCCTGGTAAGAGGAGAATTGTACCGCAATATGCCAAACGGGGTCTTGTCCAGATGCGTGGGGCAGGAGGCGGCCCAAAGAAAGTTGAAAGAAATACATGACAAGACTTGCGGATCCTGCGGGGAGGTTAGCTTTTACCTCAGACTTCAAAAGGCTAGCTTCTATTGGCCAAGCATGAGTAAAGACGCAGACCGAGTCCAAACCCAATGCGGGACTTGCCAGCTTGTAGCAGACAGGTTAGCCATGGCTCTCGAAATGGGAGTCAAGCATTTAAGGGTAATGGGTGATTCGAACCTAGTAGTCTGCCAGACCAAAGAGAGCTTCTCCTTAAAGGAACCTATCATAGCTCTGTATAGAGCAATGGCCCAAAAGATGAAGGAAAAGTTTTCAACCTTCGAAATAGAATATGCTCCCAGGAACGAAAACTAGTTTGCGGATGTGTTAGCCGCACTAGGCTCACAAATAATTTTCGAAGGGGATAGCACCAGGGTTGAAGTCAACAAGAGGAAAGAATCCATTATTGAGGTGTTGAAGGAAAGGTTCCAGGTGGAACAATGTGAAAGAGATTGGTGGATCCCCATAAGGGAAGCCTTGATGAAAGGAGAAGACGCTGTAGAACTGAAGGTACTAAAATACTACACCCTGGTAAAAGGAGAATTGTACCGCAAGATGCCAAGCGGGGTCTTGTACAGATGCGTGGGGCAAGAGAAGGCCCAAATAAAGTTGAAAGAAATACATGACAAGACTTGCGGATCCTACGGGGAGGTTAGCTTTTACCTCAGACTTCAAAGGGCTAGCTTCTATTGGCCAAGCATGAGTAAAGATGCAAACTGAGTCCAAACCCAATGCGGGACTTGCCAGCTTGCAGCAGACAGGGAGGAAAGTTACGCTACGTTCATCAGCGAAGACTAGAAGAGCTCATTCACACAATACTTGACAAAAGGTATCCTGCCACAAAAGCACAGTGAAAGATACAAGCTTAAGAGGTTAGCAACACGTTACTTTCTGCATAATATTGTCCTTTCCAAAGAATGGTACGATGGGGACCCCTTAAGATGTCTAGGCCCTGAGGAAGCAAAGGAGATGATTAGGGGTGCGCAAAAAACCGACGAACCGAACAAACCGGCCAAAACCGACCAAACCGTTGCCAAATTTTCAGTTCGGTTTCGGTTTGGTTCGGTTTCAGTTTCGGTGTTGGATTTTTTCACTTGAAACCAAACCGAACCAACCGAATATATATATATATATATATATATATTTATGTAACCCTGTTACATGCCTGATCTGTGGCTTAGTGGTAGGCTACTTTGTGGTTTGGCTGCTAATCTCAGGTTCGAGCCTTCGCGTGGGGGTGTTTGATTTTTTTTGCTATTTAATTTTTTAAAACCCTAGAGCATGAGTTAATACGAAAATACCCCTATGATTTAAAACCCTAAAGCATGCTATTTTATTCTTTTCTTCAGCCGCCCCCTTCCCCATCTTTTTCTCTCAATTTTTTCACACGCACACACAAAACAAAATGGAAGAAGAAGCTTTCTCAAGCTTTCTTCACTTAAATTCTCAAGCTATTTTCACACACACATAGAGAACAAAATGAAAAAAAGCTTTCTCAAGCTTTTTTTCACACACACACAGATCTCTACTTCTCAGCCCCTCTTCTTCTCTCACCACTCCATGCCTCCACACTTCGGCCTTCCTGCAGTAGCCTCCACACACTGGCCTTCCTACACCAGCCTCCACACGCCGGTCTCCACACGCCGGGCTCCGGACGCCAACTAATCTTTTCATTCTCACGGAGTCACGGTGACCCTCTCTCTCTTTAATTTTTCCATAGTTTCCTCTATCTTTTTTATATTTTGGGTTTGTTTGATATTGAATCAATGATATTTTTTTCAATTTTTATGTGCAAATAAAGTTAGGGTTATGATTTTTGAAAAAGCCCATGTGCTTGGTTGTTTATTTTTTCAATTTCTTCTCTCTTTTTTATATTTTGGGTTTGTTTAATATTGAATCAATGCTATTTTTTCGATTTTTATGTGGAAATAAAGTTAGGGTTTTGAAAAAACCCATATGCTTGGTTGTTTATTTTTTCAATTTCTTCTCTCCTGGGTTTTTTTTTCTTTGTTTGCTTCTTAGAAAATAAATGATAAGGAACCAAAACCGACCGAAAAAATGACCGAAACTGAAACAAACAGAAGCCGACGGTTTTTCAACAATTTCGGTCGGTTTCAGTTGAGACTTTTAAAAACCGAAAATTTCGGTTTCGGTTGGTCGGATAAAAAAAAACCAACCGAACCGAACCGATTACAGCCCTAGAGATGATAAAAGAAGTGCACTCAGGAGAGTGTGGGGAACGCCCGAGGAAGAAAAAGCTTTACAAATGCCTGCTGCAAATGGACTACTACTGGCCTACCATAAAGAAAGATAGCCACAGTTGCCAAGTACAAGCCAACTTGATTCACACTCATCTGCAGAATTTATATAGCATGGTCACCCCATGACCTTTCCACACTTGGGGGCTTGATTTGGTGGAACCAGTTAACCCACCATCGCGTGGATACATATGTATACTAGTGATTACAGAATACTTCACTAAGTGGGCAAAAGCAATGCCACTTTGTAAAGCCACAGGACAGTAGCAAATTTCATCAAGAAGAATATAATTGTGAGGTTTGGGGTACCCCACAGAATTATCAGTGACAATGGCACACCCTTTGTCAATAGTGATGTAAGGAAGATGCTGGAGTTCTACCAAGTCAAGCACCACCGTTCATCCCTCTATTACCCTCAAGGAAATGGGCAAGCAGAGGCGACAAACAAGACCCTCATAAAGATCATCAGTAAAATGAGCCAAGTGTATACTGGAGGATGGGCAATGCACCTGCCGGACGCCCTTTGGGCTTACTGAAATTCATCAAAGTCAGCCACAAGATTTTCACCTTTTTCCTTGGTCTACGGAACAGAAGTAATGAGCCCGGCAAAAGTAATGACTCCGAGCCTAAGAGTTATGCAAATACAAGAGAAAGAAAAAGAAAAGGAAGTCTTTGCGACAGAAAGATCCAAAGACCTGAAAGGGCTTGATGAAAGAAGGAAAGAGGCCCAAGAGCGCACCCGCAGATACAGACAAAGGATGACTGAAGCCTATGGCAGGATGACTAAGTTTGTACCGAAATGGGAAGCACCTCTTGTGATAAGGGAGGCACATCCAAGTGGGTATTACCGTTTGACCCAAATGGATAGCAAAGACCTGATGGATACCATCAATGGAAAGTGGTTGAAACATTATTATGCTTTAAGAGAAGAAGTTATGTAGTTCTCCCTTTTGGTTAAAGAATTTTATGTTTCCTTTTTCTTTTCTTTTTTCCTTTAAGTGACTATGTCACAAGACAAGATTGTAAACATGCTTTCATGAGCATGTAATGAAAAAGTACGAAGTATTAGCATTCTATGTCATAGCAATAGCAAAAGCAATAACAAAGTGTAGCATCATAGTTACAAATCCAAACTATGGCAAACTTGCCAAATAAGTGTTATAGGAAACATAAAATGTACTAGATGGGGTAATAAGAGAAGAAAAACAACAAGAAAAAAGGGGAACTACATCATCATCAACGAAGTTCGGAAATGAGAGACTAGTCTCCAAAGCTGCTGGACCTACCAATGCTAGAAAGAAGGTGCTCGCAAAGACCCTCCAAGTCTGCCACCTCTTTCCTTAAAGCCTCAATCCGTGTATCAATAACGTCAACAGTAGGCTGAACTCTCCTCATGAAGAGGGCTCGGGCAATCTCACGGAGGCAATCTAGAATGAACTCCACAACAAAGCCCACACTAACAAGCTCCTGAATCGCAACTCTCCACTGCAGATCCTCTTGGTGGAGACAATATCAATGAAGTTATGCTCAATGTCACCCATCACACTCCCCAGCATCTTCAAAAAGTGCTCTCTGGCAGAACGACCAAGGCGGAATCCCTGCATAAAGTCACCACGGCTAATGTAGACCGCCACCAAATGAGAGGCATAATCCTCGAGAACTCTGAAGCCATGGAAGTCTACATAGGGAGGCCCAGAACCCCAAAAATCTGCAGGATTAAGGTCATTAACCTCAGGCTGGTCAAAGCGGGGGAAGAAGGATGCAGCCTCACCCACGAGGTCTAGAATGGTGGTAGAATTGTTGTCCACCTCGAACTGAGAAAGGGTAATGGAAAGTGGACCTATCAAGAAAGCACAAGGTGCAATATGAGAAACCGCGATCTAAGAAGAATAAACTCACAAGAAAGAAATAAAGAAGGGGATAAGGGAAAAGAAACTCACCAAGACCCGTGAGAATGGGGGCTATAGGAGGGGCAGAAACAGGTACAGAAGGAATGGTAGAAAAGGGTGTTATGGGTGTGGTAGGAGGAGTGGCTGTGGGCATCCCTACGTCTGCTACAACTTCTGGCCCCTTAAAGGTCTCTGCAAACAGGGAAATAGGCATACAAATAAAGAGAGACAACAGCAAAGGAGTTACACAAATGCATGTGTATAAGGAAAAGATAACAAAAGAGAGGGAGAGTAAACTTAGCAAAAAAAAAAAAAAAAGGAGGCACATACCCATGAATTCGGCAGCACTCTCCTCGTCATTAGAATAAAAAATCATCTTCTTCAGGATAGGCTTATCGTCAAGATCCTCAAGAACGTCCTCAGACCCCTCAGAGGACAAGTCCACATCAAGACCACGTGTAGCAGAGCTACGAATGAAGAAGGGGTAACTACCAAAGAAGAACCATCCTTCACAGCCTGAGATAAAGCTGCAAAGGGGTCACTCGTGGAGATAACAAGGGGTGTGACAGGAGAAACAACCTCAATCTGAGTAACAGCAGAAGGAATGACTCCCTCTTGGGGAGTAAGTGTCTCGGTAGGAATGGAAGTGGCCTCACTAACTTTCTCAGTATGAGTACCCTCATCTATGGGTACTGGCTTAAAAGAAGGGATAAGAGCCTCAGTAGGAACTCCATGTGCAGCAACAGAAGGGGCAGGTGTTACAAATACTACATCAACCCCATCAGAAAAGCCCTCCATGGGTACACCCATGAAGGCAGAAAGCTCCTCAACTATGGGGTGGTATATAGAGATAGGCTCGGATTCATCCTAGAAGACAAAAGGAAAGAGAGAAAAAAAAAATGAAGATCAAAGGGACTTTTAACTGGATGAGACAAACAAAAGCATGTGGTAGAGGAAACACGTGCGAAGCAAAAAGAAAATTAAAAAAAAAAAAAAAAAGATGTACCTCAAACTCAAGCTCTCAAGCAATATGGAACAGGTGACAGATGTATCTTTCTTATGCTTAGATTGCAAAGGAAAAAGAGAACAAAAGATAAGGTTGAAGAGAGAAGTTAGCAACCATGTCGGGGTTCACCATAGGAAAGTTAAAATATATATATATATATATATATATATATAAAAGACAAAGAAAAATCAGAGATAACATACTCTCCGCTCAGCGACGAACGCAGGGTGAGGGGTTGTCTTTCTCTCACTGCCTCGTGTCCTACTGGAAGGGGGAGCATTTGTAGAAAGCCGTGGAGTAGCAAGTTTGGACTTGCTTGCAGACTTAAGCTTGGCTAGACCCTTCATACCCGGTGCAAAAATGTTCGTCACTCTCACTTTCTTCTCCCAACCCAGAGGATAATAACCGGCATGCCAATGCCACCCTCTATCCTCCTCAATCCACTCGAAGATGGCATACTAGTTCTGCTTCCTAGCATACGCTAACACAAACTTGGAAGGCAAGAGCAATCGAGGATTAGCCGAAATGACCATACTGAGCCCATCAGGAGGAATAAGGGAGAAACCACAACTACCTATCGATTCCTGCTCAAATGAAGTCATCACAGCTTGCTAGTAGCCATGCATAGCGAGAGTGCAAGTACCTTCTTTCAGTGAGCCTGGAACGGTAATTGCAGTAAAACGCTAGCTCCAAAATCCAAAAGCAGTATGCTGTAAGAATGATCAAACAAAAGTAGAAGACTCCATAAGAAAAGAAAAATCATCAAGAATGTCCTGATCTAGCCTAAATTGCCTTCACACCCGGTTGGCAAGATAATGCACGAATCTGAGGCCCTCGTCAACTAGATAAGGCAACCACCCAACATTGGTACCTACCAAATAAGTGATCCCAGTCTCCTCGAAATCAGTCAAGGGGGTGGTGGTCCCGGCAGTGTTAACAAATTGACCCATAACAGAGTCTGCACATGTGTAACCCACACCCAAGTTCCTATAAGCTCTCCAAGAAAACCGAACTCCTTTATCAAAAGGCTCAACAGCAGAATGATCAATTGGCTTCAAACTAGAACAACAGAAAGCCAACGAAAAGTCAGACTCAAATCTACTGCAGAAATCGGTAATTACTCTCGGACACATTGATACTTTTCTTTAGCAAAAAGAACTGGCCTACACTTCACCAAGTGTCGGGCACAATGTTCAAATAACAACTGCTGCAAGATGTACTGTGAACGGAAGTAGTGACTATGTGGCAAGAGCCTGCCTGACTCTCATCACTCTGTAGAATGTCCAGTTGAGCGTACAAATGCCCCAAGGACATAGAAGCCAATGACAAACTCACCCCCATAGATATCTTATTAGATAACAAAAATATAAAGGTTCCACAACATAGTGGGGATAGGAGTCAAAGATAAACTTACAAAGCCAGAAGGTGATAAAGGCCACGCGACAAGCAGCATCGGAGATCTTAGCAGGGGAACTAACCCAATATGACAACTTGGCATTCCCACTCATCCTTTTCTTCAACTCAGCCTCCACGACCTCTTCCTCCAGGGACAGCTCTAAGGCACCAGGATCAACACCACCAAGGATAGGCAAAAGCAACTGATTTATTACATCTTCAAAAGTCACGGTAACCTCACCACAGGAGAAAAAAAAGGTGTGAGTGGCGGTGCACCACCGGCGGACTAAATGGCAGAGGTTGAAAAGGTCCCTATAGTTAGATAAACAGCAGGATGAGACAATGGCCTTTAACATATTGGCCCGCTGTAGCAACCCCATGAAACCCATATAAGATAACTCCCTATCCACCCATTCCCTCTAACCCAAGGTGGTACTCGATCCAAATTCAAAGTGAATTGGCATGAGGAGTGAAGTGTCTTGGCGAATGACAAGATCGGGGATCGATGAGGCCAATGGGGCCCAAGAAACATCCATGTTTCGCCGACAAAGAGCAAGCCACACACAGCCCGGCTGTGACGACATATAATCACCAAGAATCTTTGGGAAATGGGGGTGGATATCATACCAAGGATCAATAAGAGGAGCGCACTCACTGTCCGGGGCACACAGCGCTTCTTCCTGATCGGAATGGTCCGACTCGAAATACAAAGCCTCCTCACCTACATCACGTGCGGTGGGAGGATCGGAGACGACCTTTTTTCCCTTACGACGGGAAGAGCTTTGGCCTTTCACCAATGCCATAGTACAGGGGTTTAATCGGAGTAAATGGGTAGGAGTGTTTGAAAAGGAGGAAACAGTTAAGAAAAGGAAATGGAGAGAGTGTTTTGGAAAGGGAGAAGAAGTTTGTGTTTGGATTACGAAGGGTCTCTCTCTTAAATACCAAGTTCATTAATACCAGCACGAAAGGAGGTGATGGGTCAGCCATCAGAAGAGGGATGAAATTAATGAAACGACTACTATGTTTCAGAATAACTGATAAACTGGGAAATTCGAAGAGACAACACTGTTCACGGAGAGAAAAGAAAAAAAAAAAAATATATATATATATATATATATACATATGTATAAGGTGTGGCCACTGTTCAAAAAAGCCCACGAAAGAAAAGAAGGAAGAAAGATAAAGAGGGCAGGAAAGTCTTTTACTCATATATGAACCGTAAGAACGCTTCATATGTTCAGGAGGCTAAATGTTGATAATCATTTTGGAAAGCCAAATAGAAAGAAGAAGCCCAGCAACACGGGCAAAGAAGAATTGGTAAATGGATAGAAAAACTATTAAGCCCAAGCGGCAAGAATAATAGATCACAGGTCCATGAAATAAACAAATGGGCCTTGAGGAAGCAAATGGGATTAAAGGAGCCCAAAAAGTGAGAAGTAGCAAACTCATAGGCAATATATGATGTAGAAAAGTGAGAATGGGTCACAGTAGGCCCAAAGTAATGTAAGCAAAGAAAGTAAGGAGTTGATGGTAGGCCTATGAGTCCCAAGGATAAGGGATAAGGTAATTAGGCCGGGGAAGCCCAAAGAAGTTAGTAAAAAAGCATAGGAATGCAGAGTTAGAAAAAATGCCAAGAAAGCCTAAGGAAAACAAATGGGCCTAGGATACCCAAGAGAAAACAAATGGGACACAGGTAGGATTGTCCATCAAACCTAGAGACCCGTTCAACCTAGCCAACCCGCCGCCACCTGATCCGTGACTCTAGCTGTCAGACGTGGGTTCCAACAAGCTAACCCAACCTTACGCGGATCGGTTGTCAGTATTTGGTTTCCAAACCCGTGACACCCGACCCGAACCGAATCCTTTATCTTTCTAGCGAAGTATTATGATTTTCCTACCAAATCCGGCGAGATCTCACGCGTTATCCGATGAAATATAGGCTAAATCTCGACAGATCCAGCCAAATTTCGGCCAGATCTTGTCGGATCCAGCCAAATTTCGTCCCCAATGATAAACCTGATACTGACCCGACAAGACCTAAACTGAAAAATCCGACCAAATCTCTGAGTCGGTTTTGGGCCACATTTTCCTTTACCCGAATAATTTGGGTCAGGTCCGAGTTGGGCACAAACCTGACCCATGGACACCCCTAGACACAGGAGCCCATAAGTGATGTAATAAAAGAACCAATGACCACATTGAGCCATTGAGAGAAGAATAAACGGCAGGCCTTGTAGGATTGGGTCAAATAACATCACAGTAGGAATAGCAAAATGATATGGCAGGAAATGATAACAGTAAAATAGTAGGCTGAAAGAAGGCAAAGCCCACCATCAAATAAAGCCCAGCCTTTAAGGGGAGCCAGCCATAAAAGAATGGGAAATTAGAAAATAGCTCACGCCATAAGAAGTCAAGAACGGATGGCAGGATATGCAGACAAGTCTCCAGACCATGGTGGACGCGTGAGCAGCAGTCAGATTTCAGATATACATGTAAATGAAGCACGCGCAAGGCCCAAACCTCACCAGCCTATACCCAGCCAATACAAAAGGTGGTGAGGTCATGGGTCAAAGGTAAGAGAGTATGGTCTGGCGATGGGGAGAGGGGAAAACCTATTCTGGGGTTCCTACTCAAACTCTTTTGGGGGATATATTCTACTGTGATGACATACCACCCAAAGGAAGCAAAGATGGGTTAGGACCACTAAGTGCATGCCATGAAGGATAGAATGAGAGAGAGAGCACTCACACTGTAGCACGGCAAGTAAACAAACAAAATAGCCTTCTTTGTCTAGTGTCACGACCAGAACAGGTAAGTGGTGGTGGCTGAGCGACTGGCAAACTAGTAAATGGTTAGCAAGGACACCCATACCAGACAAAGGTTGTTAAAGGCTAAAATAGTAAAATACGGTCATAGCAGGCATTATAAAAAAAAGGGGCCTTGCTGTGAACAGTGGAAGGAGGAAGGGAGGGTAAAGGTCACAATCACAAACACTATAATAGCAACCTTTAAGAGAGAATCGCAACAAAAATAAGTAAGGGGGAGAAAGAAAAGGAAGAAAGAAAAAAGAAAGAAAGGAAAAACTAGGGAGGATAAAGAATAAAGAGTATAGAATGACAGGCATGCACCAATAGGTTAATTCCCCCTCTCTCTCTCTCAAAGTCCTACTCTCAGCCAAAAGCAAAAAAGGCTCTTTTGGGCACCAACCATTCAGGTCCGTTTCCCTCAAAGTGATTAATTTCCACAGTAGGATTTCACCAGAAGATTATTCGCGTTGAGAAGAAATGTTCTTCCCTCTCTGGTCTCGGTCCTATGAATTAGATTTATCTGATTTTTTTTTATTATTATTATTAACTCATGTGCTACCCACTTATTCCCCTTACTTTCTTTAGAAAGTGTTTGTTATTGTTGTGATTATCTTTCTTAATTAGATATTATTTATTCACTTTGATTAAGAAGCTGAAGCACTTTCTTTTGCTATTATTATTATTATGTCTGCTTACCACAACTCATCTAAAGTAGCTCTGCCTGCCGTAAGCATGCTCTTGGCAAATGAGGTATAGTTTGTGCACAAGCCAAACTAAATTAAGTTGTAGTTAGACCAGTCTCAATTCCTTTACTCATAATATTTGGGCCCAGTACTACAAGAGGCAACCCAGCCCAATATTATAAAAAGGCCCACAACAATAATTAACGCACAACTATAGATAATTATTATAAGCATTTACTCTGTTGGCTAATTTAATGAACTAATACTTTAATATAAATGCAAATTTTGTTGATTTAGAACCCTAAATAAAGAGAAATTCAAAGAATGCTCCGCACGGTACAAATGCTAGAATTTTCTTTCTAAGATTTTTTTTTTTTTTTTTTTTTTTTTTTTTTTTGCATTTAGAGAATTAAAATATACAAATGCTAGACTTTTTTGTTCTCATTAAATTAAAAGATGCTATTGTAAAGTTGTAATTTCCAACTAGCTTGTGTTGGTTTTAATTTCATGCCAAATTTTATTGTAATTTCTTCAATCATTTTCCTTGTATGTATGTGGGTTTATTTGTAAGAAATAAGTGTGAGAGATCGATAAAGAATTAAGCTTCAAAAAATGAATCAATGCAGTTCACGAGTAGCTCGTGAGAAGCAACCCGCGAAGAACACGACTGGAAGCGGATTTTTTTTTAAAATAACTATAAAATCCAAACTATATTATTAGTTAGGCAACATTTCAAACATATTTGGTATCTAACAAATCGAGTCTATTAGACTCAATTTTGGCCTTTGAAATTGCACTTGGAACTTGAGTGTGAGAAACTCGAGTATGAAACTCGTGTGTGAAACGCTTGATTTCCAAGTGAAATTTCAAAGGCCAAAATCGAGTCTAATAGACTCAATTTATTAGATACCAAATATGTTTGAAACGTTGCCTAACTAATAATATAGTTTGAGGGATTTGATTTTTTTTTTTTTAAATCCACTAGAAGCTGAAGAGTCACGCCAGGTTGTTAAGTTCGTGAGTGTTTCGTGAGAAGGGTCATCTTGCGAAACATTCTATTTGGAAAAAAGTAAAGTTATTTTACCAAATTCTTTACCCACACTATAAATACCCTCATTACCCACGAATTGTAAGGAGTATTTTTCAAAGAAAAATACACTAGCAAATACACTTTAGAGTTAGAGATTGTTATACCTACAGTCATCTACAAATTTCCTTGTGGTTTTCCTCAACTCTTACCTCTCCATCTCTAGATTCTTGAGAGGTTGTTAACCCAAACACTTACCACACCAATTCTGAGTGTTAAGTGAGATTTTAGAGCTGTTGGGAAGCATTGGAAGTAGCCATTCGTTGGCGAATGCAATCAGGCTGAATTGTGGGATCCAGAAAGCTAGAGAAGACAAGACTCAGAGAAGGCTGTTGGTAGTAGGAGCTTGGAGGGCTCAAGTACATGGGGTAGACTAGGTTTGGAGAGTCTTTTGTTATTTGTGTTCTCCAAATTTATTCTCTAGTGGATCGATTTCGACTTAGAGGGTCACAAAGAGGTTTTTCGCCTAGTTCTTTAGTTTTCTCTTCGATAACATGTCTTAGTGTTATCTTATGTTTGCATCTCTCTTCCCTACTCTTTAAGTTTTCATTTTCTTGTTGATAATGGATGAATATGGCTTATGGTAGTGTTATTAGTTCATTGCGCACATTTACTCTTGTTCTGCACTTTGTTTGAGTTAAAGTAAAAACAATAGCTATAATTTTTAATTGGAGGTCTGAACAAGCTCTTGTGTTTTAGCACAAATTTGAGTTTTCAGCTATGATTTTCATGGTTAAAACTTTAGGACAAATCAATAAGTTGGTTTTAATTTCCAAGAGAGGAATAGACAAAAAAGAAAGAAATAAAATAGAAGAAGGGCTAAATTAACAGTGGGTAATATGGAAACATTAGTCAATTGTGTTATTGGGCAGATGAGGAGTTTAGAATCAAAATGCAAAACATTTCAACTTTCGCGTAAAGTGAACTAAATGGACTAAAATTAAACGAAGTGGGCCCAACAAGCCGAATTGGTCAAAGTGGACTGAATTGGTTTAAATGGACCAAAATTGACTAAAGTTGACCAAAATATAATGTAGCTCAACGTAAGCACAGCAATAATAACTGCTATACTTTAGCCTTTAAATGCTTTAGCTTAGATACTACAACACATATTTATGTGACATTAAGGCCATGTTTGGATGCATATTTTTCATCACTCAATTTTCATCACTCAATTTCCGTCACTTATCACTCATCACTCATTACTTATCATTCATCACTTTAAAATACTACACCCGTTTGGCACCATCACTCAGTTACCATCAATCAATATTTTTCACACTATTTGTGGGCTCCATACTTGTCACTCGGTGCAGATTTTTTTTTTTAGTACGCAAAAACCTGAACCAGGAAAAAAAAAAACAGATCACCGAACCCAGTGAAAGAAGAAGTAGAAGAAGAAGAAGAAAGAAAAAAAAGAAGAAGAACAACTTGAGACCGAACCCAAGAGAAGAAAGGAAAAAAAAAAAAAAAAAGGAAGACACTTGAGACCCAACCTAGGAAAAAAAAAAAAAGAAAAAAGAAAAAAAAGAAGGAAGACACTTGAGACCAAACCTAGGAGAAGAAAGAAAAAAAGAAAAAGGAAGACACCTGAGACTGAACCCAAAAAAAAAAAAAAAGGGTAAATTGGTCAAAAGGTGCGGCTGTTTTATGACTAGTGTGTCTTCTATGTGTGTTTAATTATAAAAATATCATTGAGTTATGAGTTATGAAAACTGAATACAGCTAAAATGTGTTTTCAGTTTTCATAACTCCTCACTCAAAAATCAAGAGAATTGATAAATAGAAACAAAGTGATGATGGTGCCAAACAGACTTCTCGTTATAGGTCCCACCATTTTTTAGTTAGGAGTTATGAATACAGATAATTGAGTTCCAAACACCCTTAGATCCCTTCATCTTGTTTTTGGCATTTAGGCAGAAGCAGCCGTGTATAACAGTAGTTCTGGCTAGGGCTTTTGTGTTGGGAATGTTCAAGTATGTAAAGGATAGAATTTTATTTCCATTTAATAATAAATATAAAAAACTTTAGATAGTTGTCATGTTTCACAACAATGTTGAAAAGTAGCATCTCTAGTGTCTAAAACTAGAGTTTTTAAGTCTCGCTTTGTAAGCGGATTGCTCCGAGGCGGAAAAAAATTCAAGTAAAAATTGAGTTTTAAAGACTCGAGTTTCGAAAAACGCAGCTATAGGGACTTAAAAACGTCACTATAGTGCTTAAAAATGGAGTTATAAAAAAATTTAGCAGAAAAACGCCGCTATAGGGCTTTAAAACGTCACTATAGGACTTAAAAACACCACTATAGGGCTTCCTGAACCTGGTATTGAACAGTTATGAAAAAAATTTGCAGGAAAACGCCGCTATAGGGCTTTAAAACGTCGCTATAGGACTTAAAAACGCCACTATAGGGGCGATAAAACTAAATTTTTTTTTTGCATAAAACTCAAGTTTCTAAAACTCAAGATGTCTAGTTTCCCTTTTAGTTTCAATCGTTGCCTAACTAACTATATACAAAGCTTTTGCACAACTATTCTGCACATTCTCCCTAAAGGATAACAAACTCTACTGTCGTGTCTTGTACTTTGTTGAGTCACTGTATCTCGAGTCGACATCCTAATAACTCCTAGTAAAGTCAAGTAAATACACAAATCAATGTCAGGCTATGTATTGGGTTTGAGGGGTTTTCAGCCTCTTCACCCAATCATCAATATCAGCCTTAGCCAAGGAAAGGGAAATGGGTCAAGCTTCTCTTTACTCACCAACTCCAACTATGTCTTTTCCAATTCCATTTCAAAACATCTAGTATTATCATTATGGAGCTCTCCAACTATAACTACAACATCATCATCATGTACTCCAAAACTAAAGACCCAAGCAACAAAGTCCCAGGCTGGTCCTTCTTCTTCATGGCCCCAACAACAAAGTCAAAAACAAGAAGAAGAAGAGGAAGAAGAAGAAGAAGAAGAGTTTCAATTAGTGACAGCAATAAGAAGCCAATTCAACGACATTTTAATTCTCGATACTCCAAATTCCAGGATGCTGCTTCTCGACGCTACCTGTAAACTTTTTCATAATAAAGTCTAGTTATTAAAACAACTTCACTCACCCCTACTCTTTGAGTTCACTTCTGACCCAGTTATCTTTCTGTGTTTTCTTTATGTTAATGTATGCAGATAATGTTCATAGCATTCTTTACAAGGACCGGAAATGGACTGGTTCCTATTGGGTATGTCAAGCTTTTCTCTTTCTTTATTGTTTCCTTTATTTGCTTGAATATGATAATTGAAACCAGATAATTGCTGCCAATTAAGCATATTAATTTAATGAATTATGCAAATTATTAGATTGTGTCCTACTTTTGGTCTTATTGTTGACAAAAAATATTCATGATATTCCTTTTTCTGGGCTCGGTATTGAAGTAGTACTTAGTGGTCATAACTCATAAGCCTCTTACATATAGCAGGCAGTGTGAGAGTACTAATGTCAATAAGTTGGATATGCATATTTTTGCTTTCAATCAATTTCCTATGTACTCTTGGCATCTTAAGAAATTAGTATAATTGTTGTTTAGTAGTGTGCTGATGAGGTTATTGTTTATCCTTTTTTTTTTTTTTCTTATTTTGTAATAAAATATCTTCACCTTTTGACTTTCAAATTTGATATATGGGTTTCGCCAATTGTTTCCCCAATGTCGTATCATAATCTTACAATTGAACAAAAATTCTAGTTTGAATAGTAAAGGGGAAAGTAGTTCTTAGTACTACCTGGTGAAGAGCACAAATGAACATTATAATTCTCTTGCACTAGAGTACCTTTTGTGGTAGATTTTGTCTTTTGTCTTATCTCTCATAACCTGCTTGGTCTCAATACTTTTATTTGAAATATATTTGTCTCAAGAGTGATGAGCTGGATCCTAAGGCTTTCACTGGATTTTCTTGAGGCTTCAGCAAGAGAGAGAGGATGAATAGGATTGAAATCTGCTTTAAGATAATTTTTGGCTCCATTGATGTAATTTTTCTTGAGCATGTCTACTACTAATCAGATCTCATGTCTCTTCTAGGCTTCTAGCAAATTGGTACTTGAGAAGGTGGAAGGGAGTGGACAATGTACTTGTTTCTGTTGTTTTTTTACTTTCCAATTAGAAATTCACCTAATTTTTTGCCAATATTGCTATTAAGCATGTTGGCATATTCACAAGTGAGTGACGTGGTTGTTTAAGTAGTAAAGTCCCATATTGGATAATAATGACAAGAGTGAGTAGTTAATCACATAATTGGGTCCATTGGCTATAGCTTTTGGGTCTAGTGGTGCCCCGATATATTATATTAACTCCTCAATTGGAATCTTCCCAAGGTGTTATCTGCCCAACAAAGTAGATAGGAGTGTACATTAAATAATAACCATAAACTAGTCAACTACTGTCACCAGGCAACCATGCTTAGTTGTCTGCACAAAGATAGATCCCCTTTCAGTTGATACAATATCTGATGAAGGTCATGAAGAGTGGGTGAAAAGAGAATTGTGTAAATTTCATCCTTCGAACTTACTAATAAATAAAAAGGGGGAAAAAGAGTATAGGATGTGAGAGAGAGAATCCATAATGACTAATTAATTATCTTAAATTATAGAGTTCCTACCACTTATGTTTCCTCTTGACACCACATGCTCTGAGTCCTGCTTTCCATGTCCTGAAGTTTTCCTGTTATTGTATGACATGGCAGAGTCTTTAACTTTTCCATGTAGACGGTAAGTGACTGGTTCATTTACATGGTTTTCTTCCTTAACTGATGTGTTTTCCTTGGGAAGTTGAGGGAAAAAAAAAAAAAAAAAGCTTTTTTCTGGTGTTTGATGCCACTCCATTCATCCTTTGGAGTAGCCTTAAAATTTCAAGAAGAATATTGTATTTTATGATCTTTGGGATCTATTCATCTGATAAGACGCTAAGAATTCTCATAACAAAAAAATGTATGATAAGCTTTTTACAACTTTTTAGAGGGCAATGGATTTTTTTTTTTAATGACATGGAACCTCACCAAGGCAGGGCCCCTTGGACCCATCCTTATGAGTAATTCACAGATACATGACTCCACCCACCAGAAAAAATATATATATTATACTACCAATCTCAGCTGTCCATTCGATGTTAAAAAGCATTCAAATGTTTAATTTTATGTTAAGGTTATCACTACCTGATTATTTTTCTCAAATTCTTTGTACTTGGAGAAATAAAGAATACAGCCATGAGGAAGTTACATCCTGCTCGTTTACCCTCACTCTCTGTGCAAACATTTATGTGTGCTTTTGTGTGTATGTGCATGTCTTTTAATTGAAAAATAAAATTCCTTTCCATTGATGGGTTCTTTGAATGTGTTGCACTATATAGGATGAGTTTGCTAGCTTGCCGGCTATTGTCCCGAAAGGTCCCATTGCTATCTTTGGTTTGGTAACTCTTTGGAATAATGTGGATATCTTCTTTGAGATTATTGTAATATATATATATATATATATATCTATCTATCTATCTTACCGAACCAAACTTGTTATTTCATGAATGAAATATTATTCTAACTGTGTCAGGGTGGCGGAACTACTGCTCGTCTAATGCTTGACTTGTGGCCATCATTGCAACTTGAAGGCTGGGAGATTGATGAAATTGTAGGGTACACTAAGTATCTTGTCCAATAGATTTATACAAATATATATTATTTAAAATAATAGTTTCCATCATAATAAGGGACACTGTTGGTTTTGCAATTACTAACTATCAGTAATGCACTTCAAAATTTTGAGATCCCAAAGACCAGACAACTTAATAATTTAAATTTCTTAAGGCTGTATATATTATAAAGATCTAGGACCAACTTCAAGCTCAAAGATCCCAGAAATTACATTGATCAACTAATCTTTTAAAGGAATCCCACAAAAAACCTCTCACAGTGTGCTAGTTATACCACCTAGAAATTCTGATTTGAGAAGCATTGGCCTGGATCCTCTTAAAATGTCAATATCTTAATAAAGTGCATCCATTGACATACACCATATATCTATGAACCTCTAAAACTTAATGGTCTCTTGATCTATTGTCATATGAAAAGCTCAAGAAGGTATTAGTACTAAGAGGGAATCACCTAGTTCTTCCTACTAGGGTATTTCTTTAAAATAATGAAATGAACAATACATTATAGAACTTCTCTCAAGAATATATGCAGTGTTGACTGTTTATGCACATTGTTTGAAGCTGCTTCTGTATTGTTAGAAGTATTAGGATTCCCAATAACTTAAGTTTTTGGGACAATCAGTAATTTAAAATGGTATTAGAGCAAGAGGTCCTAAGTTCGATCATTGTCCTCTCTACTCTATCTCCCATTTAAATTCTCACGTATTGGGCCTCAACTATTAAAAGGTATTTTGAGCCCACACGTGAGGGAGACTGTTAGAAATATGTGGTTAAATGATTAAATTTGTCATATCTCATAGCTTAAGCTTTTAGGACAATCAATAATTTAACATGTATTATTGCAACTTCACTATTTCATAGTCTTTTGCAGTAATGTCTCAAAAGTAAGAAAAAAGATTAATGAGCCTATTTCAATTAGCAATCTTAATTTGAAATTTATATTCCATCGAAATTTATTTATTGTAGGATATGAAAACACATTGTGCAGCAACATTGAGATTTTATAGGGCCCTCTATTTATTGCTAAGCACTTAGTAAAGGTGCAAGTATAATATCAGCTACTATATTGCAATTATGAAGCACAGTAGTGGTGGAAGGAAAGTTATAATAATTTCAGAGGCTTATAATGGTGTGGATTTTCTAGTTTTCTATCAGCTTTGAAGAAACTTTTTTCTCCTAGCTATAGGATCAAATAGGAGCACTATATGCTGCTTTCCTACTAAGTAACATGGTTTAAAAAACATATTAGCAATAATACTTACATTGGATGTTATTCCAGTGGTTTTAATCCAATTGTTTTCTTACACTGATAGCATTCTGCATTAATTAAATGCTTGAAAGCTTTTGGTTCCCGGGTTGACTGCATCCATAGCTCATAATTTTTCTATTCTAGTTGATTGAGAAATCGAGAGAATATCTTGGGCTTTCGGATTTTGAGAAATGCACTGTAGCTGGTGGCATTCTTAATGTTCATATTGGGGATGCACTTTCACAGTCAGTTAATGCTTTTGGAGGGTTTGCTGGTGAGATTCCTTTCTGCATTGCTTTGTATTACCTATTTCATCTCCTTCTGTTTCTTTTTAGGACTTTTTGGATGGTTTAAATTTTGGAACTAGATTTATGTTTTGGGGTACTTCTGGATGGGTTGTGGGTCTTGTTAGTCTCTTGGTGGACTTCTCTACTTATCTTTTTTTTTTTAAATATATAAATAAAACAAAAAGGGTGAAGCATGATTATTGTTTGAATTCTTATAGTTTTTGTCATCATATTATTTAATTGCACTTCAATCTCTTGGAAATGCCTCCTTTTACTAACTCATTTCTTCCTTTTCACAAGGATGGCTTTTAGTTGTACTTCGCTCCCCTTTGTCTCACTAAGTTGCGCTTGAAATGATAACAGGCATTGTCATTGACTTGTTTTCTGGTGGAAAAGTATTGCCGCAGTTGCAAGAGGTTTGTTTCTCACTTTTTTACATGAAGGGTTGGGACTTGGCTTTTGACATGGTGCCATGGTCTTTCATATTTCCTGTTCAAAAGTTCTCCAACACAGTACAAATGTTGTTTTAACTTTAAATTTGTTAAAAGTTTCAATCATCTCTTCAATTGTTAATGCACTTCACTGTTATCATCTTGTCCTTTGGGCCAAGGTTCTACACACTCTCTGCTGTCATCCACAAACACTGCTTGACTATTTCTTTGTTGATTTTTCCTTGCTTTCTGATTTTTGGCAGGTTCAAACCTGGTTAGAATTGAATGATAGATTAATGCCAAATGGTCGTCTCATGGTGAACTGCGGTGGCATTGATGAAGCAACTGATGTGATAGATGGAGTGGTTCATCCCAAAAATTCTTCAATTGATGGTACCTGGGTGCAAAATTATACTATTAAGGCACTATCCAAAGCATTTCCTGGAAAAGTAGGGATTCTTTCATGAAAATATTATGTTCATTTGTGAACCAACATGGCTGCATCATTTTCAAGAAATACATAGTAGTATTACAAAATAAATCCAAAAGGATGAGCAACTTTTACAGTGCATTGAAGAGAAAGTTCAGAAAGGAATTTAGGATATGTTTAGTTGTCCAGTGTTATTCAATTTCAATGGTTCCAATCATATTTTGCAAACACATAAAATGCCCCTATTACAGATTTTTTTTTTTCCAACCATTGCACTCTGTGATGGTTGAAAGTTGGAACTCTTAAACCTTTCATAAAATTGTATGCAAAACACAATAAAACATTTTAATTTCAATGGACATTCAAACAGGCCCTTTGCCTGGCCAATTTAGTGTTAAGAAATGGTAGAAAAGGTAATCTTTGATGGTTGAAAATCTTAAGTCTTTCATAAAATTGTATGCAAAACACAATAAAACATTTTAATTTTCATTGGACACTCAAACAGGCCCTTTGCTGCAGGGCCAAGAAATAAAAGAAAAGGTGATCTTTGTTTTAGTGGCCGTAGATATGACTCTTAGACTCTAATTGTGGACCATCTTATGCATTGTTTGATAATAGCATAATTTCACTTGAGAAGCTAATAATAGGTTGATACTTGATTAGAACAGTAGAGAATCTATAGAGAATGGAGAATCAATGGTTAGCTTATGGCTAGTAATTATCAAAACTGAACCTTTGGTGGTTTGCTTGATGATTGTTAAGGGTGGATCAGAAATGAAACTCAGTATAAATTTTTGTCTCATTAACGATGGTAATGGAGTGGATTTAGTGATAAAAATGATGCAATTTTTGTCTCATTAACGATGGTAATGGAGTGGATTTAGTGATAAAAATGATGCAGGACAGAAGAATAGGATTCTTGAAGACACCTTAAGTAATTTATACTAATAGGACTCAGGACTTCTTAAACAAGAATATCAAGCTTCAATGGGCTAGGCATGTGGACAAGGACAGACATAATAAGATTTTTGTAGGGTTCTTCATTACTTATAATTCTCGTATCATATTGTTGAAGTTATGAATTTAATCCAATTGTGACAGGGGAGCAATGCTTGTAGCTTCTTGCTCAAGCTGGTGTCAGTGAGACATTCCTAGCTTGCATAGTCTGATTAATCATCCAATAGATTGTAAACATTGATTATAAAGGAGCATGTATTAAATTATGATGCGCTTTTCCTTTTCTGTAAGTTTTGAGTTTCTTGTTACTATTGTCCAGTGCCTCTAAGACAGAAGAAAACTAACAGTTTGATATTTGAATGACAGTTAAGCTGGAAGAGAAAACCAAACAAAGAAGGTGAAAATTATCTTGCTCTCACAGGACCCTTGCCAGATTTGATTTCATGGTCTGCTATAGTCCCAAATCCACTGAGGACAACAGTAAAGCAATGGAAGCCTTGTGGAACCTTTTCATGAAAGCCTGCATCGAAACCTCCTTGTGCTCTTTTTGGAGTCATTTCACTAAACCACAATGAATTATGTGACATAAAAGAGAGTTGTGTGTTCTGACTTCTAAGGTTCTATCCAGTGTTTATACTATTTTCTTTCTATACCCATCCTCTACTTAAAAGTCCACTGTTCCAGTTATTAAGGAGATGAATTTTAAATGCAAAAAGTAGCTGGTTGTAGCTCAATATGTTGACAAAGTGCTATGTTGTAATTTACTTTTCTAATACAGAGGATCACAGCCGGTGTTATTAAACCTAGCCGGTGGGTTAGACTGGTAACCTTGTGACCTAGAACATTGACCGGTTTGGGTCATCAATTAGATCAGATGTGCATAAGACCTGGTCAAAACTGGTAAAACCTGGTAAGTTTTAAGCAAACTGTATGACTTGGCTAGGTTTTAATAACCCAGTTGGGTTTGTAAATTATGTAAAATTGAATTAATAGGTCCACTCTATTAAATTTTTTACTGTTTAATGTATGATATATGATAATTTAAATACAAGAAAACCTTAAGAAATTTTTTTAAAAAATGCACTTTTCAGTTTCATGTAGCCAATTACCATGTAGGTATAAGTATATGAGTATATGTTATATAGTTTATTTCTTAAACTCTCTTTTTCTTTTTTTTTTTGGGCCTTTTTTGTTTACTTCTTTTTGTTCTTTATTTGTTTATTACTTTAAGTTTAAGCCTTTAACCCCTTTTTTTTTCTCTTCTTTTGTTTATGTAGTTTGAAATTTTCCTTTTTTTAATATACAAAATTTTAAGACATGTAACAAGATTTTATTTAGCAAAATTTTTGTTGCAATCTTATGATATTTGTTTATTTTGCTTGTGAATTTTATAGAATTTCTAATATTGTTGCTTGTGAAACCTTGATTTTGAACTATAATGGCCAGTTTAATTTAGGTATATACTTCTTTTTTTAAAATTTACATATTCATGTTATGATTTCTCAAACTTGTTTTTATATATATTTAATTTTTAAAATCTTTTTATTTGACCATGCAGCTTGACGTTGAACCAATGTTTGGTCTGGGTCTAATAACTATGCTTGTAACAAATTGGACTTTAATTAATTATTGCTGAGAACAATTTTTTCACACCACGAGTTTGTTTGGAATCCGTTTATTTTATTGAAACTGAAAATTTTTTGCCAAAAGTACTGTAAATAAAGATAAAAATTAGTTGAAATAGTATAATGGGACTTATGAATAATACCAAAAAGTACAGTAGAACCCATAAATAATATCAAAAATAAGCTGAATAGAAAAATAAATTGGCAAAATTAATCTTGCCAAACGGACACCACATGTTACTATTTTATTGGCAACTCATGCTACTGCAATATTATCATGAATTTTGGATAAATCTCATTTAAATCCTTATAGCAACTACATAAATTGATGCAAAATTGTGCAAAATAGAAAAAAGTATTCATTTTACACATTTTGAGAAAAAAAAAAAAAAAAAAAAAAAAAAAAAAAAAAAAAAACCACATAAGTGGTGTAAAATTGTGCATTTATTATTTTATTAGTTTTTTCTCTCTCTCGTCTCTGGTGCTCTCCTTTTTCTCATCCCAGCAGTCATCTCTGATTCCTCCCCTCCTTAACCACAGCCGTCCGATCAACATCAAACTCACACCTCACTGCTCAACAACCTCCTTTCTTCAATCGAGGCCGGCGACAATCTCCACGCCCTATCTTCCGACGTCTCTAGACTCGTCCTTCAACAACTTGCTAATGAAGAGTCCTCCTCCGAGTTGCTCCACCACATTGAGTCCTTCCTTGTTTCAGAATTCGAAGACGACGAGGACAAGGCTTATAGAGCGTTGCTCGTGATCGTGATCAGTATCGCCGTCGCCGCGTTCCTCGCCTTCATTCAGTGCAACATGACTGGGTGAGTCACTGAAAAAATTGCAACTTTTTGAAATTTGAATGACAAAAGATCGAACCCTAAGTCCTCGAAACCACCATTGTGAGTGTGACTCACCCAGTCATGTTGAAAATCTAATTGAAAATCTTTTGAGAGAATTTGGCTATTCATGAAAGAAACTCTTTTGAGAGAATTAGGGATTTACATTCATCTTCAGATGATGGTGTGATCCATATAACAACATCACGAACAACATCATGCATCTTCACGGTGCCCTTTTTGGAACCATCTTCCAACAAACAAGAGTCCTTTAGATTTTCAATTAAAGCTATTCCTCTATTGACTGAATCCACATATTTCCGTTGTTCATCTATCAAACCTTCTGCTCGCCAATGCAGTACTAGTTAAAACAAAGAGCAGAATAGGGAACAAGATTTTGTTCAATCAAAGTTTATGGAAGGAATTAAACCATTTGCAAAAGCAATTGCAAGAGAATGTTGATGTTTTAAATGATGAAGAAGCTTGGCAATTGTTCAGTCAAAAGGCAGGAGATGTGGCTTATTTGGAAGGAATTAAACCATTTGCAGAAACAATTGCAAGAGAATGTTGCGGATTACCTCTAGCCATCATCATTGGGAAGATGCCTTGAAAGAGATGCAAAGGTTAGTGCCTTCTGTAGAAGGCTTTTAAGGATAAGGTCTATAAGCCTTTGAAGTGGAGTTACGACTCATTACAAGGTAACAACGCAAAATCTTGTTTCCTATACTGCTCTTTGTTTCCTGAGGACTTCTCAATTGAAGTTAGTGAACTAGTACTGCATTAGCGAGCAGAAGGTTTGAGAGATGAACAGCAGAACTATGTGGATTTAGTCAATAGAGGAATAGCTTTAATTGAAAATCTAAAGGACTCTTGTTTGTTGGAAGATGGTTCCAAAAAGGGCACCGTGAAGATGCATGATGTTGTTTGTGATATTGCTATATGGATCACATCATCATCTGAGGATGGATGTAAATCCCTTGTTTGCTCAAAGTTTTGCTTGAGTGAGATTTCAGTTGGAGAGTTTTCAAATTCTCCCAAAAGAGTTTTCAAATTCCCTCACTTCCTCTCCCCATTCCCTCCTTTCTCTCCTCCCTTCCCTTTTCGCCCACTGCATATTCTCCGACGCCAAGTCCCTCCTCGTCTCCTTCATTGCCTCTAACTGCCACCACCAGCTCCACCACCTCCTCCTCCTCCACCCGGCTCGCCTCGCTCCCAAAGCCCTTCTTGACACCTCTATTGGTGCTTATGTCCAATCCAAGCAGCCCCACCTCACCGCCACAGATTTTCCACAAGATGAAGCGCCTTTGTCTCCCCCAAAATTCGCTTACTTGCAACACACTCCTCAATGCTCTGGTGAGACACCCGTCCACGTATTCGATTTTGTTTTGTAGAGATGTTTTTAAGGATGCTGTTAAGTTAGGTGTGAATTTGAATACTAATAGCTTTAATATTATGATTTATGGGTATTTCTTGGAGAACAAGTTTAGCGATGCTTTAGGGTTGGTGAATAAAATGAGCGAGTGTGGTTGTTCGCTTGATAATGTGAGTTATAATACAATATTAGACGTGTTTTGTAAAAAAGGGAGGTTGAATGAGGCTAGGGATTTGTTGTTGGATATGAAGAATAGAGGGTTGTTGCCGAATCGGAACACATATAATATTTTGGTTCGTGGGTATTGTAAGATGGGGTGGTTGAAGGAGGCGGCGAGTGTGATGGAGTTGACGACGAGGGATAATTTGTTGCCTGATATTTGGACATATAATATGTTGATTTGGGGGTTGTGTAAGGAGGGTAGGATGGAGGAAGCTTTTAGGTTGAGAGATGAGATGGAGAATTTGAAATTGTTGCCAGATGTGGTTACGTATAATACGTTGATTGACGGGTGTTTTGAGTGGCAACTGGCAAGGAAGTTCAGATGTGTCGAAGTTGATTGAGGAAATGAGTGAGAAAGGAGTGAAGACAAATGCAGTTACTCATAATATATTGGTTAAGTGGTTTTGTAAGGAGGGGAAGATGGAAGAAGCAAGTAATACTGTGAGGAAGATGGACGAAAATGGGTTTTCTCCGGATTGCGTTACTTACAATACTTTGATTAATGGGTATTGTAAAGTAGGGAACATGGGGGAAGTGTTTAGAATGATGGATGAGATGGGTAGGAAAGGCTTAAAGATGGATACTGTTACCCTTAATACCATTCTACACACTCTTTGTGGGGAGAAGAAGCTTGCTGAGGCTTATAAGTTGCTCTATAGCGCCACTAGGCGAGGTTATATTATTGATGAGGTAAGCTATGGAACTTTGATGATGGGATACTTTAAGGATGAAAATCCGGACAAAGCCTTGGAGGTTTGGGATACGATGAAGGAGAAAGGAGTCCTTCCCAGTATTGTCACCTATAACTCTATAATTGGAGGACTATGCCAATCTGGAAAAACTGATCAAGCAATAGACAAATTGAATGAGCTTTTAGGGAGTGGTTTTGTCCCAGATGAAACTTCATACAACACAATTATACATGGTTACTGCCAGGAGGGGGATGTTGAGAAAGCATTTCAGTTCCACAACAAAATGATCGAGAATTCATTTAAGCCGGATGTGTTTACGTGTAATATTCTTCTCCGTGGGCTTTGTAAAGAGGGTATGCTAGAAAAGGCTCTTAAGCATTTCAACACATGGATTTCAAAAGGGAAAACAATTGATACAGTCACTTACAACACATTGATTTCAAGCCTATGCAAAGAGGGGAGATTTGAGGATGCATTTGATCTTCTTGAAGAAATGGAAGAGAAGAAATTAGGTCCTGACCAGTATACATATAATGCCATTCTTGGTGCGCTTACAGATGCAGGCAGAATTAAGGAAGCAGAGGAGTTTATGTCAAAAATGGTTGAAATGGGAAAACTATCTGATCAGTCATCACAACTGGGCAAGGGGCAAGATGATGGAAACCATGATAATCCAGAAGGGTCTGATTCAAGTTCTATTGCTTATTCAGAACAGATCAAGGAGCTGTGTCCTCGAGGGAAATACAAGGAAGCAATGTGCATTAATGAAGAACTCACTCAGAAAGGTGTCTCTGTAAATAAATCCACTGTATTTAGTTTGATGGATGGCCTGATCAAGAGGCAAAAGAGCATATCAAAGGCTGCCTGGTTGTAGCGATTTTTTCAGCATGGACAAGTACACGGTCATCAACATGCTCTACATGGCATCACACATAAGGATTTAAGGTAAGATGTTTCCTTCTGCTTGGAATTGAGAGAGGAATGGTAGTGCATGGTTATCATCTGATAATGGTTGCCTAAATTATTTATTGAGTTATTCTATTAGTTACTATTTTTTTTTAAGATTTAGTGTTGCTATCAGTTGTGCTATCAGTTTTATTATTTTCCCCCTTTCATTTAGTGCTTTTGATTTTTAATTGTACCTAAACAGTCAATAATTTGGAACAACTGGCCGAGGCATATATACATAATCACTTGTATACCATATGAGAATGTCCATGTAATTTACACATTAGTGCATGGATTGAATGTACGAATGCATAAATCTGAAATTGAATAGTACTTTTACAATAATATCATTTACTTTTTACTTTAAAAAAAAATAGTAATTAAAAAAAAAATTACCAAAGAATTTACCAGTACGGTACATACCGGCCGGTACCGGTACGATATCGACCACATTGAAGTAAACAATGTAATGTGTATATTACTCCAAAAATTACCAAAGAATTTTGGATTTGATACCTGAATTGATCACTGAATGAATCTTTAATGGTTTGTCCCAAGAAAACATTTAGAGATCATATATATATATATATATATGAGTTCAAGTTACACTTGATGCAACTATAAATAACACATGTTCTAAACTATTGGATTTAAGTAAATCTAACGATAAAAAAATACAATCATTAATGTTGATATTCTGGTTGATCTCATTTATTATCCCCTATTTATGTCATTCCATATTTATCTCTAAAGCCAAAAAAAAATGTCTACGTCTCTCCCTCTCTCCTCCATTGCTCTAGGGTTCCACCTCCACGGCCAGGTTGCCGGCACCAAAAAAAGCCATAGCCCCACACATACCAGGTTATTATATATGCCATTTTATTTATTTATTTATAGAAATGATGGTATCCAGACTCTTTGAGTATTTAACTATTTTCTCAAGTGTATACAATTCTCCCGTCCCACATACACTAGGTTATTACAGGGAGGAATCCCTTGGAGGTATCCAGATCTCTTCAAGTATCTAACTATATACTTGATCTTATACATGTGTTTGTATTAAACAACAATTTAGAGACACATAATTGTTGGGCTTTGTGGAGCCTAGTTTATTTTTGGCCTGTTTTGTAGCCAATTGTAACCCTGTAAGCAGGATATAAGAGCAACTTTTATAATTAGGGTTTGTGACTATTACTGTGGTTGTGTTTTTAGAGAGAGAGAAAAACACTATAGCCACACTTTGTATTTTTTCCTGATAATAGTGAAATCTCTGCAACTCCGTGGACGTAGGCAAATTGGCGAACCACGTAAATACTGTCTTATGCGTGTGATTGTTTTCTTTGACGTGTTTTTACTCTATTTTTTTTGTTTCTCACAAGTTGGAATTTTAGTTGAATTCCTAACAACTGGTATCAGAGTCTAGGGTTAGGTTTGAGTGAGAGCAACGGCAGAGGAAGTAAGAAAGGTGTCTGGAATAGAAAAGTTTGATGGCACAGACTTTGGATTTTGGAGGATGCAAATTGAGGATTACCTTTATGGGAGAAAGCTGCATCTGCTGTTTCTAGGGGAAAAACCTAAGGCTGTGAAGGCTGAGGAATGGGCTCTTCTTGACAGACAGGTAGTGGGAGTTATCAGGTTAACTTTATCTAGGTCGATGCACACAATGTTGTAAAGGAGAAGACCACAGCAGATCTGATGAAGGCTTTATCTGGTATGTATGAAAAGCCATCAGCAAATAACAAGGTGCATCTGATGAAGAAACTATTTAATTTGAAGATAGCAGAGAACGCATCAGTAGCACAACATCTGAATGAATTTAACACTATCACAAATCAATTGTCATCTGTGAAAATTGATTTTGATGATAAGATTCGTGCTCTGATCGTTTTGGCTTCTTTGCCAAACAGTTGGGAGGCAATGAGGATGGCAGTAAGCAATTCTACAGGAAAGGAAAAACTCAAGTATAATGATATACGAGATTTAATTCTGGCTGAGGAGATTCGCAGAAAAGATGCAGGTAAAACCTCAAGATCTGGTTCTACCCTAAACCTTGAGACAAGAGGTGGAGGTAATAACAGAAATTCAAATCGGGGCAAATCAAAATCCAGAAATTCTAATCAGAACAGAAGTAAGTCTAGATCAGGCCAACAAGTACAATACTGGAACTATGGGAAAATAGGTCACTTTAGGAACCAATGCAAAAGTCCTAAGAAGAAGAATGAAGATGATTCTGCTAATGCTGTAACAGAAGAGGTACTGGATGCATTACTTCTTGCAGTAGACAATCCACTTGATAATTGGGTTTTGGATTCAGGAGCCTCGTTTCATACCACTCCACACTAAAAAATCATACAGAACTATGCTGAAGGTGATTTTGGTAAGGTGTCTTTGGCTGATGGTTTAGCCCTGGATGTTGTGGGTATGGGAGATGTCCGGATATTGTTACCCAATGGGTCTGTTTGGTTACTGGAGAAGGTTCGACATATTCTTGACCTGAGGAGGAATCTGATTTCTATTGGACAACTTGATGATGAAGGGCATGCAATACTATTTGTTGGTGGTACTTGGAAGGTTACAAAGGGAGCTAGAGTATTGGCTCGTGGAAAGAAGACTAGTACTTTATATATGACCTCAAGTCCAAGAGACATAATTGTAGTTGCTGATGCAAGTACTGATACAAGCCTATGACACTGCAGACTTGGTCACATGAGTGAGAAAGGGATGAAAATGCTGCTGTCAAAAGGAAAACTACCAGAATTGAAGTCGATTGATTTCGACATGTGTGAAAGCTGCATCTTAGGAAAGCAGAAAAATGTGAGCTTCTTGAAAACTGGCAGGACACCAAAGGTAGAAAAATTGGAGTTAGTACACACTAATTTGTGGGGGCCTTCTCCGGTTGCATCCCTTGGAGGTTCAAGGTACTACATCACTTTCATTGATGACTCAAGCAGAAAAGTATGGGTTTATTTTCTGAAAAATAAATCTGACGTATTTGAAACTTTTAAGAAGTGAAAGGTCATGGTTGAGATAAAAACAAGTTTGAAAGTAAAATGTTTGAGGTCAGATAATGGAAGAGAGTACATAGATGGAGGGTTCAGTGAGTATTGTGCTACACAGGGAATTAGGATGGAAAAGACCATTCCTGGGACACCATAGCAGAATGGTGTGGTTGAGCGCATGAACAGAACTCTTAATGAGCGTGCTAGGAGTATGAGGTTGCATGCTGGACTAGCAAAAACTTTCTAGGCTGATGCTATTAGCACTGCAGCTTACCTGATATACCGAGGGCCATCAGTTCCCATGAAGTTCAAACTTCCTAAGGAAGTTTGGAGCGGTAAAGAGGTAAAGTTTTCCCATTTAAAAGTTTTTGGTTGTGTTTCTTATGTTCATATTGATTCTGATGCTCGTAGTAAACTTAATACTAAGTCTAAAATATGTTTTTTCATTGGCTATAGGTTTTGGGATGAACAAAACAGGAAAATCATCAAAAGTAGAAATGTGATATTTAATGAACAGGTTATGTACAAGGACAGGTTAACTATAGTCTCAGATATTGCAGAGATAGATCAAAAAAAATCTGAGTGTGTCAACTTAGATGGATTGACTGAAAATACTGTCCAGAAAAGGGATGAAGAAACTAAGGAGAATGTAGATTCACAAGTAGATCAGAGTACACCTATAGCTGAAGTCCGTAGATCTTCCAGGAACATTAGACCTCCACAGCGTTATTCACCCGCTTTAAATTATCTACTATAAACTGATGGTGGTGAGCCAGAGTGTTATGATGAAGCCTTGCAAGATGAAAATTCAAGCAAGTAGGAGTCAGCCATGAAGGATGAGATGGATTCCTTATTGGAGAATCAGACATGGGAATTGATTGAATTGCCAGTAGGAAAGAAGACTTTGCATAACAAGAGTGTTATGATGAAGCCTTGCAAGATAAAAATTTAAGCAAGTGGGAGTTAGCCATGAAGGATGAGATGGATTCCTTGTTAGGGAATCAGACATGGGAATTGATTGAATTGCCAGCAGGAAAGAAGGCTTTGCACAACAAGTGGGTATATAGAATAAAGAATGAGCATGATGGTAGCAAATGTTACAAGGCCAGATTAGTTGTTAAAGGATTCCAGTAAAAGGAAGGCATTGACTACACAGAGATATTTTCTCCAGTTGTGAAGATGTCAACAATTAGACTGGTGCTAGGAATGGTGGCTGCAGAAAACTTATATCTTGAGCAGTTAGATGTGAAGACGGCATTCCTTCATGGTGATTTGGAGGAAGACCTTTACATGATTCAGCCAGAAGGGTTTATTGTTCAGGGACAAGAGAATCTAGTCTGCAAACTGAGAAAGAGCTTGTATGGCCTAAAACAAGCTCCTAAACAGTGGTACAAGAAATTTGACAATTTTATGCATAAAATTGGATTCAAGAGATGTGAAGCTGATCATTGTTGTTATGTTAAATTCTTTGACAATTCTTATATCATTTTACTGTTGTATGTGAATGATATGCTCATTGTAGGGTCTAGCATTGAGGAGATTAATAATCTGAAGAAGCAATTGTCAAAACAGTTTGCAATGAAGGATTTGGGAGCTGCAAAGCAAATCCTTGGTATGAGAATCATTAGAGACAAGGCTAATGGTACATTAAAGCTTTTACAGTCAGAGTATGTGAAGAAAGTTCTCAGCAGGTTCAACATGAATGAATCTAAACCAATAAGCACACTCTTTGGTAGTCATTTCAAACTGAGCAAAGAACAGTCACCGAAGACAGAAGAAGAAAGGGACCATATGAGCAAGGTGCCCTATGCCTCAGCTATTGGCAGCTTGATATATGCTATGGTGTGCACAAGGCCAGACATTACACATGCAGTGGGAGTTGTGAGCAAATTCATGAGTAGGCCTGGAAAGCAGCATTGGGAGGCAATCAAGTGGATTCTGAGATATATGAAAGGTTCATCAGATACATGTCTTTGCTTCACAAGTGCAAGTTTGAAACTGCAAGGTTATGTAGATGCTGATTTTGCTAGTGATGTTGATAGTAGAAAGAGTACTACTAGGTTTGTATTTACTCTGGGTGGTATAGCTATATCATGGGCTTTAAATTTGCAAAAGATTGTTACTTTGTCTACTATAGAAGCTGAGTATGTTGCAGCAACTGAAGCTGGAAAGGAGATGATTTAGCTACATGGTTTCTTAGATGAATTGGGTAAGAAGCAGGAGATGTGCATTCTACACAGTGACAGTCATAGTGCAATCTTTCTTGCCAAAAATTCGGCTTTTCATTCAAAGTCGAAACATATATAGACAAAATACCACTTTATCTGGTACCTTGTTGAAGATAAGCTGGTAATACTTGAGAAGATATGTGGATCTAAGAACCTGGCAGACATGTTAACTAAGGGTGTCACTATTGAGAAGCTGAAGCTGTGTGCAGCTTCAGTTAGCCTTCTAGCTTGAGGACAAGAGGATGAGTTGCAGGGATGAGGGATTGTTTTTAGAGGATAGCGGCTGATGTTGATGATTGAACTAGTCTCCAAGTGGGAGATTTGTTGGGCTTTGTGGAGCCTAGTTTATTTTTGGCCCGTTTTGTAGCCCATTGTAACCCTGTAAACAGGATATAAAAGCCGCTTTTATAATTAGGGTTTGTGACTACTACTGTGGTTGTGTTTTTAGAGAGAGAGAAAAACATTGTAGCCGCACTTTGTATTTTTCCCAATAGTGAAATCCCTGCAACTCCGTGGACGTAGGCAAATTGCCTAACCACGTAAATACTGTCTTGTGTGTGTGATTGTTTTCTTTAACGTGTGTTTTCTCTATTTTTTTTGTTTCTCACAAATTGGAATTTTGGTTGAATTCCCAACAATAATAATTACCAGCATTTCAAGATAAGGTCATTCCCACTTGTCTTAGAAGTTGGTGAACCTTCACTCACCTTTTGAAATCACCCCCACAGTAAAAGCTTGATGTTATGCTTGCTTTACTTTTCAGAAAACTATTTCAGAGAAATCCCTTGCTTTAGTTTGATTCTAAACTAGTGTAAAGAGGCAAAACTGTATGATCCAATGTATAAATTACATTACAAGGTTCATAAGAATCTAACCATAAAGTATGTCCTTAAAGTAGCTTCCATAATATAGTAAGTCTTTGTCTTTACGAAATGTGTCTGTTTGGCATTTTAATATTAAACAAAACTCTATCTCTATCTATAGAGCTTGTAGTAGAGATTTTGTGATATTGAGTTTTGAAAGCAATTTATGGTGAATAGTACTTGAAATATTTGGATTTATAGAGCACATCTAGTTGTACCGTAAGTAGGGTTTTTTTTTTTTTTTTTTTTAATACAATAAAATTTCAACTTGTAACTTTCAACAATAATTGTTCTTTATCATTAGTCCTAAACATCATTTAGTTTTTTGGTATAGGTGTGGTTCAAACCTTAAATCTCTTATTTGACGATAAATTTTTTTTTTTCAATTGAGCTAATTGAAACCCATGTAAATAGTGCTTTAAATAAACACATGAAACATGAACGATAAATTATAAAGTTCTTTCCTAAAACCTTTGACAAATTTGAAATTTTAATATAAAAATATATATAACAATAACCGACCCAGTATTTCTAAAATCATAGTTAGCCCTCGGAAGCATAGGATGTACGGCAAGACATTGTAGGTGCTATTTCTTGATATTCCCTAAATAAATTATTATGTATTTTTTTTTTTTCATTTTTTGTCACAAATTATGAAATGCATGTCTGATTTTGCTGAAATGCATATGTTTGCTTGCACTTTGCCTGTGACATTTTTGTACCTTTAAAGGTAAAATGAAGACATATTTTGCTAGTTTGTCATTGTTTTATCCAAAAGTCATCCAGCATCACCTTCGTATGTACTAGATTCAAATTATATATATTGCCAAAAGAAAAGAAGTTATTAATTAATGCCTCAAATAAAGAATACATATTCCTCAGACCAATTGCATCATTAGGAATTTTTATTAATTGATGCCAATTAGTTGTAGCTCAAATGGAAAATCTTCTCCATGCGAACAAGGTGAAACTTGAGGTTGTAAATTCAAGAGCTACTGAGTGTATGTGTAACCTACCATATTCGATATAAACTATATATGATATAAACAAAATTGGAGAATATAAATAAGAGATGACATTAAATTCCATACATTACTCCGATGTATGGAATTTGGTGCTGGTGTGCTTGATGCGGTTAGTATGGAAGGAATGGAACAGACACATGTTTGAGGATGTTGAGAGACCTATTGATCACTTGAATTTCATGTTGATTTGTACTTTCTTTGATTGGTCTCGGGCATTGGGCTTTACGCATTGTACTTCCATTTTTTAATTCCAACAGTTTGTTAGATCTTCTACTTGATTTTCTTGTAATTGTTCATGGTACTTTATATTCATCATCGTGAACATGGAGTATTTTTTTCATCTTTAATCAAACTATTATTACTTATAAAAAATGAAATTTAAAAATTAAAATGATAATTTATATTTACATATATTACTTTATTATTCTATGAGAAATATTATGTCCATAGCACTACTGATCCCTGGTAATGGGAATTTATGCCAATACTATTGATCCCTAGTAATGGAAATTTCTACTTTTGCTATTATTGACTTGGCATACTAAACAATGGTCAAATGTTTGTGTTGTAGCAAGATCGCCTAGCACAATTTCTCCTTTCTTCTTTTTCTTCTCCTTGACATTGAATAAAACCAAAACTTAATACAATGCAAAAATCAAAGAACAGAAAATTTAAGGATAGATAACTGAGGAATCAACATTTTGGCTAGCTTTGAGTCAGCACCAAGTACGAGAACAAACTTCTAGAAGTCAGCACCTAGGGGTAGCTCAAGTCAGCACTAGAACATTGGAAGGAAAATTCCAAGAGAAATTTATAAGTCTATCAAAGTGTAAACAAAACTGAATCATGGGTTCTTTAAATAGAGTTCCAAACTTATTATCCTTGTAGGGATTGAAAATAACGTTACTATAGAAATAATTTAAACTCCTAAACCTAATACAAAAAAAAAATAAATAAATAACATTTGCGTATAAGAAATCCTAATTATTATATGATTGGGCTTAGGAGGCTTCATCCATAAGGCCACAAGTTAGGTCATCATCTTTTTACGTCTATGCCCATATGTTTGCATTATTGGAGGCTATATCTTGTGTCCGCACCGCTCCTCCTCTTCTGTGCACTGTTACTCTTCACATCCAAAGCAAAGCCTCCTGGACCTCTCTCCTTCTTTCTTTAGGTTCTAACCATAACCCTTCTCTTATAGGTGAAAATGTTGGCTTATGGCTGAACTACTTGTATGGTTCTACCAAAAAAATGAATGAAGTCTTATTAGTCATTACTCCTTAGTGCACTTATGACTTAGCCAAAAGGGAGAAAAGAAAGAAGATAATACCCTTAGTTCTATCACGAAATTGGTTAAACATCTGATGCAATAATATGTTTCCACGGATTCTCAAGCATTGATAAATTTAAATTTGCTTACTTTTAGCTGCTGCAGTCATAATAATAGCTTGTTAATTGTAACAATGATCTGCAGCAAAGACAATATCGTGAAAAGTAAAGCAGGATATGTGGAAAAAGATTCATGTAGCTGACCCTATGTAGTCAGGATCGATGCTTGGTTGCATTTTTAACCTTCTATTAAAATCTAATTTATTTTGCAGTTCTGTGAGTGGTTGGAGACTACTAAGCAACATGACCTTACTGAACAAGATCATGCTGCTCGCCTTGATTTGATTGCTAAAGTACATGGTATCCAGAAGGCAGAGAAGTACATTGAGAACATCCCCAAGTCTTTCAAAGGTGAATTAGTATACCGAACCCTCCTAACTTGCTGTCTCCATCTCATATAATTAAGGTATCGGACGAGACAGGGAGGAGCAAGCCCAGTTCATGTGTTACGGGTTAGTGTTGGACTGACTTTGTTTTAGTTTCGTTACGGGTCAAAAAAAAAAAAAGAAAATGGCAACGACAGTGGAAAAGTTAACAAAGATCACAATTTTTTTGAATATCTTCATGTTTTGCTATTGTTTCTGGTATCAAATAAGCTACACAAGTTATATGAGCAATTTGGTTGATTTTGTAGAGCCTTTGATTCATAATTCATATATTTTTCTTTCATTCCAACCGTTTTAGTGTTAGACAAAAGCAGCATTATAGATAAATTATGTTTTCATTTGTTTGATTAAAAATTATGCATAAACACACCCACCAGGTGGGTCTTGAACCCGATTCACCTTACTCTTACAAGGGAAAGAGGTATCATTTGAGCTTGGTCTATGAGAAAATGGAGTAATTATGAAGTATAATCGGGTTTTGTTGTCTAGTTTGAATGCTTTAGATCACATAAAAGAGTTATTTGAAAATTCTGGGACTGCTAATCATGTTCCACAATTTAATATAATATTAGTCGCAAACCTACGCATTGCGCGAGATAATTTTTTTTTAGGGTGATCTTGTTATATATATTTGGGGTAATAAGTAATAACACTCTCCCATTTTGTTTATATTAATAACAAAATATTTTAAATTTATTTAAGAACTTGTTTATAAATGTTTAACCATGGTTAGTAAAGACATTACTCATAACTTTAGAATTAAAATACAAATTTATAAAATACCAAAAGATTTGAAATGACAAATCTCTCCATAACTCATTGGGAAAAGAAAAGGGAAAAAAAAAGAGCAAAAGACATTACTTAATATTTTGAAATACACTTTAATTTAAAATTTTAAAATAAGAGAATTTAATTTTAAAATTAAGGATAATTTTGGAACCTACCTTAAGTACAGGCAGGTTAGTACACAATATTTTAATATTAATTTAACAAAGTTTGGTTAAACAAATGTAAAAGGTGGAAATATTTTTTCCTTTCAAATTTGGGGTAGAGTGTCATTTCTTCAAATCTCAAGGAAGGGAAATGTAATTACCTCTATATTATTATTGTTGTTGTTGTTGTTGTTGTCATTCTTGTTGTTATTAATAATTGATTTTTCATTTTCTTTTAAGTTAGTAAAAACCTTACATATACCTTTTTATTTATTTATAAAATATACATTTTTTTAACCTTTACATATCTTTTTTTTAATGTGAATCTTTACATATACCTTAAATAAACTCTATATATTCCACTTCTTTAGATGTGTAAAATCATAGACTACTACTTCACAATGATAGTAGCTAATTAGTTTTATCAATTTTTTTCCATAATTTCATTTATAACGTTTTTTACTATTATCATATATTTACTAGCTAATGATTTTCATAACAAAGGTGTTAAATGAGATGTAGCATTGTTTATTAGATTTTTAAATGTAATTGTGTATGAAGATTACATTTATATATATATATATATATATATATATACACATACACACACATACATACATATATATATATATATATATATATAAAAGTTAAATGAAATGTCAAAAAAGGGATTTTAAAATTTCTAACTTTATTTCTTATGTAATTTCTATTATTACATGAGAACATCTCTTTTTAGTTATGGATTAGAGTTTGATTAGTTTTAAGTTTAAATATATTGCTATGATTGTGTATAATAATTGATTACTGATTCAATTTTTGAGTGAATGTAACAGTTGATTTTATTGCACCGTAATGTTTTTAATGTTCTCCATATTGGTCATATTTATTTTTTATTTTTACTTCTCTTTACAACCTCTTTTTTTTCCAATTAATAGTTACTAATTGACATTTGATTTTTTTTTTCTTTACCATCTCTCTCTCTCTCTCCCCATAAGTAACCTATTGTTTTCCAAAATTTGATGATGATTTTATTGCATTAAATATGCATTGAAGTTTTTTTGTTCATTTAATTTTGCTACTCTTAAGTTAGTATATCCATAATTATTAGTTTCTTTATATTATATTTGGTTTGATATCCTCATTATTATTTTATTTTTTTAATTTAGTGTTTCCCATTTGGCATTTGTTTTGTATTATATTTTTTCTTTGATGTATTGGGTTTGAGAATGAGTGTGTCCCTAGTATTACTCCACTTTATGATGACACTTTTATTTATTGAAATTAAGTAAAATTTTTAATTTTTAAATAAAAAGGAGAGAAAAATATAAATAATTTAATGATATGGAAGATGTGAGGAGATGAATAGTGATATTAAGGTAGAAGGTAGTGGAGAGACGAAAAGATAAAGGTAAGGAAAAAGCATGGACAAAGTGTAAATGAAAAAAAAAAGTACAATTTTTTAAGGACAATTTTATTATTTAAATAAAATATTCCATGTTTAATTATTAAAAATAAAAAAGAGAGAAAATATAAATAATTTAATGGTGTTGAAGATGTGACTTATTTTAAATGTTGAATAACATAAGATTAGAAGAAAAAAAAAGTAAAAATAAAATATATAACAATAAATACCAATAAAGAGAACAATTGCACATAAAAGATTTTTTTTCTTTCTTATAACTCAAATTAAGATTGATGGTTTTTTTTTTTTTTAATATGTGTTTTAGGGTTGTGCTTTTTTAATTTCCCATAAGAAAGTCTTTTCTTTCCCTTTTATAATTTTGATTGAGTTTTGGTTTGGATTAATACTTAGTTGTTTTTGGAAATAGAAATTTGAATATGCTTGCTAATTTTTTGACTAATAAATTATTATAAAATCTATTTTTTATTTCTTTAGTTTTATTTTAATTTTGGTTAAGTTAACACTGTAATTTTGCGATTATTTTTTATTATTATAATAATTTCCTTATTCTTTAAGAGATGAATATGGTTCACCTAAAAATTATTAATGAAATACACACAAAAAAAAAATATTAAAATGATATATTTGTAGAGATAAAAAGATTTTAAAAAAAAAAGTGTAAAAATCTTTTCTTTTCTTTTTTGGAAAAAAAGACTATGCTTGAAGTACTTGTTACTTTTTATATATTACACTTCACTGCATAATATTTATATGCATCATGTGAGTGTGTGGCTAGTTTCCTATAAAAACTGAATGATTTTACAAGTCTTCTATTGGGAATAAATTTTAATCTTTGTTTGCTAAATGCAAATGTAGTAGAAACATGGTGAGAGAGAATAATGAGTAGTGCTCATGGTTAGTGTAATAAGCATGTGATATGATTGTGGGCTTCCTTTATAATAGGATCTTTTGTTACTCTAAGAGCAAACAAAATGACGCCCTTATCCCCACCCAAAATGTTTTCCTATAATGACAAGCTTTATCTTTTAACCTCTAAGAAATGCAATGCAATGGCCAAAGGATATGCCCCTTTAATATATTGTCTCTAATAAAATAAACAAAGGCTCATGTCCCCTTTAGGTACAGGTTTATGCAGAATTCAATTGTTTTCAATTGTTTTCTTAATTTTCTCTGTAAGAAAGAACCATCAACCTTAACTACTCAAAAGAAAAAAAAAAAGAGCCATCAACATTAATTAGAGTTATAAGAAAGAGCAAAAAAGGGGTAACATTTAACAATTAAAGAGGAAAAAAAAATTAAAAAACAAATCTCAATGGCATTAACCAATGTGGAGTTTTAAAGAACTCTTGGTTTACCTAGAATATAATAGAGAAAATAAAAATGAGACTAATACTAATTCTAGGAAACATATATAGAGAAATAGAAATAAGGATGCTAATTAAAGAACATTGGCAATCCCGTTTGAAGCTTAATCATAGCTCCACAAATTTGCTGACTTTCAACTTTTGGTTGGTATATATTCAGGCGTTCTCCAATGCCGTAAAATTCTTTATTGTCTGGTTTTACTTGAATTCCTGCAAACTACCCAATTAAATTAAGTGAGAAAATGAGCATAATGATTCTAGTGTAGAAAAAAAATCCCAAAGATTAGTAATTTGACATAAATAGAAGAATGCATAAAAAATTCATCGAAAAATTGAGAGAGAAAGAGACAGAGAACCTTTTTTTGAATTCCGGCAAACTACCCAATTAAATTAAGTGAGAAATGAGCATAATGATTCTAGTGTAGAAAAACAAAGAAGAAAAAAAGAAAAGAAAGGATTCCCAAAAATTAGTAATTTGGCATAAATAGAAGAATGTATAAAAAATTCATCGAAAATTTGAGAGAGAGAGAGAGAGAGAGAGAGAACCTTTTTTTGTGAGAGAAAACCATGCATAGAATAGAATAGATAGTTATCAATTTATAGTAAGAGAGTGTGAATAAGAAGAGACAAAATAAAGGAAGATGAAGAGAAAGAAGAAGAATAATATTTATGTAGAGAGTAATAGGAAGATGAAAAGAAGAAGAATAATATTTATGTAGAGAGTAGTGGGGAGATGAAAAGGTAAGGATGAAGAAAGTTTGGAAAAATGTAAATATTAAAATAAAATAAAAAGTAAATGTTAAAAAAAATTATAGGAAAATTGGAAAGAAAATGATAATGAGGTGGATTCTAATGTGACTCAACTAGAGCGTAGCAACAATAAATGCTACACTTTAGTTTTTAGTAATGTATAGATTTTGTTTTGTGGGTTTCATTTTGTTTGTCAAAGTTGGTTTCAATGGGTTAGCAATAATGGATTCTGATTCTGCTACCTTTTTGTTGTCGTTAAATGCAGAATATTGAGAAATTGCAGAAAGTTGTAGAGGAGGGTAATTATTATGGATCTCAACAAATGTACAAATCAATTAGTGCAAGGTATAGATATTAAGAACTCGATTTCTTTGTTTTTAAAGGCTTGTCAGTAGCATTATAGCATATAAAGTGAACTACTCTAGTTGGTCAATTTATGGCATGCGTGCTGATGAAATATTCGTGCTTTTTCACAGATATGTATCTGCTCAGCGGTATTCTGAAGCCTTGGACATCCTTCAATCCGGTGCATGCATCCAATTGAAACATGGGCAGGTTGTTTTCTTCAAAGTCCTATATTCCTATGTTGTTGAGTAGACTTTTCTCAACTTAATGTGTGTTAGAAGTAATCACTTCAGGCATGGGATTTGATAATTAGCGTGTGAATGTTTTGGATGGGAGACTTAGAAGCTTTTTGGCCACCTTTTTTTGGTCACTCAATTTTCGTCACTCAATTTCCGTCACTCATCACTCATTTTTTATCACTCAATACTCATCACTCATCACCCATCACTAAAAAAAATAAAAAAAATAAAAAAATAAAAAAAAGAAAGAAGGAAGAAACCCAGGGATGGTGAACCCAGGTGAAAAAAAAAAAAAAAAAAAAAAAAAAAAAAAAAAAAAAAGAACAGAGACGATGAACCCAGGTGAAAAAAAAAAAAAAAAAAAAAAACCAGCTAACGGAAACCAGTGAAAGAGGAAGAAAAAAAGGACCAAACCCAGAAAGTGAAAAGAGAAGAAAAGAAGAAAAAAAAAAAAAAAAAAAAGAACCAGACCCAGAAAGTGAAAAGAAAAGAAAAAAAAAAAAAGAAGAAGGAGAAGGAGAAGAAGAGGAGCAGATACCCAGTCCGTGAAAGAAAAAAAAAAAGAAGATAAAGAGAAAGCAAAAATCTGACCGTGGGATCAACTATTTGATGTTATTTATAAGTTTGCCATTGAAAACTGAAAACTGAAAACTAAAAGCTGAAGACAGCCAAAAGTTGTTTCCAGTTTTCATAATTCATAACTCAAAAAGTAGATAATTGAGTATTAGAAATAAAGTTATGAAAATAGAGTATTAGTGCAGGAAAACGAGTATTTTACTATAGGTCTTACAATTTTTAAGAATTGAGTTGTGAAAATTGCCAATCTCAGCCTCTTATACACTGATTTTGCATCCCAAACCTGACACTGGGTTATATTTATGTCTAGTGGCCATGGATTGATTTTGATACTATCAATGCTGGATACAGATAATAATAGGGCACTAAATAAAGATCTTGCTCATTTTTCCTTTTGCCCAGTGAACTTTAGATCATTTAGATATGGGGTTGCAAATAACTGGACCTAACCATGGGATTTATTAATTTTGTTTTGGCCAAGACTGAAGCATAATCTTTTCCGATAGAAAGGTATGCCAACCCATAAATGGCCCGTTGGGCAAATGTTTATGGATTTTTCCAAATCCTTGTTAATGTGGTTTATTATAATTTTGTTTTTAAAGATTGATATTATTGATTTGTCATGAAGTCGTAGTTGTTCTCCATATCTTTTTAACTATATTCCATTGATACACTGGAAAAAAATTTCAGATTACTTGCGGGGCGGAGCTTGCTGTGTTGTTTGTGGAGACACTTGTTAAAGGGAAAATTCCTTACGACAGTGATGCCCTTGGTCAGTTGACTTATTCTTTACTTGTCATGTAATTTTTGATGCTGGTCATTCCTTACTTCTCGTGTGATCCTTTTTGCTTATCGACTCTTCTTGGGCCACCTCCACTAAATTGGCTTTGTTGTTTTCTACATGTGCAATAACTTTTGTTGTTGATGTAGAAGGATTATCATAGGTCATAGGCTTAACCGTCAGCGCCAGCTGTGGCTGACGGTCGAGCACTGCTTCAACCGACGGAGTAACCCCGACGGGACCAAAGTAAACTAAGGCTGAAGGATCGTTATAAACCAACGACTATTCAAACTTTGGATGCTCATGCAACAAGAAGCTGACGGCGACATAGCTGAAGGGAGAAAGCAGGCTGACGGTTTCAAGGCCAACGGCTCTGTAAAAGGTAAGACTTGGCCATCACGCATAGGAGGTTGCTTGTATTCCACGATCAGTATCTGGGTCCTATAAGGAAAGGATCCCGCAATCTACGCTTATGAGGATTCCTATAAGGAAAAGACTTCTGCTCCAAGGAAAAAGGTCAACCCTCAACTACTATAAAAACCCCAATACCCTCACAAATCAAGGTACGCATAATTGACCCCTCTCTAGCACTCTAGAGTTGAAAGAAGTTCTAACTTGACCTTCGGAGGGTATTTGGCCGGCACCACACCGGTGCTCCCTGTTAGGTCATCTCCTTTTTGCTGTGCAGGTGCCGTTTGGGGCATACAAACATCATGCAACTCACTGGTGAGATTTTCGGCATCATCAGTTGGCACTGTCTGTGGGAAGCGCACGTGAAGCAATTAAGCCACACTATCGTTTCCCGGACTAAAGGGTTGCATGGTACTCACTCGTTCAATGGCAACTACCAATGACGTACAAGGAGAGGAACCACCCACAACTGCCCTCGAGAGGCAAGTTCGGACTTTCGGCGCCGCCGTGAAGCGTCTTACCAAACGGAACCTCGACTTAGAAGAACAGCTACGCCAGAAGGATGCAGCACAAAATGGCCAACCCAAAGACCAGGAAGAAAATAGCGCTCCAAGGGGGAACCAGGAAAGACCTAAGGGCAGCCGCGCCCCGAGCAGACCGGAAAGGCAGCCCGCAAGCACGCCATCCCTCATGGATGCGACTCCACCGCAAATCGCTGCCGAGATGCAGGCAATGAAGGAGCAGATGGAGGTCATGATGAACGCCCTCAAGGGGAGAGTTTCTAGTGATCTTGACGATCTAGTGAACCGTACCGACTCACCCTTCACTATCGCCGTGAACTCCTTCCCCTTACCCCACAAGTTTCGCATGCCAAATATAGATAGCTATGACGGAGTGAAGGATCCTCTCGACCACCTGGAGACTTTCAAGACCCTGATGCATCTTCAGGGGGTAGCAGATGAGATTATGTGCAGGGCCTTCCCCACAACACTCAAAGGCCCCGCGAGGGTATGGTTCAGCCGGCTGACGCCCAACTCTATCAACACCTTCAAAGAGCTAAGCGCCCAATTCACTACACACTTCATTGGAGGACACAGGTATAAGAAGTCCACGGCATGCTTGATGAGTATCAAGCAAAGAGAGGACGAGACGTTGCGGTCCTACATAACACGTTTTAACAAGGAAGCGCTATCGGTCGACGAGGCTGACGATAAAATACTTGTAGCAGCATTCACAAACGGGTTACGAAAAGGCAAATTTTTGTTCTCTCTATACAAGAACGACCCGAAGACCATGTCAGAAGTGCTCTACAGGGCTACCAAGTATATGAATGCCGAGGACGCATTGCAGGCTCGAGAAGAGAAACCAAGAAAAAGGGAGAGGCAGGAAGACGCACGATCAAACCAAGGGAGAAAAAGACCCAGAACGGGGGATCGAAGAGACGAAAGACGATCTAAGCCTCCGGGAGGGAGATTCACGAGCTTCACCCCGCTAACCACCCCAATAGACCAAGTCCTAATGCAGATTAAGGACGAAGGGGCTCTGACTTTCCCTGGAAAGTTAAAGGGGGATCCTAATAAGCGTTCCAGAGACAAGTACTGCTGCTTCCACCGAGATCACGGTCATGACACAGCCGACTGCTACGACTTGAAGCAACAAATCGAGGCCCTTATAAGACAAGGGAAGTTACAAAAGTTTGTAAGTAAGGAAAGAGCAGACCCAGCACCTTAGGAGCACCCTCCCCCGCATGGCCATGATCGTCCCAGGCCACCCATTGGTGATATACGGATGATCGTAGGAGGAATGGCCACCAGACCATCAAAAAGGGCTCGAAAGACGCACCTCCGAATGGTCCAAAACGTCCAAGTGGCGGGCCCAGTGCGAAACATAGCCCGAACGGAAAGCCCCGTAATCGAGTTCTCGAAAGAAGACACGCGACGTATCCATCACCCACACGACGACGCGCTTGTCGTCAGCCTACAGGTCGGGGACTACAACTTGCATCGGGTATTAGTCGACAACAGTAGCTCAGCAGACATTTTATACTACCCGGCGTACCAGCAAATGAAAATCAACAAGGAACAATTGATCCCAACGAACGCTCCACTTGTTGGTTTTAGGGGTGCAAAGGTGTTTCCGCTAGGCGCGGTCATGTTGGCCGTAACCGCAGGCGACTACCCCCAACAAATCACGAAGGAGGTAGCGTTCCTTGTGGTTAACCATTCGTCCGCCTACAATGCCATCATAGGACGGCCCACCCTCAACACATGGAAGGCGGCAACTTCAACTTATCATTTAATGATTAAGTTCCCAACAGAATACGGAATCGGAGAGTTACGTGGAAACCAGATTGCTGCACGAGAGTGCTATGTGGCCATGATGGAAATGGACGATCACCTCCAAACCATGAACATAGAAGAGCACCGGAGCGCAACAGAGCCAGCCGAGAGGCTTGAGGAAATCCATCTAAACGACTCCGTACCTGACGACAACAAGGATTGGGACCCTCGCAAGTCCCGTCACTCGGCAAGCGCTTGCAGCATTCCTTAAGGAGAATCGGGACATATTCGCCTGGAGTCACGAGGATATGCTAGGAATAGATCCTTCCGTCATGGTACATAGGCTGAATGTATCACCATCCTTTCCACCCATCCGACAGAAGAAGCGGGTCTTCGCCCCGGAACGAGATCAAACCATAGCCGAAGAAGTCCGCAAGCTGCGAGAGGCAAATTTCATTAGAGAAGTATACTATCCCGACTGGCTAGCAAACGTAGTAATGGTCAAGAAAGCTTCCGAAAAATGGAGGATGTGTGTAGACTTCACCGATTTAAACAAAGCGTGTCCTAAAGACAGCTACCCCCTCCCGAGAGTCGACACTCTGGTAGACTCCACGGCACAGCACCAGCTATTAAGTTTCATGGACGCTTTCTCCGGCTACAACCAGATCAAGATGCACGAGGATGATCAGGAAAAGACGTCCTTTGTTACCAGCCAAGGCCTATTCTGCTACCAGGTAATGCCGTTTGGTTTGAAAAACACTGGCGCAACTTACCAAAGGCTTATGAACAAGATGTTCGCACAACAGATCGGGAGAAATGTCCAGGTATATGTCGACGACATGTTAGTTAAAAGCCAAAAGGAAGAAGATCATTTAGAAGACCTCAGGGAAACATTCAGCACCCTTCGCTCTTACAACATGAAACTCAATCTGAGAAAATGTGCCTTTGGGGTGACGGCAGGAAAATTCCTAAGATTCATGGTGTCCCAGAGAGGCATCGAGGCCAATCCAGACAAGATCCGGGCCATAATGGAGATGGCACCACCAAAAAATGTGAAGGAAGTGCAAAGCCTCAACGGCAAGATAGCGGCGCTAAACAGGTTCGTCTCCAGAGCGACAGACAAGTGCTTACCCTTCTTCCGCACATTAAAAAGGTCTTTCGAATGGACCGATGAATGCCAGCGAACGTTCAAAGAATTGAAAGCTTACTTCTCTTCCCCACCACTGCTGAGTCCCTCACAGCCAGGAGAAGAACTCTTTCTTTATCTCGCTGTCTCCCCGGCCGCCGTCAGCACCGCCTTGATCAGAGAAGAAGAGAAGATACAGAAACCCGTGTATTACATCAGTCGGGCGTTACACGGAGCTGAAGAAAGATATCCACCCCTAGAGAAACTTGCTTTCGCGCTAGTTACAACGGCACGCAAACTAAAGCCGTACTTTCAAGCTCACACAGTTACTGTCTTAACCGACAAGCCTTTGCGACGGGCTATGAGCAACCCAGATGCTGCCGCGCGCTTGACACTTTCAGCCGTAGAACTAAGCGAATATAACATCCAATATCGCCGCGCACCACTATTAAGGGGCAGGTCGTGGAAGATTTCATAGCCGAATTCACGAATGGCGAGGACGAGGGGGCAGAGGAATCCCCGCAGTGGAGCATACATGTGGATGGATCCTCCAACAGACAAACCGGCGGAGCCAGCATCGTACTACAGTCACCCGAAGGGGATACGGTAGAGTGTATGGTCCGTCTTGCCTTCCCCACTACCAACAACAAGGCAGAATACGAAGCTTTGATACCAGGGCTCGACCTCGTTAAGGCAGCAGGAGCCGAGAAAATTGTTTACTGTGACTCCCAAATTATAGTTAACCAGATAAGCGAGGAGTATGAATGCAAGGGCAAAAGAATGAAGAAGTATCTGGAACAAGCGAAGAGGAGAATAAACAAGCTGGAGGTCAAAATTATGCAAATCCCCTGGGGGGGAAAACGAGCGAGCCGACCGCTTGGCCAAAGCCGCCTCCGCCGAGCACATGATCGCCACTAGTAGTGCACTCTCCTTCACGCAGCTCTCTCCACTCATCAATGCGGTCGACATACAGGAGCTCGATCCCCAGAATGATTGGACCACACCATTAACCTCTTTTTTGAAAGATGGCATACTACCAAATGATAAGGAGGCAGCAAGGAAACTGAAGGTTCAAGCGGCGAGATTCGTACTGATCAAAGATGTTTTATACAAAAGAGGTTTCTCCCGCCCCTACCTGCGATGCTTAGGTCCAGAAGAAGCAGATTACGTCATGAGAGAAGTACACGAAGGAATCTGTGGAAACCACTCAGGGTCAAGGTCGCTAGAACACAAGTTAGTGCAAACTGGGTACTTTTGGCCCACAATGCAGAAGGATGCCGAGGCTTATGTGAAGGCTTGCGACAAATGCCAAAGGTTTAGCAACATCATCAGGCAACCACCCGAAGAGCTAACCCCAATGACGGCACCATGGCCGTTCGCTCAGTGGGGATTGGACATTATGGGACCGTTCCCCACGGCAATACGACAACTGAAGTTTCTAGTTGTCGGTATTGACTACTTCACGAAATGGGTAGAAGCTGAAGCATTGGCCACCATCACAGAAAAAAACGTACGGAGCTTTGTTTGGCGATGCATCATATGCAGGTTTGGCATTCCAAGAGTCTTAGTCTCGGACAACGGGAAGCAGTTCGACAACAACACCTTCAGGGACTTTTGCTCGCAGTTGAGGATACGGAACCACTACTCCTCCCCCACCCACCCCCAAGCCAATGGGCAAGTCGAAGTTACAAACCGGTCCTTGCTCAAAATCATCAAGACCCGACTTGAGGGGGCAAAGGGCATATGGGCTAAAGAGTTGCCGAGCATACTATGGGCCTACAGGACGACAGTAAGAACACCAACAGGAGAGACACCATTCCAATTAACATACGGGAACGAAGCGGTCATCCTAGCCGAAGTCGGCCTCACAAGCTACAGAGTGCACAACCATGACGAAAAGAGGAATGATGAAGCCATACGTCTGCAGCTCGATCTGATGGATGAAGTCAGAATGTCAGCAGAACAAAGGCTCGCACGATACCAGGATCGCATGGCCAAGAATTATAACTCCCGAGTCAGGCACAGAAACTTTCAGAAAGGAGACCTCGTTCTAAGAAAGGTAATGGGTGCAGCAAGAGACCCCACCCAAGGAAAGCTCGGCCCGAATTGGTAAGGACCCTACCGAGTCACGACATGGCAAAGGAAGGGTACCTACCATCTAGAGACGTTGGACGGACGAAAACTACCACATCCATGGAATGCGGAACACTTACGAAAGTACTACCAGTAGGAGCAGCCGCATCTTTCTTTTCGGAATAAGACTTTTTTAATTACGTTTTTAAGCAATAAGCCCAAAGGGCAATTCTTTCCTACTTATGTTTTTGCTACAATAAGCCCAAAATGGGCAGATTTTGTTTCTAGACTACCTTTTATATTTATGCATAACGATGAGAGTTTACTCAAAACAACAGAAGTTTACTTACAAACATGAGAACAGAAATAACAAAGTCCAAAATTGGACAAACCAAAAAAGGCTGACGGTCCAAAAATGGACGAGCAAAACAGCCGACGGTCTAAAAATGGCCAAGTCCAAAGGACGAAAAGCTGACGGTCTAAATGACTGAATCCACAAGTTGGATTGACAAAAGGCTGACGGTCCAAAAATGGACGAACTGACAGTCCAAAAAACAACCAAGTCCAAAATATGGACGAGAGGCTGATGGTCTAAATGTCCAAGTCCACAAGATGGATTAGGCTAGGAAAGCCAACAGTCTAAAAACAACCAATAATGGACAAAATGCTGACGGTCTAATCTATGAACTAAAATACCTGACGGTTTAAAATAACCTACGTCCAAAAATAGACAAGCCGAAAAAACTGGCAGGTTGAAAATGGCCAAGTCCAAAGGCGGACTAAACACTGACGGGATACAAGGACCAATAAATAGGCTAACGATCTAAAAAAGGCCGAAACCGTCAGTCCGTAAACAGACGACCATGAGGCAGATAACCTCGTCACGAGACGATGGGATTTTGCCAAAACTTTCTACAATCATTAAAGCAAAATGATCAAAAACTGACAGGTTCATTAAAATTGACCGACGGTTTAGTGAAACTAACGGTACGAATAAAATAAGAAGGCCCACAATCTTGGTTTCGAAACATACAAGAAAACCAGGCAAAATAAGCTACAAACAGGTAATGGAAAACTGACGGCGTTATAAACAAATCCAAGCCTAAAAGAAGACATTTAAAAAGCTGTCAAAATATTACACAATGGTACCCAAAGGGGCACTTAATAAGATTGTCTTCTACATAGATAAAAAATAATAAAAATGGTGATAAACAAAAATGAAAAACACTTCAAAAATTCTTCCTATTTGGCAGCAGGCTCCTCTTCATCAAGCAGCACCGTAGGAGGAGTGACGGCAGTCGACGAGAGGTTCGCAGCAGGTTGGGCCAAGACAACCCCACTCTCTCCAGGAGGGGGGAATTAACCAAGTCGTCAACAGAAGGAGTGACGGCACCTGTGGCAGGCGTCATGGGCTGAGCATCATCTATATTAATACCAGACAGGTCCAACTCGGGAAAAGCTGACTCCACCTGTTTAAGACAGTCGTCGAATCCCGTGCCATAATAGCTGCCACAGGAGTCGATAAAGGCATCTGACGCCTTGAATTTCTCAACAGCGTCAGCCCCTACTGTCTCCAACTGATCATAAAGAGCCGTCAGCTTTCCTTCTATTTCGACCCGCTGACGCCTCGCCTCTTCCAGCTCCTCCCTCACCACTTTCACCTCCTGGTTAAGTGTACGCACCGCCTCCTTATACTGAGCCTGCTGGTTCCGCATGTTGGCATTATGCTTGCTAACACGCGAGACGACCCCCTCCTTAACCACGCATCGCTCCGTCAGCGCCTTCACACGGACCAAAGCCTGGACAGAGACATAACCGTCAGCTATCAAGAAGAAAAAGGTTTGGGTACACCAGTCAAAGAAAGGAGTAAAACTGACGGTTTACCCGCAAGAGGTCGAACAAAACTGACGACCCTAGCTCTTCCGTCCCTAACTGAGCACAAGGATCCATGTTTGTCGGCCTTATAAGTGCTCCGACGGCCTCGACGGCGAAATCCTTGTGCGTCAGCAAGCTCTAGGGTCCCTCCAGGACGGGACCAGAAGAGGTCATGACACCTTTCCCAGCTCCATGACCCGACGTGGGGGGCGACTTCACGGGAGTGACGATTGGTCTCTTCGACAGACGAATGACCACTCCGTCAGACTTCCTCTTCTGGGAGCCCTTGGCGACGGGTTTGGGGGCAGGTGTAGACGTCGTCTCTCCCTTCGCCTTCTTCTCCTCCCGCTGACGGGCAACGGCGGCCCTGATCCGCTCCTTAGCGGCATCCATTTCTGCAACAAAGACAAAAAAAAAACATAAGGGAAGCTGACGACTAGAAGTATAGAAACTGACGGATAGACAAAGACTTACGATGACGAGCAAACTCTTCCAACCTACGAGCCTCGGGCGTTGGTTCGGGACCCCCACAGTATGTATAAAGAGTGTCGAGGGTAATCAAGTCCCGGCACGACCGCTCTTCTATAGGTATCCCCAGAACCCGACGGATGAAATCCTCTTACTGGTCGGTTATGGATGGGTGAGCGAAAGCTGGAAAAAAAAAAAAAAAAAAACTTGACTGCGTTAGTATCTTTTCAAAGGAGGAGTGGTAGAATGACAAGGATAACAAGTGACGACCAGAACCTGACTCCTTAACAAACCCTCAAGTGTTGTCAAAACAACCAAAGGGAATCGTATCCCATTCGTCCTGATGGCACACCCAGTCCGTCCCCTCTACAAAAAAGAACCTACTCTTCCAGGTCCTATTGGAATCTGGCATTTCCGACACCAACCTTAACTCCTTCTCCCTGACGGCAAAGTGATACATCCCTCTTGATGAAAAAAGGTGCCGAGACCTATAACAGTAGAAAAATTCGTCTAAGGAAAGCTGACGGTGACCTCCGCTTAGACGACCCCATAACACCTCAGCACTTATAAAAATCCTCCACGAGTTTGGGGCTATCTGACTGATTGATATGCCGAGGTAATCAGCCAGCTGACGGTGCAAAGCCGTTAGGGGCAATCTCAACCCGGCAGCAAACATGGCATCATACATGCCAACGTCTGCAGTTCTCCCTGTATAATACTTTTCACCCTTCAGGGGTAGATGGATGGGAATATGATCAGGGATTTGAAAACGGGTACGTAACTCATTAAAAATTTTAAGCGTCATCTTTGGGAGAAATTTATTTACAGCCCAGTCCTTGGGAAGGATGAAGGGACGACTACCTTCAGGACCTTCAGAATCCCCTTCACTAGACTCCTCGTCGCCTTCATCCCCGTCACTATTCCCCTCTTCTAATTCAACTTCACTCCCCTCGCCTACTTCCTCCTGGCTGCCATCTCCCTGACTCCCTATTTCTTCGACGGCAACATGGGCCGACGTCTCCCTCTCTGACGACCAGGAGGAACTCTCAAACTCACTACTTGAGCCTGAACCAAATTCTTCGTCGTAGCCCGCTCCTTCGCGGACCGACGACTGGTCACTCGACGCGTCACTCGACATCTACCTACAAGTGACGGGTGTAAACTAAGCACCTAGGATGACGACCCCACTTTAAAAAAGAAATTGAAAGCATACGAGAAAAGAAGGGAAACTTACAAGTCCTTCGAACGTGACGATTGAAAAAGTGTTGACAGGAACGATTGTAGAACTGACGGAGTGTGGGCGACGGATGTGCTTTCCAGGAATCAAGTGGATGAAATAGTGAAAATGAAGAAGGGGGGGCCACATATATATATATATAAGTTGAAGCACAGAAGACGAAGCGACGCCTGCGTTCAGACACGAAGCCAATCCGAGCACGCCACCTGTCCTAGCATTTAATACTGAAGTATCAGTCGCAGTTATTTTTCTCTCTCTTGTGGCAGGAAGTGACGAAGGAAAACTCCATAACCCGTCAGGTACAGCCGACGGAGATATGGAGTAGGGGGCAACTGATGTAGAAGGATTATCATAGGTCATAGGCTTAACCGTCAGCGCCAGCTGTGGCTGACGGTCGAGCACTGCTTCAACCGACGGAGTAACCCCGACGGGACCAAAGTAAACTAAGGCTGAAGGATCGTTATAAACCGACGACTATTCAAACTTTGGATGCTCATGCAACAAGAAGCTGACGACAACATAGCTGAAGGGGGAAAGCAGGCTGACGGTTTCAGGGCCGACGGCTCTGTAAAAGGTAAGACTTGGCCATCACGCATAGAAGGTTGCTTGTATTCCACGATCAGTATCCGGGTCCTATAAGGAAAGGATCCCGCAATCTACGCTTATGAGGATTCCTATAAGGAAAAGACTTCTGCTCCAAGGAAAAAGGTCAACCCTCAACTACTATAAAAATCCCAATACCCTCACAAATCAAGGTACACATAATTGACCCCTCTCTAGCACTCTAGAGTTAAAAGAAGTTCTAACTTGACATTCGGAGGGTATTTGGCCGGCACCACACCGGTGCTCCCTGTTAGGTCATCTCCTTTTTGCTGTGCAGGTGCCGTTTGGAGTGTATAAACATCGTGCAACTCACTGGTGAGATTTTCGGCATCATTAGTTGTTATGTGATTTAACTAGTTCTATAGTTACTTGGCCATCTATAGCTTTCTGATAATTTTGATGCATGCCTTTCTTCGTGATAATTTCTATATTAGACCGTGTTAGGAAAATTTACAAGATGTTTTCTCAGATTCCTCTGCCGCAACTCTTGCTAGATGATGATGAAATGGAACAAATTTCTGGAGCCCTTGGGGCAGCAAAAATACGTGTAGATGGCTGCTCATCATTCTTAAAAGCTGCTTTAAAGTGAGACATTATGGACTCGTTTTCTTGGTTGGAAAAGATTTTATGTTTCTGTTTACCCTACCAATTGTTCCTGTTCTTTTGGTGTACTTTAAGATTTGTATTTTTTCTCCATATCTCTTTGATGGTGTGACTGTTTATGTGTTTCAAAATATTGTTAGAAGCTGCCAATATTGTACCTCTTGCTGGTGTATGTCTCTGGAAATTAAGATCTTCTGTTTTTCAGGTGGTCTGTGGAGTTTGGAGCGCATAGGAGTGGATCTCCTGAACTACATGTTATGCTAGCTGAATATATATATTCTGAATCTCCTGAAGTGGTAGGTCTTACAGCAAAAATGTAGGCTTCTAGAAGTATTTGGTTGTGCTGTTTCTCTCTAATGTTTGGGCTATATATATATACATATATATATATATATATATATATATATTTTTCTTCCTTTTTGTGAATCTAACTATGAGCCTACAGCTTATTACTAGCTTTTTCTTGATTAAGCTTCATTAAGGTTTCCTTAATTCCCAGTTATTAAGTGAAGGGAAATGCACAGCTGCGCATATACCCATATAAGTAATCCCAAGTGGTGTTAGTTGCTAGATGCAAACGAACTTTTGAGAAGAATTGAAAAAAAAAAAAAAAAAAAAAAAAAAAAAAGAGCATTGTAAGGGGAAGATGCCAAACAGAATCATCAATTCTACATTGGAGCAGCTTTCTGGATTTCAGAGAGTTGCTATATTAGTACTGGAACACAATAGTTTGCTCATTTGGAACGGGGGAAAATTGCACTAACATCCCCTAAGGTTTTCCATTATTACACTCGCCTTCCCTCTAGTTTGGAATAAGACATTGGCGTCTTGGACCAATGTGCTTTGCCCATTTGGAACAGATTTTTCATAATGCTGATTCCCTACTAGTATTATTTCAGTGACTGCATCATTGCTTTTAAATTTTGTCATGGTGGAATCCTTTTGTTCTCTAAATCCTTTGGGAATTGATAGTCTCTATGGTCCTAAGTGTCCTTCTAACTATTATAATATCCAGGTCTTTGAAATGTACTTTAATTAGTAACATGAAACTTGAATGTACATTTTAGTCTGTGAATACACTTGGCCCTCATTTCAGTGCCCAATATGTATCAATACACTGCTTCCTTGCAGGACATGGCAAGAGTATCAAGTCATTTTGTTAGAGGAAATAGCCCAAAGAAGTTTGCTTCTGTTCTAGTGAATTTTATGGGGAAGGTTAGCCTTCTTACTCTATACTTTTCATATTTATTAATATGATTATCAACTTGCAGAGGTACAGAAGATTACATATCCATGCCTATTGTGTTGACTTCTTAAAGATTCTATATGACATTAAGGATAACCTCATGCAAGTTTCAATGATTGTACAATCAATGTAGTATTTTTGCTACTATTTCTGGTCGAAAACAAATTCTGATGTCTAAAGCCATTGTGTTTTACTGTTGAAATTACTTATAATTTAAGAAATGTCATGTTATTCTTAACTAATAATTTTGAGTTCTTCACAAAAAAGTGATGCATGCTGCAACCAATATGCAAAATATGAAATAAACCCAAAAAATAGTACAATTCATAAGTCATAATTCCTTAATATTTTGGATTTCTCGACCAAGTTACTATCTTTAACAGCTTCACCAGATTCGTTCCTTTTTTTTTGGGTTTTTCCAGATAGTCTTTTATTCAGTTAATTTACTTCTCAACTTTGCAGTGTTATCCAGATGAAGATGATTTGGCCATTGCACGGGCAATTTTAATATAAGAACACTCAAGAAGTAGATACTTGCATAGTGATTAACTATTATCATCAGTATCCTTTTTGAACTTAATCTGGATCATAGAACTCTCCGTTCTTGATCCTTCATTTTAGCTCCAATTGGACCCCTGGTTTTTGCAATTCTTTAACTCCAGTATAAACTTTGTAGAATTTCAGGGCATGTGAACCAATTCTATGGTTTTTAATTTAGCTGACTCATTACTTAGCAATACCCACTTTCCAATTGATTAGGGAAAAAGAAAAAAGAAAATGATAATAGATACTAAAAATTGAAGAAATCTAAGGAAAGCAAGATTCATATATTTATCAAAAAATAATATAGATTTCTTCCCTGAGCTAGTCCCTTTCCCTGTTTATCATATATTTATTTTTTATAAATTATTAAATGTTTTTTTCTTTTCCATGATAGGTTTTTAGCTATGGGATTACGTAATCTGAGAGATGCTAACTATCTCATGGATGAGATAAAGAAACAACTGGAATCAAATCAGCTTGACTTTCCCCAGTCAGATTTAATCCAGTTCATCATATATCTTTTGCAAACGTAAGTTTCAGTTTTGCTTTTATATAATCTTTTGTGTTGGTACCAGCTGCATAGGATGGATGCATTCATTTAGTGCCAGCTGGATTAAGTTCACAATGCAAGGGTCTTTATGCAGTTTGGAGTATGTTAATAAGACTGCTATGTTATTCAAAGGCTGGCATTTTGCTCAATTGTGCCAATTGTGATAATTATTTTTCTTAACCTCCTCCCTTCCTCAAAAAATAGAAAGTGTTTAAATAAATAAGTAAATAATTAAAAATTGAGATATGAATAACGGGAGAAAGCCAAGATCCTTGTAACTCAATTGGTTGGCACCAATATTCCCAACAGAAATATCTAGTTCTAATCCCTCCACCCCCAACTATTAAATTATAAAAATAAAATAATGACAGTGGGATAAGTTCAGGAACTTTTCTTCTTTTCTTGTGTTCAAGTGGGGACCTACTAGCTTGTGGAATAACAAAACAAATAAATAAAGAAAAAATAAAGTTAATATAATATTTACTAGGTCATCAGAATTCACAAGTCCAAAATTTATAACTGAATGTGAAGCTTAAATTCATAATTTCTAGTGCCTCCATCATTCGGATAGTGTGACTTTACATTTGAAGCTTCAACTTGTCCTACTTTTGCTCCAATGATTTCTCCTCTTTTGAACTTGAAACCAAATAAAATTGTTAGACTTATGGTTAAGTGGTTAAATTCACTATTTCCTAGCAGCTTAAACTTTTAGGACAATTGGTAATTTAACATGGTATCAGAGTAGGAGATCCTGAGTTCGATTCTTGGTTTTACTCTACCTCTCATTTAAAAGCTTAAGCTTTTAAGACAATTAGTAATTTAACAAAAATGATATCAATTTATCTTGTGAATTAATCTATATAGCCAGTCCTCCTTTTATTTTATAATAAATATTATCTCTTTCATATTTACTTCGAACTGTAGACATTGTTGCCATGCATGCTTAAGTTTTAACATTTGTTTCTCTGCATTAGCCATTACTTTCTGTTTAGACATTATCCTTTCTGATGGTAGGTTGTATCATTGTCGGAAATGTGTAAAATAAAGATCATTGATTAATCCAAATTTTCTCTCACTGCAGATTGCAAAGAGATGCTTTGCCTCTTTTTACAAACAAGTATAGAATGGGAACCTGCATTTAATGAGGTGTGCAATTTTTGCTGTTGATTTTACCCAAAAAAACAATTTTTTTTAGCTGTTGATGCTCATTTCTTCATTGTTTAAGAATACTTCTCCTACAACATATAAAGAAGTTTTTCTTACACTGCCATATGTTAATATTATATCTTTTGGCCTAACTTTGTGTTGATTCTATCATAAATATTATGGTTTAGTTGCTAGATGAAATTGTGGCGAAATTCTATAGAGTGCAGCGTAGAAATCCCTTGCAAGGGGTGTTTGGGGATATCTTCAAGGTATTATTCATTGCCTAACGGTGATTTGGGTTTTCTATTGAGTGATTTTACTGCCTCTCCTCTACTAGAGCACTTGACGCTGATTATATTCAAATCTTCAGCGCGTCTTGAAATCTCAAACAATGAAGATAGTTCATAAAATTAATGATCCTTGAGTAAACAATTTATTTTTGACTACTGCCATGTGTTGGGAATTTAATCAAAATTCCAACCTGTGAGAAACAATAAAAAATAGAGAAAACACACGCCAAAGAAAAATAATCACACGCACAAGACAATATTTACGTAGTTCGGCAATTTGCCTACGTCCACGGAGTTGCAGGGATTTCACTATTATCAGGGAAAAAAAATACAAAGTGCGGCTACAGTGTTTTTCTCTCTCTCTAAAAACAAAACAACAGTTGTAGTCACAAACCCTAATTATAAAAACGGCTTTTATATCCTACTTACAGGGTTATGATGGGTTAGGCCAAAAAATAAACTAGGCTCCACAAAGCCCAACAAATCTCCCACTTGGAGACTAGTTCAATCATCAACATCAGCCGCTATCCTCCAAAAGCAATCCCTCATCCCTGCAACTCATCCTCCTGTCCTCAAGCTAGAAGACCAATTGAAACTGCACACAGCTTCAACTTCTCAATAGTGACACCCTTAGTCAACATATCTGATGGGTTCTTAGATCCACATATCTTCTCAAGTGTTACCAACTTATCTTCAACAAGGTAACGGATAAAATGGTATTTTGTTTGTATATGCTTCGACTTTGAGTGAAAAGCTGAATTTTTGACAAGAAAGATTGCACTCTGACTGTCACTGTGTAGAATGCCCATCTCCTGCTTCTTACCCAATTCATCTAAGAAACCATGTAGCCAAATCATCTCCTTTCCAACTTCAGTTGCTGCAACATACTCAGCTTCTGTAGTAGACAAAGTAACAATCTTTTGTAAATTTGAAGCCCATGATATAGCTGTACCACTCAGAGTAAATACAAACCTAGTAGTACTCTTTCTAGTATCAACATCACCAGCAAAATCAGCATCTACATAACCTTGCAGCTTCAAACTTGCACCTGTGAAACAAAGATATGTATCTGATGAACCCTTCAGATATCTCAGAATCCACTTGACTGCCTCCCAATGCTGCTTTCCAGGCCTACTCATGAATTTGCTCACAACTCCCACTGCATGTATAATGTCTGGCCTTGTACACACCATAGCATACATCAAGCTGCCAATAGCTGAGGCATAAGGCACCTTGCTCATATGGTCCCTTTCTTCTTCTATCTTCGGTGACTGTTCTTTGCTCAGTTTGAAATGACTACCCAAGGGTGTGCTCACTGGTTTAGATTCATTCATGTTGAACCTGCTGAGAATTTTCTTCACATACTTTGACTGTGAAAGCTTCAATGTACCATTAGCCTTGTCTCTAATGATTCTCATACCAAGGATTTGCTTTGCAGCTCCCAAATCCTTCATTGCAAACTGTTTTGACAATTGCTTCTTCAGATTATTAATCTCCTCAATGCTAGACTCTGCAATGAGCATATCATCCACATACAACAGTAAAATGATATAAGAATTGTCAAAGAATTTAACATAGCAACAATGATCAGCTTCATATCTCTTGAACCCAATTTTATGCATAAAACTGTCAAATTTCTTGTACCACTGTCTAGGAGCTTGTTTTAGGCCATACAAGCTCTTTCTTAGTTTGCAGACTAGATTCTCTTGTCCCTGAACAATGAACCCTTCTGGCTGAATCATGTAAAGGTCTTCCTCCAAGTCACCATGAAGGAATGTCGTCTTCACATCTAACTGCTCAAGGTGTAAATTTTCTACAGCCACCATTCCCAGCACCAGTCTAATTGTTGACATCTTCACAACTGGAGAAAATATCTCTGTGTAGTCAATGCCTTCCTTCTGCTGGAACCCTTTAACAACTAATCTGGCCTTGTAACGTTTGCTACCATCATTCTCATTCTTTATTCTATATATCCACTTGTTGTGCAAAGCCTTCTTTCCTACTGGCAATTTAGTCAGTTCCCATGTCTGATTCCCCAACAAGGAATCCATCTCATCCTTCATGGCTAACTTCCATTTGCTTGAATTTTCATCTTGCAAGGCTTCATCATAACACTCTGGCTCACCACCATCAGTCAATAGTAGATAATTTAAAGCGGGTGAATAACGCTATGGAGGTCTAATGTTTCTGGAAGATCTGCAGACTTCAGCTACAGGTGTACTCTGATCTACCTGTGAATCTACATTCTCCTTATTTTCTTCACCCCTTTTCTGGACAGTACTTTCAGTCAATCCATCTAAGTTGACAAACTCAGATTTCTTTTGATCTATCTCTGCAATATCTGAAACTACAGTTGACCTGTCCTTGTACATAACCTGTTCATTAAATATCACATTTCTACTTCTGATGATTTTCCTGTTTTGTTCATCCCAAAACCTATAGCCAAATTTCTCATCACCATAGCCAATGAAAAAACATATTTTAGACTTAGCATCAAGTTTACTACGAGCATCAGAATCAATATGAACATAAGAAACACAACCAAAAACTTTTAAATGGGAAAATTTTACCTCTTTACCGCTCCAAACCTCCTCAAGAAGTTTGAACTCCATGGGAACTGATGGCCCTCGGTTTATCAGGTAAGCTACAGTGCTAATAGCATCAGCCCAGAAAGTTTTTGGTAGTCCAGCATGCAACCTCATACTCCTAGCACGCTCATTAAGAGTTCTGTTCATGCGCTCAGCCACACCATTCTGCTGTGGTGTCCCAGGAATAGTCTTTTCCATCCTAATTCCCTGTGCAGCACAATACTCACTGAACCCTTTATCTATGTACTCTCCTCCATTATCAGACCTCAAACATTTTAGTTTTAAACCTGTTTCTATCTCAACCATGGCCTTCCACTTCTTAAAAGTTTCAAATACATCAGATTTATTTTTCAGAAAATAAACCCATACCTTTCTGCTTGAATCATCAATGAAAGTGATGTAGTACCTGGAACCTCCAAGGGATGCAATTGGAGAAGGCCCCCACAAATCAGTGTGTACTAACTCCAATTTTTCTGCCTTCGGTGTCCTGCCAGTTTTCAAAAAACTCACCTTTTTCTGCTTTCCTAAGATGCAGCTTTCACACATGTCAAAATCAATGAACTTTAATTCTGGTAGTTTTCCTTTTGACAGCAGCATCTTCATCCCTTTCTCACTCATGTGACCAAGCCTGCGGTGCCATAGGCTTGTATCAATACTTGCATCAGCAACTGCAATTGTGTCTCTTGGACTTGAGGTCATATACAGAGTGCCAGTCTTCTTTCCACGAGCCAATACTCTAGCTCCCTTTGTAACCTTCCAAGTACCACCAACAAATAGTATTGCATGCTCTTCATCATCAAGTTGTCCAACAGAAATCAGATTCCTCCTTAGGTCAAGAATATGTCGAACCTTCTCCAGTAACCAAACAGACCCATTGGGTAACAATATCCGGACATCTCCCATACCCACAACATCCAGGGCTGAACCATCAGCCAAATACACCTTACCAAAATCACCTGCAGCATAGTTCTGTATGATTTCTCGGTGTGGAGTGGTATGAAACGAGGCTCCTGAATCCAAAACACAATCATCAAGTGGACTGTCTACTGCAAGAAGTAATACATCCTGTACCTCTTCTGTTACAGCATTAGCAGAATCATCTTCATTCGTCTTCTTAGGACTTTTGCATTGGTTCCTAAAGTGACCTGTTTTCCCACAATTCCAGCATTGTACTTGTTGGCCTGATCTAGATTTACTTCTGTTCTGATTAGTATTTCTAGATTTTGATCTGCCTCGATTTGAATTTCTGTTATTACCTCTGCCTTTTGTCTCAAGGTTCAGGGTAGAACCAGATCCTGAGGTTTCACCTGCATCTCTTCTGCGAATCTCCTCAGCCAAAATTAAATCTCGTATATCATTGTACTTGAGTTTTTCTTTTCTTGTGGAATTGCTTACTGCCATCCTCATTGCCTCCCAACTGTTTGGCAAAGAAGCCAAGACGATCAAAGCACGAATCTCATCATCAAAATCAATTTCTACAGACGACAATTGATTTGTAATAGTGTTAAATTCATTCAGATGTTGTGCTACTGATGCGTTCTCTGCCATCTTCAGATTGAACAGTTTCTTCATCAGATGCACTTTGTTGTTTGCTGACGGCTTTTCATACATACCAGACAAAGCCTTCATCAGATCTGCTGTGGTCTTCTCCTTTACAATATTATGTGCAACAGACCTAGACAGAGTTAACCTGATAACTCCCAGTACCTGTATGTCAAGAAGAGCCCATTCATCAGCCTTCATCGCCTCAGGTTTTGTCCCCAAAAGAGGCAGATGCAATTTCCTCCCATAGAGATAATCTTCAATCTGCATCCTCCAATATGCGAAGTCTGTGCCATCAAACTTTTCTATTCCAGACGCCTTTCCTGCTTCCTCTGCCATTGCTCCCACTCAAACCTAACCCTAGGCTCTGATACCAGTTGTTGGGAATTTAACCAAAATTTCAACCTGTGAGAAACAATAAAAAATAGAGAAAACACACGCCAAAGAAAAATAATCACACGCACAAGACAGTATTTACGTGGTTCGGCAATTTGCCTACGTCCACGGAGTTGCAGGGATTTCACTATTATCAGGGAAAAAAAATACAAAGTGCGGCTACAGTGTTTTTCTCTCTCTCTAAAAACACAACAACAGTTGTAGTCACAAACCCTAATTATAAAAGCGGCTTTTATATCCTACTTACAGGGTTATAATGGGCTAGGCCAAAAAATAAACTAGGCTCCACAAAGCCCAACACCATGCAGGGTTTTCCGTCTCCATCCCCCCATTCTTCCATGCGTTAATGATGTCCTTTTTTTAATACTTTGTTACATTTTTTTTCTTTCTTTTTTATGATGTTAAACAATTAAAATGCGAATTCTTTTGAATAATGAAAAATAATATATTTAGTATTAGCAGAATTCTTTCTTAAAATGTTTGAGATTTATTGTGCAGATGATGGGAGGTGAATAGCAACGTGACACAACTTCAATCTCTCCACTGCTGTGGATCCATCGATGCTTCATTTGTTGTTGCTTCAAAAGGAGTAATTGATCAGTTTGGTGCTTATTATATATAGTGTTTCTGAAAATTGTAATTTCATTAAATTTCAGTGACTTGGAAGACCTCCTGGTCTTTTGAACACAACTATTCCTTGTTCACTGTGAAAAATCCTCAATTTGGGCTTTTGTTATTATTGGATTATCCAAATTATCTTTCTACTTCATTTTTCATTAAAAATGGCCTCACCAGATCTGAAATGTGCTGCTACTTTGTTTTTGCAGTGTGTCTAGCACTGTCTTATTAATATCCCCACAATATTTGAGTTTGTCTTCATGCTTTTAACAGCATTGGTGCTTGTTATTTTGTGATAGCTAAATACCGGATCACCTTCACCATGTGTGGCTTATCCAGATTTCATTTAATCCTTTGCCAGAGGCTAAGAATATTTTGGCAATTCAACCGATGAGAATTACCTAGCACAATGGTTTGAAAAAAATAATAATAAAATAAAATAAAAAATAAAAAATAAACAGAAGAAGAAGAAGATTACACTGCTTCCACGCAAATTAGTCAAATTGAAACTTAAGTTTAGGCAGTTTCAAAAAAAAAAAAAAAAAAAAAAAAAAACTTAAAGTTTAGGCTCAACTATTAAACAAGTCAGGCACAAACTGTCAGACATGTCAAGTTCATGAGTATAAGGCCCAATTATAGTATCTAAAATATTATATGTATATATATTTATATAGACTTAGAGTCTGTTTGGGATCTGTTTATTTTACTGAAATTGAAAACTTTTTATTGAAAGTTCTGTAGATAAAGGTAAAAATTAGTTGAAATAGTATAGTGGGACTCATAAATAATACCAAAAAGTGCAATATGACCTATTAATAGTAGTAAAAATAAGTTGAATAGTAAAATAAGTTAGCAAAAATAAGTGTTGCCAAACACACACTTAAAATTGAATAAGATATTAGATTATTATTTATAATTTATTAATAAATAGTAATTTATATTGTACATACTAAAAATAATAATTCAAGATTGGTAAATCTAATTTCTATAAGTTTATATATGAAAATCATTATATCTAATTAACTTAAATACCATAATTTTAGCTTAAAAAAATTAAATACAATTTAGTTATTAATTTTTAGCATAGATTTGTGAAAAGGTTAAAAAAAGTTGTAATTTTTACTATATATATTGGAAAAGAATGAGTTAAGCTAATCAAATAACTCACATATAGACAAATTAAAACTTGTTTGATAAAAAAAATTAACCAAATTTAAACATATAATATAATTTAGTAATGAAACCAAATTAAGCTCATATTCAAAATAAAATTAAATGAAGAATTGTAAACTTTTAAATAATGTTAAGCTTAATTTTTTTTTTTTTTTTAAGAATAAAATACTTTCAGACTTTTATTCAAGGGGTTTTAAATCAGCCAAAATAACAACATCTAAATCTGGTGGAACAGACTCTATCCAAACTTGTAAAGGGAATGAAAACATTGCTCTCTGAGCTAAGGCGTGTGTGTCTGCATTGCCTTGCCTATTGACATGAGAGAGAATAATTACGCTAATTTACAAGTAATAATATGATACTTAGAAATTGAGGATTAGAGCAGGTCATAAGGCATTGTACTTGTGGTTGCCGCTATCCAACCGCGGGAGAAGGTTCATCAAATGGATCCATGCATAGTAGTATACATATTAAGATTAAGATGTGAGAGCTAGGGAGGTACAAATATTAAAGATGTTGTCAACGCACAGCACATGATCAATTGCAAATGACAATTGGATATGTGTTAATTAAGCATCAATATCATTCGTAAATTTATAGAAATAAATACCATATTATATTATATATATATGTTCCATTTTGAAGCTTATATATCATGAATGCATGAAGGATATGATATTATGAAATGACTTAAGCCATTGGATTCCCTTTCTCATTAAGCTACGAATTAATGTTATGTAGTATTCGTAAAGGCAACGGCGCCAGTTGTGTTTTTTTGGGTAAATAATGCAAATAATAACTGTACAATACAATACAATAGTAGTAAGTGGAAGTAATAGTATTTGGCATATGCCATAGTAATGAAAATGTGGTGTTTCAACCATCATCATCACCGTGTTTGACCAGGAATAGCCACCCACAAAGAGATATGAATATATATGAAAGGTTGCGTGGGAATCCCTTCGTTGAATTGGTTTAGTTTGGGTCTGAATTGAAACAAAAGTTTTAGCCTAGCTAGGTATATTCCTCTTCATCCGGCTTTTTTATTTGTTTATTCGGATTTGATTAAGCTAACCGAGACTTTGAATTGTGTACTTGTGTTTCATCACCACGTGTATATGCCACGGACTTTCAGGATTTTGCTTTCTCATCATCCTTCTCTCTCGATCTCCTCACGTGCAAAACCCACCTATCTCATCAATTGTCAAGCACGCCCTACTCCTACCCTTTATTATTGCTTGTCCCCACACTGCCTTTTCAAATAAGTTTAGTAACATCATTTTTTTTTTGCCATATTCGTGCTGTAACTTGTTGTGATTATTACATAATGTTTATAATATATAGTGAATTCATATAATGATGTTCCTTCAATTACAATTTTTCATAATAAATAGTCAAAATAAAAAATTATAAATTATTTGTATCTTTTTTAACATTATTCTTTTAAATACTTTTTGGTTAATTGTTTGGGGTGAGTACCTTAAGTTTCAATGTGTCCAAGTTTTTTGTGCCGTTTGTTTAGTACATAATCTATCTGTGACTTTATACAAAAAGAAGAGAGAGATATGTTTGTATGATAGGTCAATCCAACTCCAAGGCATCATTTGGGTTTTTACTGACCGTCAAATTTTAGAGCTAAGATTTGATTATTATTAATTGTTATTGTTATTTTTTACCCCTAAAAAATTACGAATTGCCAGATGAACATTTAATGGGGTAAGATTTTGATCACCCATCAATTTTATGTGTGTGACAATCTTGTCTACTTTTTTTTTTTTAGGTTGACAATCATGTCTACTTGCATGGATCACAAATGATTCACTATAGAAAAAAGTGGTTTCACAAAATCTCATTATCATGATTCATCAAATATTGATGAGGCCCCCATCGATCGAGACCATCTTTGTGGCCTTCATGGTCTTTTTCCCTCATATTTTAAGCTCTACCTAGGATCCAGAATCATGATTCATCATTTGCAGAATTCATAACCCATAAAAAAAATGATAATAATACAAAATGAATGTTAAAGAAATAAGTAATAACAAATTTATGTTTTGAATATCTAAAAGAACCCGTGCTTCACACTTACACTGAATTTGATGCAATTTGCCACTTTTCATGAACATAATT